>JAMJFZ010001984.1:0-275613 GCA_026225945.1 Cricetomys ansorgei
AAACGCTTGCAGGTTTTCTTGGAGAAAAAAATTCTCATATATGATGCCTGCACATCTCCACCTTCTGATCCCATCATTGTTTGGAAGAAGGTCTGCAATGCTTGGGGACACAGCCTGTACCGAAACACAAGGGTGACTGAGTCGGAAAGGATGGAATGTATGAGCAGAGAACCAGGAACGATCCTGACTCGGAAATTTAGAAACGAAAACAATAGAAAAGAAAGAAGGAAAAGAAATGAAAAGGAAAAAGGAAGAAAAGTTTCGGGTCGTACCTCTCAAGTATTCACAAAGTCCTGGGTTTGATTCTGAACACTCAACCACTTAAAGGAAACCAAAGGTTATAAAAGGGCCTGTGCATATAGGCCAGCAATTCTCATGCTGAGGGGCTCAAGCCAGTTGGGGCTTGAGCGACTGTGTCCCAGGTTTCGATTAAGAACTGCTGCATGTCAGACATTTGCAATACGTTTGATAGAAGTAGCTTTGCAAAACAACACTTACAAGTTAGCAACAGAATAATTTCATTGTTGGGGTTCTCACAACACGAGGAATTGTCTTCAAGTGTGGCCAGTCGCAGGAAGTTTGACAACCACTGTGTAGAAACAAGTCACAGCTGACTGAATCATGCTCGACAGCAGATCGTGATCAGACCGTAGTGATTGTGGAGAGTCGGTATTTTGTGGGTCCTGAATCAAATATTGTAGGGTCACTTCGGACTTGTAAACAGCCGCTTTGGCCATTTTATTTTATGACCCCTTTTGCCAAGAACAGATGTCAATGATCTTTCCAAGCCCACGACGATCCCCCTCAGGATGTGGTGTTCATTTCTGACTTTGTCCTGTAATTCGAGAAACGCCATGCACTGTTCCAATCACGGAATCCACTATTTCGGCACACACCGACCGTGTTTCCCTGAGACACAGGCATGCAAATGCCTTCCAAAACATCTCCAGTCCCCTGTGACGCGAGGGTTAAGCTTCCAGACCGGCTTGAGAGACCAAGGCAGTAACTTTCAACTGGGGCTCAAGTGCCAACATTTGGCTCCTGGCTAACTCTGCGGAGGCAGGCAACTTCCACGGAGGCTCCTTCACGCCTGGACTCTGAACCCTTCTGCCCCAGCAATGAGCAAACAAGCTCATTGCTGGGGCAGAAGGGTTCAGAGAATCCATTCAGGGACCCTTCGGGACACATGGATAGCCTCTTCTCGCTGCCCTGAAAACCTCCCTTCTTCAGACCCTGCTCATTTGCACTCCCACCCGTGACTCCTGATCCTTCTGCTGAGCCACTGGGTCCCTGTTCTTAAATTCCACGAACCCCTTCCTGTTTTGTCCCGGGTTCTTTCTGCTCACAGGAACTTGTGGCTGATGCTCCCCTTTGCATCTTTGCAGTAGGCAAGATCAAGGAGCCCTCCTCCATTATGGGTCAATGTCAGCTTTTTCACTTACACCAGCTGCTTCTTTCAAGGGTCAGCAGACTGGATGTTCGAACCACTGGAACGGTAGCCACATGTAGGAGCTAGCATGTAGACACTGAGTACTGAATCCAGGCCCCTGCTAGGGCAAGCAGGCATCATAAATGCTCTGGAGGTGATTTTGTAGAAAACAACTCTCCCTTTGGATGCCAGCACATCTCCATCATCTGATTTCTTCATTGCTGGTAGAAACGTTCTGCCACGCTTGTGGACATGGGCCTGTCACCGAGCTGCAACAGTGCTTGAAGCAGAAGCATGGGTTGTCTGTGAGGGGAGCTCAGATAGATCCTATCTCAAAAAACTGAAAGGGAATGAATAGAAAAGACAAGGAAAGGAAACGAAAGGAAAGCAAAGGAAATGTTTGGATCGTACCTCTCCAGGATTCACAAAGTCCTGGGTTTGATCCTGAGCACCCAAACACTTAAGAGAAACAGAAGGTTCTAACAGGGCCTGTGCATATGAGGCAGCAATTCTCATGCAGCGGGCACAACCAATGTGGAGCGTGAAGAACATTGTCCCAGGATTCGATTAAGAACTGCTGCGTGTCAGACATTTGCATTAAGATTCATACAAGTTGCTTCGCAAAACAAAAGTTGCTAATTAGCAACAGAAGAACTTCATTATCGGGGTCCCCACAACACGAGAAAGTGTATTCAAGTGTGGCGGTCTTAGGAAGGTTGAGAACCACTGTGTAGAAATAAGTCACACCTGAGTGAATCATGCTCCATAGCAGATCATGATCAGCCCTTAGTGATTGTGGAGACTTGCTATACTGGGGGTGCTGAATCAAATATTGTAGGGGCATTTCGGACATGTAAACAGCCACTTTGGTCATTTCTCTTTATGACCCCTTTTGCCATGAACAGGTGTCAATGTTCTTTCGAACCCAACGCTGATCCCCTCAGGATGTGGTGTTCATTTCTGAACTTTGTCCTGTAACTCGAGAAGCGCCATGCGTTGTTCCCACCATGGAATACACTATTTCGGGCAAACCGACTGTGTGTCCATGAGACACAATCATGTGAATGGCTTCAAAAACATCTCCAGTCCCCTGTGAAGCTAGGGTTCAGCCTCCAGACCAGCTTGAGACAGATGCAGTTACTATCAAGTGGGACACGTGCGCCACCGTGTGGCAGCAGACTGCCACTGCGGAGGCAGGCAGCTTCCAGGGAGTTGCCTTCATGGTTGCCCTCTGAACCCTTCTGCCCCAGCCATGAGCAGTAACTGCTCATGGCTGGGGCAGAAGGGTTCAGAGAATTCATTCAAGGACCCTTCCGGACACGTGGTGAGCCTCTTCTCGCCGCCATGAGAACCTCCCTTCTTCTGACTATGCTCAGGCGCACCCTCACCCGTGCGTCCTGATCCTCCTGCTGAGCCCCAGGGTCCTCTCTCTAAAATTCCAGGAACCCCTTCCGGTCCTTTCCCTGGTTCTTTCTGCTTACAAGATCTTGTGGCTGACTCTACTCTTTGCTTTTTTCCCCGGGGCAAGATCAAGGAGCCCTCCACCATTACGGGTCAATGTCAGCTTTTTAACTTACAGGAGCTGGTCTCTGCAGGGGTCACCAATGTGGATGTTGGAACTTCTGCAAAGGTAGCCACATAGAGCGGCTACCATCTAGATGCTGAGGACTGAATCCAGGCCCCTGCGAGGTCACTCAGACATCATAAACGCTTGCAGGTTTTCTTGGAGAAAAAAATTCTCATATATGATGCCTGCACATCTCCACCTTCTGATCCCATCATTGTTTGGAAGAAGGTCTGCAATGCTTGGGGACACAGCCTGTACCGAAACACAAGGGTGACTGAGTCGGAAGGATGGAATGTATGAGCAGAGAACCAGGAACGATCCTGACTCGGAAATTTAGAAACGAAACAATAGAAAAGAAAGAAGGAAAAGAAATGAAAAGGAAAAAAGGAAGAAAAGGTTCGGGTCGTACCTCTCAAGTATTCACAAAGTCCTGGGTTTGATTCTGAACACTCAACCACTTAAAGGAAACCAAAGGTTATAAAAGGGCCTGTGCATATAGGCCAGCAATTCTCATGCTGAGGGGCTCAAGCCAGTTGGGGCTTGAGCGACTGTGTCCCAGGTTTCGATTAAGAACTGCTGCATGTCAGACATTTGCAATACGTTTGATAGAAGTAGCTTTGCAAAACAACACTTACAAGTTAGCAACAGAATAATTTCATTGTTGGGGTTCTCACAACACGAGGAATTGTCTTCAAGTGTGGCAGTCGCAGGAAGTTTGACAACCACTGTGTAGAAACAAGTCACAGCTGACTGAATCATGCTCGACAGCAGATCGTGATCAGACCGTAGTGATTGTGGAGAGTCGGTATTTTGTGGGTCCTGAATCAAATATTGTAGGGTCACTTCGGACTTGTAAACAGCCGCTTTGGCCATTTTATTTTATGACCCCTTTTGCCAAGAACAGATGTCAATGATCTTTCCAAGCCCACGACGATCCCCTCAGGATGTGGTGTTCATTTCTGACTTTGTCCTGTAAATCGAGAAACGCCATGCACTGTTCCAATCACGGAATCCACTATTTCGGGCACACCGACCGTGTTTCCCTGAGACACAGGCATGCAAATGCCTTCCAAAACATCTCCAGTCCCCTGTGACGCGAGGGTTAAGCTTCCAGACCGGCTTGAGACCAAGGCAGTAACTTTCAACTGGGGCTCAAGTGCCAACATTTGGCTCCTGGCTAACTCTGCGGAGGCAGGCAACTTCCACGGAGGCTCCTTCACGCCTGGACTCTGAACCCTTCTGCCCCAGCAATGAGCAAACAAGCTCATTGCTGGGGCAGAAGGGTTCAGAGAATCCATTCAGGGACCCTTCGGGACACATGGATAGCCTCTTCTCGCTGCCCTGAAAACCTCCCTTCTTCAGACCCTGCTCATTTGCACTCCCACCCGTGACTCCTGATCCTTCTGCTGAGCCACTGGGTCCCTGTTCTTAAATTCCACGAACCCCTTCCTGTTTTGTCCCGGGTTCTTTCTGCTCACAGGAACTTGTGGCTGATGCTCCCCTTTGCATCTTTGCAGTAGGCAAGATCAAGGAGCCCTCCTCCATTATGGGTCAATGTCAGCTTTTTCACTTACACCAGCTGCTTCTTTCAAGGGTCAGCAGACTGGATGTTCGAACCACTGGAACGGTAGCCACATGTAGGAGCTAGCATGTAGACACTGAGTACTGAATCCAGGCCCCTGCTAGGGCAAGCAGGCATCATAAATGCTCTGGAGGTGATTTTGTAGAAAACAACTCTCCCTTTGGATGCCAGCACATCTCCATCATCTGATTTCTTCATTGCTGGTAGAAACGTTCTGCCACGCTTGTGGACATGGGCCTGTCACCGAGCTGCAACAGTGCTTGAAGCAGAAGCATGGGTTGTCTGTGAGGGGAGCTCAGATAGATCCTATCTCAAAAAACTGAAAGGGAATGAATAGAAAAGACAAGGAAAGGAAACGAAAGGAAAGCAAAGGAAATGTTTGGATCGTACCTCTCCAGGATTCACAAAGTCCTGGGTTTGATCCTGAGCACCCAAACACTTAAGAGAAACAGAAGGTTCTAACAGGGCCTGTGCATATGAGGCAGCAATTCTCATGCAGCGGGCACAACCAATGTGGAGCGTGAAGAACATTGTCCCAGGATTCGATTAAGAACTGCTGCGTGTCAGACATTTGCATTAAGATTCATACAAGTTGCTTCGCAAAACAAAAGTTGCTAATTAGCAACAGAAGAACTTCATTATCGGGGTCCCCACAACACGAGAAAGTGTATTCAAGTGTGGCGGTCTTAGGAAGGTTGAGAACCACTGTGTAGAAATAAGTCACACCTGAGTGAATCATGCTCCATAGCAGATCATGATCAGCCCTTAGTGATTGTGGAGACTTGCTATACTGGGGGTGCTGAATCAAATATTGTAGGGGCATTTCGGACATGTAAACAGCCACTTTGGTCATTTCTCTTTATGACCCCTTTTGCCATGAACAGGTGTCAATGTTCTTTCGAACCCAACGCTGATCCCCTCAGGATGTGGTGTTCATTTCTGAACTTTGTCCTGTAACTCGAGAAGCGCCATGCGTTGTTCCCACCATGGAATACACTATTTCGGGCAAACCGACTGTGTGTCCATGAGACACAATCATGTGAATGGCTTCAAAAACATCTCCAGTCCCCTGTGAAGCTAGGGTTCAGCCTCCAGACCAGCTTGAGACAGATGCAGTTACTATCAAGTGGGACACGTGCGCCACCGTGTGGCAGCAGACTGCCACTGCGGAGGCAGGCAGCTTCCAGGGAGTTGCCTTCATGGTTGCCCTCTGAACCCTTCTGCCCCAGCCATGAGCAGTAACTGCTCATGGCTGGGGCAGAAGGGTTCAGAGAATTCATTCAAGGACCCTTCCGGACACGTGGTGAGCCTCTTCTCGCCGCCATGAGAACCTCCCTTCTTCTGACTATGCTCAGGCGCACCCTCACCCGTGCGTCCTGATCCTCCTGCTGAGCCCCAGGGTCCTCTCTCTAAAATTCCAGGAACCCCTTCCGGTCCTTTCCCTGGTTCTTTCTGCTTACAAGATCTTGTGGCTGACTCTACTCTTTGCTTTTTTCCCCGGGGCAAGATCAAGGAGCCCTCCACCATTACGGGTCAATGTCAGCTTTTTAACTTACAGGAGCTGGTCTCTGCAGGGGTCACCAATGTGGATGTTGGAACTTCTGCAAAGGTAGCCACATAGAGCGGCTACCATCTAGATGCTGAGGACTGAATCCAGGCCCCTGCGAGGTCACTCAGACATCATAAACGCTTGCAGGTTTTCTTGGAGAAAAAAATTCTCATATATGATGCCTGCACATCTCCACCTTCTGATCCCATCATTGTTTGGAAGAAGGTCTGCAATGCTTGGGGACACAGCCTGTACCGAAACACAAGGGTGACTGAGTCGGAAGGATGGAATGTATGAGCAGAGAACCAGGAACGATCCTGACTCGGAAATTTAGAAACGAAACAATAGAAAAGAAAGAAGGAAAAGAAATGAAAAGGAAAAAAGGAAGAAAAGGTTCGGGTCGTACCTCTCAAGTATTCACAAAGTCCTGGGTTTGATTCTGAACACTCAACCACTTAAAGGAAACCAAAGGTTATAAAAGGGCCTGTGCATATAGGCCAGCAATTCTCATGCTGAGGGGCTCAAGCCAGTTGGGGCTTGAGCGACTGTGTCCCAGGTTTCGATTAAGAACTGCTGCATGTCAGACATTTGCAATACGTTTGATAGAAGTAGCTTTGCAAAACAACACTTACAAGTTAGCAACAGAATAATTTCATTGTTGGGGTTCTCACAACACGAGGAATTGTCTTCAAGTGTGGCAGTCGCAGGAAGTTTGACAACCACTGTGTAGAAACAAGTCACAGCTGACTGAATCATGCTCGACAGCAGATCGTGATCAGACCGTAGTGATTGTGGAGAGTCGGTATTTTGTGGGTCCTGAATCAAATATTGTAGGGTCACTTCGGACTTGTAAACAGCCGCTTTGGCCATTTTATTTTATGACCCCTTTTGCCAAGAACAGATGTCAATGATCTTTCCAAGCCCACGACGATCCCCTCAGGATGTGGTGTTCATTTCTGACTTTGTCCTGTAAATCGAGAAACGCCATGCACTGTTCCAATCACGGAATCCACTATTTCGGGCACACCGACCGTGTTTCCCTGAGACACAGGCATGCAAATGCCTTCCAAAACATCTCCAGTCCCCTGTGACGCGAGGGTTAAGCTTCCAGACCGGCTTGAGACCAAGGCAGTAACTTTCAACTGGGGCTCAAGTGCCAACATTTGGCTCCTGGCTAACTCTGCGGAGGCAGGCAACTTCCACGGAGGCTCCTTCACGCCTGGACTCTGAACCCTTCTGCCCCAGCAATGAGCAAACAAGCTCATTGCTGGGGCAGAAGGGTTCAGAGAATCCATTCAGGGACCCTTCGGGACACATGGATAGCCTCTTCTCGCTGCCCTGAAAACCTCCCTTCTTCAGACCCTGCTCATTTGCACTCCCACCCGTGACTCCTGATCCTTCTGCTGAGCCACTGGGTCCCTGTTCTTAAATTCCACGAACCCCTTCCTGTTTTGTCCCGGGTTCTTTCTGCTCACAGGAACTTGTGGCTGATGCTCCCCTTTGCATCTTTGCAGTAGGCAAGATCAAGGAGCCCTCCTCCATTATGGGTCAATGTCAGCTTTTTCACTTACACCAGCTGCTTCTTTCAAGGGTCAGCAGACTGGATGTTCGAACCACTGGAACGGTAGCCACATGTAGGAGCTAGCATGTAGACACTGAGTACTGAATCCAGGCCCCTGCTAGGGCAAGCAGGCATCATAAATGCTCTGGAGGTGATTTTGTAGAAAACAACTCTCCCTTTGGATGCCAGCACATCTCCATCATCTGATTTCTTCATTGCTGGTAGAAACGTTCTGCCACGCTTGTGGACATGGGCCTGTCACCGAGCTGCAACAGTGCTTGAAGCAGAAGCATGGGTTGTCTGTGAGGGGAGCTCAGATAGATCCTATCTCAAAAAACTGAAAGGGAATGAATAGAAAAGACAAGGAAAGGAAACGAAAGGAAAGCAAAGGAAATGTTTGGATCGTACCTCTCCAGGATTCACAAAGTCCTGGGTTTGATCCTGAGCACCCAAACACTTAAGAGAAACAGAAGGTTCTAACAGGGCCTGTGCATATGAGGCAGCAATTCTCATGCAGCGGGCACAACCAATGTGGAGCGTGAAGAACATTGTCCCAGGATTCGATTAAGAACTGCTGCGTGTCAGACATTTGCATTAAGATTCATACAAGTTGCTTCGCAAAACAAAAGTTGCTAATTAGCAACAGAAGAACTTCATTATCGGGGTCCCCACAACACGAGAAAGTGTATTCAAGTGTGGCGGTCTTAGGAAGGTTGAGAACCACTGTGTAGAAATAAGTCACACCTGAGTGAATCATGCTCCATAGCAGATCATGATCAGCCCTTAGTGATTGTGGAGACTTGCTATACTGGGGGTGCTGAATCAAATATTGTAGGGGCATTTCGGACATGTAAACAGCCACTTTGGTCATTTCTCTTTATGACCCCTTTTGCCATGAACAGGTGTCAATGTTCTTTCGAACCCAACGCTGATCCCCTCAGGATGTGGTGTTCATTTCTGAACTTTGTCCTGTAACTCGAGAAGCGCCATGCGTTGTTCCCACCATGGAATACACTATTTCGGGCAAACCGACTGTGTGTCCATGAGACACAATCATGTGAATGGCTTCAAAAACATCTCCAGTCCCCTGTGAAGCTAGGGTTCAGCCTCCAGACCAGCTTGAGACAGATGCAGTTACTATCAAGTGGGACACGTGCGCCACCGTGTGGCAGCAGACTGCCACTGCGGAGGCAGGCAGCTTCCAGGGAGTTGCCTTCATGGTTGCCCTCTGAACCCTTCTGCCCCAGCCATGAGCAGTAACTGCTCATGGCTGGGGCAGAAGGGTTCAGAGAATTCATTCAAGGACCCTTCCGGACACGTGGTGAGCCTCTTCTCGCCGCCATGAGAACCTCCCTTCTTCTGACTATGCTCAGGCGCACCCTCACCCGTGCGTCCTGATCCTCCTGCTGAGCCCCAGGGTCCTCTCTCTAAAATTCCAGGAACCCCTTCCGGTCCTTTCCCTGGTTCTTTCTGCTTACAAGATCTTGTGGCTGACTCTACTCTTTGCTTTTTTCCCCGGGGCAAGATCAAGGAGCCCTCCACCATTACGGGTCAATGTCAGCTTTTTAACTTACAGGAGCTGGTCTCTGCAGGGGTCACCAATGTGGATGTTGGAACTTCTGCCAAGGTAGCCACATAGAGCGGCTACCATCTAGATGCTGAGGACTGAATCCAGGCCCCTGCGAGGTCACTCAGACATCATAAACGCTTGCAGGTTTTCTTGGAGAAAAAAATTCTCATATATGATGCCTGCACATCTCCACCTTCTGATCCCATCATTGTTTGGAAGAAGGTCTGCAATGCTTGGGGACACAGCCTGTACCGAAACACAAGGGTGACTGAGTCGGAAGGATGGAATGTATGAGCAGAGAACCAGGAACGATCCTGACTCGGAAATTTAGAAACGAAACAATAGAAAAGAAAGAAGGAAAAGAAATGAAAAGGAAAAAAGGAAGAAAAGGTTCGGGTCGTACCTCTCAAGTATTCACAAAGTCCTGGGTTTGATTCTGAACACTCAACCACTTAAAGGAAACCAAAGGTTATAAAAGGGCCTGTGCATATAGGCCAGCAATTCTCATGCTGAGGGGCTCAAGCCAGTTGGGGCTTGAGCGACTGTGTCCCAGGTTTCGATTAAGAACTGCTGCATGTCAGACATTTGCAATACGTTTGATAGAAGTAGCTTTGCAAAACAACACTTACAAGTTAGCAACAGAATAATTTCATTGTTGGGGTTCTCACAACACGAGGAATTGTCTTCAAGTGTGGCAGTCGCAGGAAGTTTGACAACCACTGTGTAGAAACAAGTCACAGCTGACTGAATCATGCTCGACAGCAGATCGTGATCAGACCGTAGTGATTGTGGAGAGTCGGTATTTTGTGGGTCCTGAATCAAATATTGTAGGGTCACTTCGGACTTGTAAACAGCCGCTTTGGCCATTTTATTTTATGACCCCTTTTGCCAAGAACAGATGTCAATGATCTTTCCAAGCCCACGACGATCCCCTCAGGATGTGGTGTTCATTTCTGACTTTGTCCTGTAAATCGAGAAACGCCATGCACTGTTCCAATCACGGAATCCACTATTTCGGGCACACCGACCGTGTTTCCCTGAGACACAGGCATGCAAATGCCTTCCAAAACATCTCCAGTCCCCTGTGACGCGAGGGTTAAGCTTCCAGACCGGCTTGAGACCAAGGCAGTAACTTTCAACTGGGGCTCAAGTGCCAACATTTGGCTCCTGGCTAACTCTGCGGAGGCAGGCAACTTCCACGGAGGCTCCTTCACGCCTGGACTCTGAACCCTTCTGCCCCAGCAATGAGCAAACAAGCTCATTGCTGGGGCAGAAGGGTTCAGAGAATCCATTCAGGGACCCTTCGGGACACATGGATAGCCTCTTCTCGCTGCCCTGAAAACCTCCCTTCTTCAGACCCTGCTCATTTGCACTCCCACCCGTGACTCCTGATCCTTCTGCTGAGCCACTGGGTCCCTGTTCTTAAATTCCACGAACCCCTTCCTGTTTTGTCCCGGGTTCTTTCTGCTCACAGGAACTTGTGGCTGATGCTCCCCTTTGCATCTTTGCAGTAGGCAAGATCAAGGAGCCCTCCTCCATTATGGGTCAATGTCAGCTTTTTCACTTACACCAGCTGCTTCTTTCAAGGGTCAGCAGACTGGATGTTCGAACCACTGGAACGGTAGCCACATGTAGGAGCTAGCATGTAGACACTGAGTACTGAATCCAGGCCCCTGCTAGGGCAAGCAGGCATCATAAATGCTCTGGAGGTGATTTTGTAGAAAACAACTCTCCCTTTGGATGCCAGCACATCTCCATCATCTGATTTCTTCATTGCTGGTAGAAACGTTCTGCCACGCTTGTGGACATGGGCCTGTCACCGAGCTGCAACAGTGCTTGAAGCAGAAGCATGGGTTGTCTGTGAGGGGAGCTCAGATAGATCCTATCTCAAAAAACTGAAAGGGAATGAATAGAAAAGACAAGGAAAGGAAACGAAAGGAAAGCAAAGGAAATGTTTGGATCGTACCTCTCCAGGATTCACAAAGTCCTGGGTTTGATCCTGAGCACCCAAACACTTAAGAGAAACAGAAGGTTCTAACAGGGCCTGTGCATATGAGGCAGCAATTCTCATGCAGCGGGCACAACCAATGTGGAGCGTGAAGAACATTGTCCCAGGATTCGATTAAGAACTGCTGCGTGTCAGACATTTGCATTAAGATTCATACAAGTTGCTTCGCAAAACAAAAGTTGCTAATTAGCAACAGAAGAACTTCATTATCGGGGTCCCCACAACACGAGAAAGTGTATTCAAGTGTGGCGGTCTTAGGAAGGTTGAGAACCACTGTGTAGAAATAAGTCACACCTGAGTGAATCATGCTCCATAGCAGATCATGATCAGCCCTTAGTGATTGTGGAGACTTGCTATACTGGGGGTGCTGAATCAAATATTGTAGGGGCATTTCGGACATGTAAACAGCCACTTTGGTCATTTCTCTTTATGACCCCTTTTGCCATGAACAGGTGTCAATGTTCTTTCGAACCCAACGCTGATCCCCTCAGGATGTGGTGTTCATTTCTGAACTTTGTCCTGTAACTCGAGAAGCGCCATGCGTTGTTCCCACCATGGAATACACTATTTCGGGCAAACCGACTGTGTGTCCATGAGACACAATCATGTGAATGGCTTCAAAAACATCTCCAGTCCCCTGTGAAGCTAGGGTTCAGCCTCCAGACCAGCTTGAGACAGATGCAGTTACTATCAAGTGGGACACGTGCGCCACCGTGTGGCAGCAGACTGCCACTGCGGAGGCAGGCAGCTTCCAGGGAGTTGCCTTCATGGTTGCCCTCTGAACCCTTCTGCCCCAGCCATGAGCAGTAACTGCTCATGGCTGGGGCAGAAGGGTTCAGAGAATTCATTCAAGGACCCTTCCGGACACGTGGTGAGCCTCTTCTCGCCGCCATGAGAACCTCCCTTCTTCTGACTATGCTCAGGCGCACCCTCACCCGTGCGTCCTGATCCTCCTGCTGAGCCCCAGGGTCCTCTCTCTAAAATTCCAGGAACCCCTTCCGGTCCTTTCCCTGGTTCTTTCTGCTTACAAGATCTTGTGGCTGACTCTACTCTTTGCTTTTTTCCCCGGGGCAAGATCAAGGAGCCCTCCACCATTACGGGTCAATGTCAGCTTTTTAACTTACAGGAGCTGGTCTCTGCAGGGGTCACCAATGTGGATGTTGGAACTTCTGCAAAGGTAGCCACATAGAGCGGCTACCATCTAGATGCTGAGGACTGAATCCAGGCCCCTGCGAGGTCACTCAGACATCATAAACGCTTGCAGGTTTTCTTGGAGAAAAAAATTCTCATATATGATGCCTGCACATCTCCACCTTCTGATCCCATCATTGTTTGGAAGAAGGTCTGCAATGCTTGGGGACACAGCCTGTACCGAAACACAAGGGTGACTGAGTCGGAAGGATGGAATGTATGAGCAGAGAACCAGGAACGATCCTGACTCGGAAATTTAGAAACGAAACAATAGAAAAGAAAGAAGGAAAAGAAATGAAAAGGAAAAAAGGAAGAAAAGGTTCGGGTCGTACCTCTCAAGTATTCACAAAGTCCTGGGTTTGATTCTGAACACTCAACCACTTAAAGGAAACCAAAGGTTATAAAAGGGCCTGTGCATATAGGCCAGCAATTCTCATGCTGAGGGGCTCAAGCCAGTTGGGGCTTGAGCGACTGTGTCCCAGGTTTCGATTAAGAACTGCTGCATGTCAGACATTTGCAATACGTTTGATAGAAGTAGCTTTGCAAAACAACACTTACAAGTTAGCAACAGAATAATTTCATTGTTGGGGTTCTCACAACACGAGGAATTGTCTTCAAGTGTGGCAGTCGCAGGAAGTTTGACAACCACTGTGTAGAAACAAGTCACAGCTGACTGAATCATGCTCGACAGCAGATCGTGATCAGACCGTAGTGATTGTGGAGAGTCGGTATTTTGTGGGTCCTGAATCAAATATTGTAGGGTCACTTCGGACTTGTAAACAGCCGCTTTGGCCATTTTATTTTATGACCCCTTTTGCCAAGAACAGATGTCAATGATCTTTCCAAGCCCACGACGATCCCCTCAGGATGTGGTGTTCATTTCTGACTTTGTCCTGTAAATCGAGAAACGCCATGCACTGTTCCAATCACGGAATCCACTATTTCGGGCACACCGACCGTGTTTCCCTGAGACACAGGCATGCAAATGCCTTCCAAAACATCTCCAGTCCCCTGTGACGCGAGGGTTAAGCTTCCAGACCGGCTTGAGACCAAGGCAGTAACTTTCAACTGGGGCTCAAGTGCCAACATTTGGCTCCTGGCTAACTCTGCGGAGGCAGGCAACTTCCACGGAGGCTCCTTCACGCCTGGACTCTGAACCCTTCTGCCCCAGCAATGAGCAAACAAGCTCATTGCTGGGGCAGAAGGGTTCAGAGAATCCATTCAGGGACCCTTCGGGACACATGGATAGCCTCTTCTCGCTGCCCTGAAAACCTCCCTTCTTCAGACCCTGCTCATTTGCACTCCCACCCGTGACTCCTGATCCTTCTGCTGAGCCACTGGGTCCCTGTTCTTAAATTCCACGAACCCCTTCCTGTTTTGTCCCGGGTTCTTTCTGCTCACAGGAACTTGTGGCTGATGCTCCCCTTTGCATCTTTGCAGTAGGCAAGATCAAGGAGCCCTCCTCCATTATGGGTCAATGTCAGCTTTTTCACTTACACCAGCTGCTTCTTTCAAGGGTCAGCAGACTGGATGTTCGAACCACTGGAACGGTAGCCACATGTAGGAGCTAGCATGTAGACACTGAGTACTGAATCCAGGCCCCTGCTAGGGCAAGCAGGCATCATAAATGCTCTGGAGGTGATTTTGTAGAAAACAACTCTCCCTTTGGATGCCAGCACATCTCCATCATCTGATTTCTTCATTGCTGGTAGAAACGTTCTGCCACGCTTGTGGACATGGGCCTGTCACCGAGCTGCAACAGTGCTTGAAGCAGAAGCATGGGTTGTCTGTGAGGGGAGCTCAGATAGATCCTATCTCAAAAAACTGAAAGGGAATGAATAGAAAAGACAAGGAAAGGAAACGAAAGGAAAGCAAAGGAAATGTTTGGATCGTACCTCTCCAGGATTCACAAAGTCCTGGGTTTGATCCTGAGCACCCAAACACTTAAGAGAAACAGAAGGTTCTAACAGGGCCTGTGCATATGAGGCAGCAATTCTCATGCAGCGGGCACAACCAATGTGGAGCGTGAAGAACATTGTCCCAGGATTCGATTAAGAACTGCTGCGTGTCAGACATTTGCATTAAGATTCATACAAGTTGCTTCGCAAAACAAAAGTTGCTAATTAGCAACAGAAGAACTTCATTATCGGGGTCCCCACAACACGAGAAAGTGTATTCAAGTGTGGCGGTCTTAGGAAGGTTGAGAACCACTGTGTAGAAATAAGTCACACCTGAGTGAATCATGCTCCATAGCAGATCATGATCAGCCCTTAGTGATTGTGGAGACTTGCTATACTGGGGGTGCTGAATCAAATATTGTAGGGGCATTTCGGACATGTAAACAGCCACTTTGGTCATTTCTCTTTATGACCCCTTTTGCCATGAACAGGTGTCAATGTTCTTTCGAACCCAACGCTGATCCCCTCAGGATGTGGTGTTCATTTCTGAACTTTGTCCTGTAACTCGAGAAGCGCCATGCGTTGTTCCCACCATGGAATACACTATTTCGGGCAAACCGACTGTGTGTCCATGAGACACAATCATGTGAATGGCTTCAAAAACATCTCCAGTCCCCTGTGAAGCTAGGGTTCAGCCTCCAGACCAGCTTGAGACAGATGCAGTTACTATCAAGTGGGACACGTGCGCCACCGTGTGGCAGCAGACTGCCACTGCGGAGGCAGGCAGCTTCCAGGGAGTTGCCTTCATGGTTGCCCTCTGAACCCTTCTGCCCCAGCCATGAGCAGTAACTGCTCATGGCTGGGGCAGAAGGGTTCAGAGAATTCATTCAAGGACCCTTCCGGACACGTGGTGAGCCTCTTCTCGCCGCCATGAGAACCTCCCTTCTTCTGACTATGCTCAGGCGCACCCTCACCCGTGCGTCCTGATCCTCCTGCTGAGCCCCAGGGTCCTCTCTCTAAAATTCCAGGAACCCCTTCCGGTCCTTTCCCTGGTTCTTTCTGCTTACAAGATCTTGTGGCTGACTCTACTCTTTGCTTTTTTCCCCGGGGCAAGATCAAGGAGCCCTCCACCATTACGGGTCAATGTCAGCTTTTTAACTTACAGGAGCTGGTCTCTGCAGGGGTCACCAATGTGGATGTTGGAACTTCTGCAAAGGTAGCCACATAGAGCGGCTACCATCTAGATGCTGAGGACTGAATCCAGGCCCCTGCGAGGTCACTCAGACATCATAAACGCTTGCAGGTTTTCTTGGAGAAAAAAATTCTCATATATGATGCCTGCACATCTCCACCTTCTGATCCCATCATTGTTTGGAAGAAGGTCTGCAATGCTTGGGGACACAGCCTGTACCGAAACACAAGGGTGACTGAGTCGGAAGGATGGAATGTATGAGCAGAGAACCAGGAACGATCCTGACTCGGAAATTTAGAAACGAAACAATAGAAAAGAAAGAAGGAAAAGAAATGAAAAGGAAAAAAGGAAGAAAAGGTTCGGGTCGTACCTCTCAAGTATTCACAAAGTCCTGGGTTTGATTCTGAACACTCAACCACTTAAAGGAAACCAAAGGTTATAAAAGGGCCTGTGCATATAGGCCAGCAATTCTCATGCTGAGGGGCTCAAGCCAGTTGGGGCTTGAGCGACTGTGTCCCAGGTTTCGATTAAGAACTGCTGCATGTCAGACATTTGCAATACGTTTGATAGAAGTAGCTTTGCAAAACAACACTTACAAGTTAGCAACAGAATAATTTCATTGTTGGGGTTCTCACAACACGAGGAATTGTCTTCAAGTGTGGCAGTCGCAGGAAGTTTGACAACCACTGTGTAGAAACAAGTCACAGCTGACTGAATCATGCTCGACAGCAGATCGTGATCAGACCGTAGTGATTGTGGAGAGTCGGTATTTTGTGGGTCCTGAATCAAATATTGTAGGGTCACTTCGGACTTGTAAACAGCCGCTTTGGCCATTTTATTTTATGACCCCTTTTGCCAAGAACAGATGTCAATGATCTTTCCAAGCCCACGACGATCCCCTCAGGATGTGGTGTTCATTTCTGACTTTGTCCTGTAAATCGAGAAACGCCATGCACTGTTCCAATCACGGAATCCACTATTTCGGGCACACCGACCGTGTTTCCCTGAGACACAGGCATGCAAATGCCTTCCAAAACATCTCCAGTCCCCTGTGACGCGAGGGTTAAGCTTCCAGACCGGCTTGAGACCAAGGCAGTAACTTTCAACTGGGGCTCAAGTGCCAACATTTGGCTCCTGGCTAACTCTGCGGAGGCAGGCAACTTCCACGGAGGCTCCTTCACGCCTGGACTCTGAACCCTTCTGCCCCAGCAATGAGCAAACAAGCTCATTGCTGGGGCAGAAGGGTTCAGAGAATCCATTCAGGGACCCTTCGGGACACATGGATAGCCTCTTCTCGCTGCCCTGAAAACCTCCCTTCTTCAGACCCTGCTCATTTGCACTCCCACCCGTGACTCCTGATCCTTCTGCTGAGCCACTGGGTCCCTGTTCTTAAATTCCACGAACCCCTTCCTGTTTTGTCCCGGGTTCTTTCTGCTCACAGGAACTTGTGGCTGATGCTCCCCTTTGCATCTTTGCAGTAGGCAAGATCAAGGAGCCCTCCTCCATTATGGGTCAATGTCAGCTTTTTCACTTACACCAGCTGCTTCTTTCAAGGGTCAGCAGACTGGATGTTCGAACCACTGGAACGGTAGCCACATGTAGGAGCTAGCATGTAGACACTGAGTACTGAATCCAGGCCCCTGCTAGGGCAAGCAGGCATCATAAATGCTCTGGAGGTGATTTTGTAGAAAACAACTCTCCCTTTGGATGCCAGCACATCTCCATCATCTGATTTCTTCATTGCTGGTAGAAACGTTCTGCCACGCTTGTGGACATGGGCCTGTCACCGAGCTGCAACAGTGCTTGAAGCAGAAGCATGGGTTGTCTGTGAGGGGAGCTCAGATAGATCCTATCTCAAAAAACTGAAAGGGAATGAATAGAAAAGACAAGGAAAGGAAACGAAAGGAAAGCAAAGGAAATGTTTGGATCGTACCTCTCCAGGATTCACAAAGTCCTGGGTTTGATCCTGAGCACCCAAACACTTAAGAGAAACAGAAGGTTCTAACAGGGCCTGTGCATATGAGGCAGCAATTCTCATGCAGCGGGCACAACCAATGTGGAGCGTGAAGAACATTGTCCCAGGATTCGATTAAGAACTGCTGCGTGTCAGACATTTGCATTAAGATTCATACAAGTTGCTTCGCAAAACAAAAGTTGCTAATTAGCAACAGAAGAACTTCATTATCGGGGTCCCCACAACACGAGAAAGTGTATTCAAGTGTGGCGGTCTTAGGAAGGTTGAGAACCACTGTGTAGAAATAAGTCACACCTGAGTGAATCATGCTCCATAGCAGATCATGATCAGCCCTTAGTGATTGTGGAGACTTGCTATACTGGGGGTGCTGAATCAAATATTGTAGGGGCATTTCGGACATGTAAACAGCCACTTTGGTCATTTCTCTTTATGACCCCTTTTGCCATGAACAGGTGTCAATGTTCTTTCGAACCCAACGCTGATCCCCTCAGGATGTGGTGTTCATTTCTGAACTTTGTCCTGTAACTCGAGAAGCGCCATGCGTTGTTCCCACCATGGAATACACTATTTCGGGCAAACCGACTGTGTGTCCATGAGACACAATCATGTGAATGGCTTCAAAAACATCTCCAGTCCCCTGTGAAGCTAGGGTTCAGCCTCCAGACCAGCTTGAGACAGATGCAGTTACTATCAAGTGGGACACGTGCGCCACCGTGTGGCAGCAGACTGCCACTGCGGAGGCAGGCAGCTTCCAGGGAGTTGCCTTCATGGTTGCCCTCTGAACCCTTCTGCCCCAGCCATGAGCAGTAACTGCTCATGGCTGGGGCAGAAGGGTTCAGAGAATTCATTCAAGGACCCTTCCGGACACGTGGTGAGCCTCTTCTCGCCGCCATGAGAACCTCCCTTCTTCTGACTATGCTCAGGCGCACCCTCACCCGTGCGTCCTGATCCTCCTGCTGAGCCCCAGGGTCCTCTCTCTAAAATTCCAGGAACCCCTTCCGGTCCTTTCCCTGGTTCTTTCTGCTTACAAGATCTTGTGGCTGACTCTACTCTTTGCTTTTTTCCCCGGGGCAAGATCAAGGAGCCCTCCACCATTACGGGTCAATGTCAGCTTTTTAACTTACAGGAGCTGGTCTCTGCAGGGGTCACCAATGTGGATGTTGGAACTTCTGCAAAGGTAGCCACATAGAGCGGCTACCATCTAGATGCTGAGGACTGAATCCAGGCCCCTGCGAGGTCACTCAGACATCATAAACGCTTGCAGGTTTTCTTGGAGAAAAAAATTCTCATATATGATGCCTGCACATCTCCACCTTCTGATCCCATCATTGTTTGGAAGAAGGTCTGCAATGCTTGGGGACACAGCCTGTACCGAAACACAAGGGTGACTGAGTCGGAAGGATGGAATGTATGAGCAGAGAACCAGGAACGATCCTGACTCGGAAATTTAGAAACGAAACAATAGAAAAGAAAGAAGGAAAAGAAATGAAAAGGAAAAAAGGAAGAAAAGGTTCGGGTCGTACCTCTCAAGTATTCACAAAGTCCTGGGTTTGATTCTGAACACTCAACCACTTAAAGGAAACCAAAGGTTATAAAAGGGCCTGTGCATATAGGCCAGCAATTCTCATGCTGAGGGGCTCAAGCCAGTTGGGGCTTGAGCGACTGTGTCCCAGGTTTCGATTAAGAACTGCTGCATGTCAGACATTTGCAATACGTTTGATAGAAGTAGCTTTGCAAAACAACACTTACAAGTTAGCAACAGAATAATTTCATTGTTGGGGTTCTCACAACACGAGGAATTGTCTTCAAGTGTGGCAGTCGCAGGAAGTTTGACAACCACTGTGTAGAAACAAGTCACAGCTGACTGAATCATGCTCGACAGCAGATCGTGATCAGACCGTAGTGATTGTGGAGAGTCGGTATTTTGTGGGTCCTGAATCAAATATTGTAGGGTCACTTCGGACTTGTAAACAGCCGCTTTGGCCATTTTATTTTATGACCCCTTTTGCCAAGAACAGATGTCAATGATCTTTCCAAGCCCACGACGATCCCCTCAGGATGTGGTGTTCATTTCTGACTTTGTCCTGTAAATCGAGAAACGCCATGCACTGTTCCAATCACGGAATCCACTATTTCGGGCAAACCGACCGTGTTTCCCTGAGACACAGGCATGCAAATGCCTTCCAAAACATCTCCAGTCCCCTGTGACGCGAGGGTTAAGCTTCCAGACCGGCTTGAGACCAAGGCAGTAACTTTCAACTGGGGCTCAAGTGCCAACATTTGGCTCCTGGCTAACTCTGCGGAGGCAGGCAACTTCCACGGAGGCTCCTTCACGCCTGGACTCTGAACCCTTCTGCCCCAGCAATGAGCAAACAAGCTCATTGCTGGGGCAGAAGGGTTCAGAGAATCCATTCAGGGACCCTTCGGGACACATGGATAGCCTCTTCTCGCTGCCCTGAAAACCTCCCTTCTTCAGACCCTGCTCATTTGCACTCCCACCCGTGACTCCTGATCCTTCTGCTGAGCCACTGGGTCCCTGTTCTTAAATTCCACGAACCCCTTCCTGTTTTGTCCCGGGTTCTTTCTGCTCACAGGAACTTGTGGCTGATGCTCCCCTTTGCATCTTTGCAGTAGGCAAGATCAAGGAGCCCTCCTCCATTATGGGTCAATGTCAGCTTTTTCACTTACACCAGCTGCTTCTTTCAAGGGTCAGCAGACTGGATGTTCGAACCACTGGAACGGTAGCCACATGTAGGAGCTAGCATGTAGACACTGAGTACTGAATCCAGGCCCCTGCTAGGGCAAGCAGGCATCATAAATGCTCTGGAGGTGATTTTGTAGAAAACAACTCTCCCTTTGGATGCCAGCACATCTCCATCATCTGATTTCTTCATTGCTGGTAGAAACGTTCTGCCACGCTTGTGGACATGGGCCTGTCACCGAGCTGCAACAGTGCTTGAAGCAGAAGCATGGGTTGTCTGTGAGGGGAGCTCAGATAGATCCTATCTCAAAAAACTGAAAGGGAATGAATAGAAAAGACAAGGAAAGGAAACGAAAGGAAAGCAAAGGAAATGTTTGGATCGTACCTCTCCAGGATTCACAAAGTCCTGGGTTTGATCCTGAGCACCCAAACACTTAAGAGAAACAGAAGGTTCTAACAGGGCCTGTGCATATGAGGCAGCAATTCTCATGCAGCGGGCACAACCAATGTGGAGCGTGAAGAACATTGTCCCAGGATTCGATTAAGAACTGCTGCGTGTCAGACATTTGCATTAAGATTCATACAAGTTGCTTCGCAAAACAAAAGTTGCTAATTAGCAACAGAAGAACTTCATTATCGGGGTCCCCACAACACGAGAAAGTGTATTCAAGTGTGGCGGTCTTAGGAAGGTTGAGAACCACTGTGTAGAAATAAGTCACACCTGAGTGAATCATGCTCCATAGCAGATCATGATCAGCCCTTAGTGATTGTGGAGACTTGCTATACTGGGGGTGCTGAATCAAATATTGTAGGGGCATTTCGGACATGTAAACAGCCACTTTGGTCATTTCTCTTTATGACCCCTTTTGCCATGAACAGGTGTCAATGTTCTTTCGAACCCAACGCTGATCCCCTCAGGATGTGGTGTTCATTTCTGAACTTTGTCCTGTAACTCGAGAAGCGCCATGCGTTGTTCCCACCATGGAATACACTATTTCGGGCAAACCGACTGTGTGTCCATGAGACACAATCATGTGAATGGCTTCAAAAACATCTCCAGTCCCCTGTGAAGCTAGGGTTCAGCCTCCAGACCAGCTTGAGACAGATGCAGTTACTATCAAGTGGGACACGTGCGCCACCGTGTGGCAGCAGACTGCCACTGCGGAGGCAGGCAGCTTCCAGGGAGTTGCCTTCATGGTTGCCCTCTGAACCCTTCTGCCCCAGCCATGAGCAGTAACTGCTCATGGCTGGGGCAGAAGGGTTCAGAGAATTCATTCAAGGACCCTTCCGGACACGTGGTGAGCCTCTTCTCGCCGCCATGAGAACCTCCCTTCTTCTGACTATGCTCAGGCGCACCCTCACCCGTGCGTCCTGATCCTCCTGCTGAGCCCCAGGGTCCTCTCTCTAAAATTCCAGGAACCCCTTCCGGTCCTTTCCCTGGTTCTTTCTGCTTACAAGATCTTGTGGCTGACTCTACTCTTTGCTTTTTTCCCGGGGCAAGATCAAGGAGCCCTCCACCATTACGGGTCAATGTCAGCTTTTTAACTTACAGGAGCTGGTCTCTGCAGGGGTCACCAATGTGGATGTTGGAACTTCTGCAAAGGTAGCCACATAGAGCGGCTACCATCTAGATGCTGAGGACTGAATCCAGGCCCCTGCGAGGTCACTCAGACATCATAAACGCTTGCAGGTTTTCTTGGAGAAAAAAATTCTCATATATGATGCCTGCACATCTCCACCTTCTGATCCCATCATTGTTTGGAAGAAGGTCTGCAATGCTTGGGGACACAGCCTGTACCGAAACACAAGGGTGACTGAGTCGGAAGGATGGAATGTATGAGCAGAGAACCAGGAACGATCCTGACTCGGAAATTTAGAAACGAAACAATAGAAAAGAAAGAAGGAAAAGAAATGAAAAGGAAAAAAGGAAGAAAAGGTTCGGGTCGTACCTCTCAAGTATTCACAAAGTCCTGGGTTTGATTCTGAACACTCAACCACTTAAAGGAAACCAAAGGTTATAAAAGGGCCTGTGCATATAGGCCAGCAATTCTCATGCTGAGGGGCTCAAGCCAGTTGGGGCTTGAGCGACTGTGTCCCAGGTTTCGATTAAGAACTGCTGCATGTCAGACATTTGCAATACGTTTGATAGAAGTAGCTTTGCAAAACAACACTTACAAGTTAGCAACAGAATAATTTCATTGTTGGGGTTCTCACAACACGAGGAATTGTCTTCAAGTGTGGCAGTCGCAGGAAGTTTGACAACCACTGTGTAGAAACAAGTCACAGCTGACTGAATCATGCTCGACAGCAGATCGTGATCAGACCGTAGTGATTGTGGAGAGTCGGTATTTTGTGGGTCCTGAATCAAATATTGTAGGGTCACTTCGGACTTGTAAACAGCCGCTTTGGCCATTTTATTTTATGACCCCTTTTGCCAAGAACAGATGTCAATGATCTTTCCAAGCCCACGACGATCCCCTCAGGATGTGGTGTTCATTTCTGACTTTGTCCTGTAAATCGAGAAACGCCATGCACTGTTCCAATCACGGAATCCACTATTTCGGGCAAACCGACCGTGTTTCCCTGAGACACAGGCATGCAAATGCCTTCCAAAACATCTCCAGTCCCCTGTGACGCGAGGGTTAAGCTTCCAGACCGGCTTGAGACCAAGGCAGTAACTTTCAACTGGGGCTCAAGTGCCAACATTTGGCTCCTGGCTAACTCTGCGGAGGCAGGCAACTTCCACGGAGGCTCCTTCACGCCTGGACTCTGAACCCTTCTGCCCCAGCAATGAGCAAACAAGCTCATTGCTGGGGCAGAAGGGTTCAGAGAATCCATTCAGGGACCCTTCGGGACACATGGATAGCCTCTTCTCGCTGCCCTGAAAACCTCCCTTCTTCAGACCCTGCTCATTTGCACTCCCACCCGTGACTCCTGATCCTTCTGCTGAGCCACTGGGTCCCTGTTCTTAAATTCCACGAACCCCTTCCTGTTTTGTCCCGGGTTCTTTCTGCTCACAGGAACTTGTGGCTGATGCTCCCCTTTGCATCTTTGCAGTAGGCAAGATCAAGGAGCCCTCCTCCATTATGGGTCAATGTCAGCTTTTTCACTTACACCAGCTGCTTCTTTCAAGGGTCAGCAGACTGGATGTTCGAACCACTGGAACGGTAGCCACATGTAGGAGCTAGCATGTAGACACTGAGTACTGAATCCAGGCCCCTGCTAGGGCAAGCAGGCATCATAAATGCTCTGGAGGTGATTTTGTAGAAAACAACTCTCCCTTTGGATGCCAGCACATCTCCATCATCTGATTTCTTCATTGCTGGTAGAAACGTTCTGCCACGCTTGTGGACATGGGCCTGTCACCGAGCTGCAACAGTGCTTGAAGCAGAAGCATGGGTTGTCTGTGAGGGGAGCTCAGATAGATCCTATCTCAAAAAACTGAAAGGGAATGAATAGAAAAGACAAGGAAAGGAAACGAAAGGAAAGCAAAGGAAATGTTTGGATCGTACCTCTCCAGGATTCACAAAGTCCTGGGTTTGATCCTGAGCACCCAAACACTTAAGAGAAACAGAAGGTTCTAACAGGGCCTGTGCATATGAGGCAGCAATTCTCATGCAGCGGGCACAACCAATGTGGAGCGTGAAGAACATTGTCCCAGGATTCGATTAAGAACTGCTGCGTGTCAGACATTTGCATTAAGATTCATACAAGTTGCTTCGCAAAACAAAAGTTGCTAATTAGCAACAGAAGAACTTCATTATCGGGGTCCCCACAACACGAGAAAGTGTATTCAAGTGTGGCGGTCTTAGGAAGGTTGAGAACCACTGTGTAGAAATAAGTCACACCTGAGTGAATCATGCTCCATAGCAGATCATGATCAGCCCTTAGTGATTGTGGAGACTTGCTATACTGGGGGTGCTGAATCAAATATTGTAGGGGCATTTCGGACATGTAAACAGCCACTTTGGTCATTTCTCTTTATGACCCCTTTTGCCATGAACAGGTGTCAATGTTCTTTCGAACCCAACGCTGATCCCCTCAGGATGTGGTGTTCATTTCTGAACTTTGTCCTGTAACTCGAGAAGCGCCATGCGTTGTTCCCACCATGGAATACACTATTTCGGGCAAACCGACTGTGTGTCCATGAGACACAATCATGTGAATGGCTTCAAAAACATCTCCAGTCCCCTGTGAAGCTAGGGTTCAGCCTCCAGACCAGCTTGAGACAGATGCAGTTACTATCAAGTGGGACACGTGCGCCACCGTGTGGCAGCAGACTGCCACTGCGGAGGCAGGCAGCTTCCAGGGAGTTGCCTTCATGGTTGCCCTCTGAACCCTTCTGCCCCAGCCATGAGCAGTAACTGCTCATGGCTGGGGCAGAAGGGTTCAGAGAATTCATTCAAGGACCCTTCCGGACACGTGGTGAGCCTCTTCTCGCCGCCATGAGAACCTCCCTTCTTCTGACTATGCTCAGGCGCACCCTCACCCGTGCGTCCTGATCCTCCTGCTGAGCCCCAGGGTCCTCTCTCTAAAATTCCAGGAACCCCTTCCGGTCCTTTCCCTGGTTCTTTCTGCTTACAAGATCTTGTGGCTGACTCTACTCTTTGCTTTTTTCCCCGGGGCAAGATCAAGGAGCCCTCCACCATTACGGGTCAATGTCAGCTTTTTAACTTACAGGAGCTGGTCTCTGCAGGGGTCACCAATGTGGATGTTGGAACTTCTGCAAAGGTAGCCACATAGAGCGGCTACCATCTAGATGCTGAGGACTGAATCCAGGCCCCTGCGAGGTCACTCAGACATCATAAACGCTTGCAGGTTTTCTTGGAGAAAAAAATTCTCATATATGATGCCTGCACATCTCCACCTTCTGATCCCATCATTGTTTGGAAGAAGGTCTGCAATGCTTGGGGACACAGCCTGTACCGAAACACAAGGGTGACTGAGTCGGAAGGATGGAATGTATGAGCAGAGAACCAGGAACGATCCTGACTCGGAAATTTAGAAACGAAACAATAGAAAAGAAAGAAGGAAAAGAAATGAAAAGGAAAAAAGGAAGAAAAGGTTCGGGTCGTACCTCTCAAGTATTCACAAAGTCCTGGGTTTGATTCTGAACACTCAACCACTTAAAGGAAACCAAAGGTTATAAAAGGGCCTGTGCATATAGGCCAGCAATTCTCATGCTGAGGGGCTCAAGCCAGTTGGGGCTTGAGCGACTGTGTCCCAGGTTTCGATTAAGAACTGCTGCATGTCAGACATTTGCAATACGTTTGATAGAAGTAGCTTTGCAAAACAACACTTACAAGTTAGCAACAGAATAATTTCATTGTTGGGGTTCTCACAACACGAGGAATTGTCTTCAAGTGTGGCAGTCGCAGGAAGTTTGACAACCACTGTGTAGAAACAAGTCACAGCTGACTGAATCATGCTCGACAGCAGATCGTGATCAGACCGTAGTGATTGTGGAGAGTCGGTATTTTGTGGGTCCTGAATCAAATATTGTAGGGTCACTTCGGACTTGTAAACAGCCGCTTTGGCCATTTTATTTTATGACCCCTTTTGCCAAGAACAGATGTCAATGATCTTTCCAAGCCCACGACGATCCCCTCAGGATGTGGTGTTCATTTCTGACTTTGTCCTGTAAATCGAGAAACGCCATGCACTGTTCCAATCACGGAATCCACTATTTCGGGCAAACCGACCGTGTTTCCCTGAGACACAGGCATGCAAATGCCTTCCAAAACATCTCCAGTCCCCTGTGACGCGAGGGTTAAGCTTCCAGACCGGCTTGAGACCAAGGCAGTAACTTTCAACTGGGGCTCAAGTGCCAACATTTGGCTCCTGGCTAACTCTGCGGAGGCAGGCAACTTCCACGGAGGCTCCTTCACGCCTGGACTCTGAACCCTTCTGCCCCAGCAATGAGCAAACAAGCTCATTGCTGGGGCAGAAGGGTTCAGAGAATCCATTCAGGGACCCTTCGGGACACATGGATAGCCTCTTCTCGCTGCCCTGAAAACCTCCCTTCTTCAGACCCTGCTCATTTGCACTCCCACCCGTGACTCCTGATCCTTCTGCTGAGCCACTGGGTCCCTGTTCTTAAATTCCACGAACCCCTTCCTGTTTTGTCCCGGGTTCTTTCTGCTCACAGGAACTTGTGGCTGATGCTCCCCTTTGCATCTTTGCAGTAGGCAAGATCAAGGAGCCCTCCTCCATTATGGGTCAATGTCAGCTTTTTCACTTACACCAGCTGCTTCTTTCAAGGGTCAGCAGACTGGATGTTCGAACCACTGGAACGGTAGCCACATGTAGGAGCTAGCATGTAGACACTGAGTACTGAATCCAGGCCCCTGCTAGGGCAAGCAGGCATCATAAATGCTCTGGAGGTGATTTTGTAGAAAACAACTCTCCCTTTGGATGCCAGCACATCTCCATCATCTGATTTCTTCATTGCTGGTAGAAACGTTCTGCCACGCTTGTGGACATGGGCCTGTCACCGAGCTGCAACAGTGCTTGAAGCAGAAGCATGGGTTGTCTGTGAGGGGAGCTCAGATAGATCCTATCTCAAAAAACTGAAAGGGAATGAATAGAAAAGACAAGGAAAGGAAACGAAAGGAAAGCAAAGGAAATGTTTGGATCGTACCTCTCCAGGATTCACAAAGTCCTGGGTTTGATCCTGAGCACCCAAACACTTAAGAGAAACAGAAGGTTCTAACAGGGCCTGTGCATATGAGGCAGCAATTCTCATGCAGCGGGCACAACCAATGTGGAGCGTGAAGAACATTGTCCCAGGATTCGATTAAGAACTGCTGCGTGTCAGACATTTGCATTAAGATTCATACAAGTTGCTTCGCAAAACAAAAGTTGCTAATTAGCAACAGAAGAACTTCATTATCGGGGTCCCCACAACACGAGAAAGTGTATTCAAGTGTGGCGGTCTTAGGAAGGTTGAGAACCACTGTGTAGAAATAAGTCACACCTGAGTGAATCATGCTCCATAGCAGATCATGATCAGCCCTTAGTGATTGTGGAGACTTGCTATACTGGGGGTGCTGAATCAAATATTGTAGGGGCATTTCGGACATGTAAACAGCCACTTTGGTCATTTCTCTTTATGACCCCTTTTGCCATGAACAGGTGTCAATGTTCTTTCGAACCCAACGCTGATCCCCTCAGGATGTGGTGTTCATTTCTGAACTTTGTCCTGTAACTCGAGAAGCGCCATGCGTTGTTCCCACCACGGAATACACTATTTCGGGCAAACCGACTGTGTGTCCATGAGACACAATCATGTGAATGGCTTCAAAAACATCTCCAGTCCCCTGTGAAGCTAGGGTTCAGCCTCCAGACCAGCTTGAGACAGATGCAGTTACTATCAAGTGGGACACGTGCGCCACCGTGTGGCAGCAGACTGCCACTGCGGAGGCAGGCAGCTTCCAGGGAGTTGCCTTCATGGTTGCCCTCTGAACCCTTCTGCCCCAGCCATGAGCAGTAACTGCTCATGGCTGGGGCAGAAGGGTTCAGAGAATTCATTCAAGGACCCTTCCGGACACGTGGTGAGCCTCTTCTCGCCGCCATGAGAACCTCCCTTCTTCTGACTATGCTCAGGCGCACCCTCACCCGTGCGTCCTGATCCTCCTGCTGAGCCCCAGGGTCCTCTCTCTAAAATTCCAGGAACCCCTTCCGGTCCTTTCCCTGGTTCTTTCTGCTTACAAGATCTTGTGGCTGACTCTACTCTTTGCTTTTTTCCCCGGGGCAAGATCAAGGAGCCCTCCACCATTACGGGTCAATGTCAGCTTTTTAACTTACAGGAGCTGGTCTCTGCAGGGGTCACCAATGTGGATGTTGGAACTTCTGCAAGGTAGCCACATAGAGCGGCTACCATCTAGATGCTGAGGACTGAATCCAGGCCCCTGCGAGGTCACTCAGACATCATAAACGCTTGCAGGTTTTCTTGGAGAAAAAAATTCTCATATATGATGCCTGCACATCTCCACCTTCTGATCCCATCATTGTTTGGAAGAAGGTCTGCAATGCTTGGGGACACAGCCTGTACCGAAACACAAGGGTGACTGAGTCGGAAGGATGGAATGTATGAGCAGAGAACCAGGAACGATCCTGACTCGGAAATTTAGAAACGAAACAATAGAAAAGAAAGAAGGAAAAGAAATGAAAAGGAAAAAAGGAAGAAAAGGTTCGGGTCGTACCTCTCAAGTATTCACAAAGTCCTGGGTTTGATTCTGAACACTCAACCACTTAAAGGAAACCAAAGGTTATAAAAGGGCCTGTGCATATAGGCCAGCAATTCTCATGCTGAGGGGCTCAAGCCAGTTGGGGCTTGAGCGACTGTGTCCCAGGTTTCGATTAAGAACTGCTGCATGTCAGACATTTGCAATACGTTTGATAGAAGTAGCTTTGCAAAACAACACTTACAAGTTAGCAACAGAATAATTTCATTGTTGGGGTTCTCACAACACGAGGAATTGTCTTCAAGTGTGGCAGTCGCAGGAAGTTTGACAACCACTGTGTAGAAACAAGTCACAGCTGACTGAATCATGCTCGACAGCAGATCGTGATCAGACCGTAGTGATTGTGGAGAGTCGGTATTTTGTGGGTCCTGAATCAAATATTGTAGGGTCACTTCGGACTTGTAAACAGCCGCTTTGGCCATTTTATTTTATGACCCCTTTTGCCAAGAACAGATGTCAATGATCTTTCCAAGCCCACGACGATCCCCTCAGGATGTGGTGTTCATTTCTGACTTTGTCCTGTAAATCGAGAAACGCCATGCACTGTTCCAATCACGGAATCCACTATTTCGGGCACACCGACCGTGTTTCCCTGAGACACAGGCATGCAAATGCCTTCCAAAACATCTCCAGTCCCCTGTGACGCGAGGGTTAAGCTTCCAGACCGGCTTGAGACCAAGGCAGTAACTTTCAACTGGGGCTCAAGTGCCAACATTTGGCTCCTGGCTAACTCTGCGGAGGCAGGCAACTTCCACGGAGGCTCCTTCACGCCTGGACTCTGAACCCTTCTGCCCCAGCAATGAGCAAACAAGCTCATTGCTGGGGCAGAAGGGTTCAGAGAATCCATTCAGGGACCCTTCGGGACACATGGATAGCCTCTTCTCGCTGCCCTGAAAACCTCCCTTCTTCAGACCCTGCTCATTTGCACTCCCACCCGTGACTCCTGATCCTTCTGCTGAGCCACTGGGTCCCTGTTCTTAAATTCCACGAACCCCTTCCTGTTTTGTCCCGGGTTCTTTCTGCTCACAGGAACTTGTGGCTGATGCTCCCCTTTGCATCTTTGCAGTAGGCAAGATCAAGGAGCCCTCCTCCATTATGGGTCAATGTCAGCTTTTTCACTTACACCAGCTGCTTCTTTCAAGGGTCAGCAGACTGGATGTTCGAACCACTGGAACGGTAGCCACATGTAGGAGCTAGCATGTAGACACTGAGTACTGAATCCAGGCCCCTGCTAGGGCAAGCAGGCATCATAAATGCTCTGGAGGTGATTTTGTAGAAAACAACTCTCCCTTTGGATGCCAGCACATCTCCATCATCTGATTTCTTCATTGCTGGTAGAAACGTTCTGCCACGCTTGTGGACATGGGCCTGTCACCGAGCTGCAACAGTGCTTGAAGCAGAAGCATGGGTTGTCTGTGAGGGGAGCTCAGATAGATCCTATCTCAAAAAACTGAAAGGGAATGAATAGAAAAGACAAGGAAAGGAAACGAAAGGAAAGCAAAGGAAATGTTTGGATCGTACCTCTCCAGGATTCACAAAGTCCTGGGTTTGATCCTGAGCACCCAAACACTTAAGAGAAACAGAAGGTTCTAACAGGGCCTGTGCATATGAGGCAGCAATTCTCATGCAGCGGGCACAACCAATGTGGAGCGTGAAGAACATTGTCCCAGGATTCGATTAAGAACTGCTGCGTGTCAGACATTTGCATTAAGATTCATACAAGTTGCTTCGCAAAACAAAAGTTGCTAATTAGCAACAGAAGAACTTCATTATCGGGGTCCCCACAACACGAGAAAGTGTATTCAAGTGTGGCGGTCTTAGGAAGGTTGAGAACCACTGTGTAGAAATAAGTCACACCTGAGTGAATCATGCTCCATAGCAGATCATGATCAGCCCTTAGTGATTGTGGAGACTTGCTATACTGGGGGTGCTGAATCAAATATTGTAGGGGCATTTCGGACATGTAAACAGCCACTTTGGTCATTTCTCTTTATGACCCCTTTTGCCATGAACAGGTGTCAATGTTCTTTCGAACCCAACGCTGATCCCCTCAGGATGTGGTGTTCATTTCTGAACTTTGTCCTGTAACTCGAGAAGCGCCATGCGTTGTTCCCACCACGGAATACACTATTTCGGGCAAACCGACTGTGTGTCCATGAGACACAATCATGTGAATGGCTTCAAAAACATCTCCAGTCCCCTGTGAAGCTAGGGTTCAGCCTCCAGACCAGCTTGAGACAGATGCAGTTACTATCAAGTGGGACACGTGCGCCACCGTGTGGCAGCAGACTGCCACTGCGGAGGCAGGCAGCTTCCAGGGAGTTGCCTTCATGGTTGCCCTCTGAACCCTTCTGCCCCAGCCATGAGCAGTAACTGCTCATGGCTGGGGCAGAAGGGTTCAGAGAATTCATTCAAGGACCCTTCCGGACACGTGGTGAGCCTCTTCTCGCCGCCATGAGAACCTCCCTTCTTCTGACTATGCTCAGGCGCACCCTCACCCGTGCGTCCTGATCCTCCTGCTGAGCCCCAGGGTCCTCTCTCTAAAATTCCAGGAACCCCTTCCGGTCCTTTCCCTGGTTCTTTCTGCTTACAAGATCTTGTGGCTGACTCTACTCTTTGCTTTTTTCCCCGGGGCAAGATCAAGGAGCCCTCCACCATTACGGGTCAATGTCAGCTTTTTAACTTACAGGAGCTGGTCTCTGCAGGGGTCACCAATGTGGATGTTGGAACTTCTGCCAAGGTAGCCACATAGAGCGGCTACCATCTAGATGCTGAGGACTGAATCCAGGCCCCTGCGAGGTCACTCAGACATCATAAACGCTTGCAGGTTTTCTTGGAGAAAAAAATTCTCATATATGATGCCTGCACATCTCCACCTTCTGATCCCATCATTGTTTGGAAGAAGGTCTGCAATGCTTGGGGACACAGCCTGTACCGAAACACAAGGGTGACTGAGTCGGAAGGATGGAATGTATGAGCAGAGAACCAGGAACGATCCTGACTCGGAAATTTAGAAACGAAACAATAGAAAAGAAAGAAGGAAAAGAAATGAAAAGGAAAAAAGGAAGAAAAGGTTCGGGTCGTACCTCTCAAGTATTCACAAAGTCCTGGGTTTGATTCTGAACACTCAACCACTTAAAGGAAACCAAAGGTTATAAAAGGGCCTGTGCATATAGGCCAGCAATTCTCATGCTGAGGGGCTCAAGCCAGTTGGGGCTTGAGCGACTGTGTCCCAGGTTTCGATTAAGAACTGCTGCATGTCAGACATTTGCAATACGTTTGATAGAAGTAGCTTTGCAAAACAACACTTACAAGTTAGCAACAGAATAATTTCATTGTTGGGGTTCTCACAACACGAGGAATTGTCTTCAAGTGTGGCAGTCGCAGGAAGTTTGACAACCACTGTGTAGAAACAAGTCACAGCTGACTGAATCATGCTCGACAGCAGATCGTGATCAGACCGTGTGTGAGAGTCCGTATCGCCTGCAATCAAGAGGTCCGCATCACAGGATTCATTCCTGGTTTACGCTTTTATTGAGGACAGCCATTCAATTAATTGTTAGCGAAGACCTTGATTGCAAAAAACACCCTGCTTATATAGAGCATAGGGCTACGTGACCATCAATGATTGGATACTCGTCCAGACCCTCATTAGCATGGAGAGAGGCGGCAAGGACTGCTCACCTGCGCCTGCGCTGTAACTTGTTTACTCCAAATGTTGAGCAATTACTCCAAATGTGAGCAATTACTCCAAATGCGAGCAAGAAGAACCTGGAAGCAGGAAACCGGCGCCATCTTGTAATGGCGTTTCAACTCGGGTCCCAACATCTCCCCCTTTTATATTAAAGACAAAGGAACATGCTAAGTCACCGATCAACCCCCTCCATCTACGGAGGTGAGGATCAAGGAAGTTAAGCATGTCCTAAATACCCAGGTTACCTTATCTCGTGCAATGAGGAGAACCTCTGAGATGTGCAAAGGCTAACCTTGGGTCGAATAAGGGATGTGCCTATTCTTGGTGCAATGGAAGCAAGTCCTCCAGGTGCAAAGGCCACATGCCGTAAATTGTCTAAAAGGGAGACATGTGGTGGAGATGAACTTCTGTCGCATTGGTTCTGACAATATACAGCTCAACAATCAAAAGGAGGGTTGGATATTACATACCAACCATCGACCTAACGATAGCCTATTGTTTAAGTGTTGCTAACCAGGCTGCAGGGGAATGTCTCACATCAAGGGCAGCAAATGCTTGAATAATCATGGCATTATCTCGCTGTCTCTGCCTATACATTTTACAAAAGCACCAAAAGCATATTAATACAGAAGCAATCATCATAATTCCCATAGTTCCCAGACCAGCCCATTCTTTGAGATACATGGTAGCATCTTTAATCCAACCCCAGAGTCCACACGAGTTGAATTGACATGTGTAATGGCCAGTCTTAGGTCCCTCATAGTAGCATCAAATTGTGATGACCCATCCGTCCCGTGACAAATTTACAGCAACAGTATAATTATGATATTGAACAGATGTCACACATAAACCAAGCATCCTCCATTCACAACCTAATTGAGCCAATTGCCATAGTACGATTTTCCCCTATACCACTATTTTGAGAGTCATAAGGCAAATAGGCAAGATCAAGACTAGAGTTCGTCATGCATCACCGGCATTGGTTTGGGGAGTGTTGTTAGTATTCCCCATCGTTGTTCTATGCGTATCGAGGGCCACTTTATCAGGATCATCTGTAGAGCTAGTAGTGTTTTCAAGATCTTCATCTTGTTCTTGATCTTTTTCAGGCTCTAAGGGCTGTTTCACCGTCCTTGTCAGATGAGCAGGCACCCAAATGGGGTTTTCTTGATCCTGAGGAAAAACACAAACAGCTCCCCTGGATCTTATTAAAACTTGATCCGGGCCCTTCCATTGATTAGACAATACATCTTTCCACTTGACATTTTCTAGTGGAGGTTGTGTAGACATAGCATGTCTATCTGCTGCAGATTTTCCAGCAGCATCCAAATTCAAAAAATTTAGGGTAAATAATATAAGGGAAATGGTACTTTTAGGTCCCATACTGGGGCCGCCTATTCCCTCCTTTTTTTTTTAAATTTTAGCTGAAGTTTTATTTATTATGTATAATTTGAAATCCAATAATTTTTTCCTGCTTGCTGAACGTTCATTTAACATGCCAGTCAAGGGAGTTGTAGCTGTGGCTGATAACAGGAACATCTAGCCACTGCAATGCTTTATGGGTTTTGTAGTCCACGACAACCTGAAGTTTGGAACTTTTTTCATACATTAACCATAAACAAACTTCCAAATACAGGTAATAAAACCAAATACCAATTTACTGGAGGACCAGGACCAGTTGGCTGAATTTTTGGTCCAAACTCCTGAACATAGCGAAGCTTGTTATTTAGCAACCATAGCCAAGCAGCTGCTGAGAGAAAAACTCTAACACATGCAGTATAGATTCTGCCAAGCTTTTTGAGTTGCTTTTTGCAATGATCCATTTTAAAATATTGTCTTCCTTTTGTATCATGAGCTCAGTAGAGGAATTATCAGAAAGCATACCATCAAGCTTGAGATCTAGGTAATTTACATATGCATTCTGTAATCTGCTTTCTACCTGAATTAACTCCTTTTCTGTTGCTCTGGTTAAACTTTTTTGACTGCTTAAATCTGAATCACCGTTCAATGCTTGAAATGAATTATTTAACTCTTGAGTAGTTAACCCAATGGTAAGTTCATTAAACCAGATATTAACTTTCTGTGGCTTTTGTACAAAATATTGACATAAGGTGGTACTATCTGAGAATTCTTGGGGAATGACTTTCCATTGATACCTTTTAACAGGCTGAGAATTATTATCAATATCTGCTCTGTCCTGCTTATGGACAATCTTTACAGTCTGTGATTGTTTTTGGTAACATTTTTTAATATCTTTATCAATAGCATCTTGAATCTTACAGGTTGTCTCTGAGATTAAAGGAATGTTAATCTGTACATTCCATTGTTTTAATAGGTCTCTTCCCCATAAACTTATATCTAGATCTGCCACATATGGTCTTATATTTCCTAGTTCACTTTCTGGTCTTATGCATTTGACACTTGTTATATTCTGTTTTAACTGAGAAAATGTTCCAGTTTCTAAGAACTGAATAGATACCTCTTGAAGAGGCCAGTTTGGATTCCAGGAGTCTTTTGAAATGACTGTTACATTGGCTCCTGTGTCTAACAATCCTTTAATTAAAACTCCATTTGTTTGTAATCTCGACTTAGGTCTCTGATCATTTATAGTTGCTTGCCGAAATACCTGTTTTTCAGTACTTTTTAATTCACCTGTTTTCTCAGCTGCAGTGACTCTGTCCTTGATAGCAAGGTCTAGAGCAATGCTGTCTTTAGCTGCAGGTACTAACTGTTTTAATCTCTCTGAGGGTGAGTTAATCCGTTGTTGGTAAGAAATTGTTGGCTCATGTTTTCTGTGATAGGCACTTAAGCCAGACCCCTAGGGTGTTTTCCCCACAGCAAAGAGTTACCTTGAATATCTGTTACAGATCTACACTCATTAGACCAATGTCTGCCTTTTCTGCACTTTGGACAGATGTTAGGTATCTTTACTCCTGAAGTTTTTTGTCTTTCCTGTCTACACTGTCTCTGTATATGTCCTCTCTTTCCACATTTAAAACAGGTAATATTACTATCTTTTTGTGCTGCGAGCACTGCTGCAGCTATGCCTGCATTGGAAAGCGGACCACCAATCTCTCGACAAGCTTTCATCCAGGTATTAAGCCCTTTTCCTTTCCATGGAGTAATAGCATTTTTACATTCTTTGGTACACTGTTCATAAATGAGTTGTTCTATTAAGGGCATTGCTGTATCTGGGTCACCGAAAATCCTTCCTGCAGCTTCCATCATTCTTGCTACAAAATCTGAAAAAGGCTCATTCATGCCTTGTATGATCTTAGTTAGGTTTCCTGATACTTCACCTTTATTAGGAATGCTCCTCCATGCCCTAATAGCAAGTTTATTTATTTGTTCGTAAACCTGTGCTGGATACGCTATTTGATTTGCACTCCACTGACCCTGTCCGGTCAGCATGTCATAATTCCAGTGTGGTTGCCCTTGAGTTGCATTAGCTCTTGCTTGGGCACCACAAGCATCTTGGAAAATAGATTTCCAGTCCAGATATTGACCCATGGTAAGGCAAGCCTTTACTGTATTATACCAATCTGTAGGAGTCATAGCCAAATGTGCCAACCTCTCTACTTGTGCCTGTGTGAAAGAAGCATTAATACCATAAGTTCTAACGGACTCTGCAAGATCTTTAAGTTGTTTATGGTCAAGAGGTTGATAATATCTTTGTTGATTATCTTCAAATACTGGAAAGGCTTGAAAAATCTTTCTCCTACCCTTGTCTGTTAAAAAGGAAGTTTTTCCTATTGAAGTTTTTGAGGTTTTATCTCTCTGTTTTTTCTTAGCTTTAGGCAGGTTAAGAAGAGGGGGCGCAGAGGGAGCCACCGGAGCGTATGGCTCAGGACGGAAATGTTTTTCCTCATAGCACGCAGCTTCCTCTTCTAGTTCTGTTTGTTCCTCTGTATCCAGTTTCTCTTCTGACCCCGAAGTTTCTGAGTCAGAAGAGGAACTACTAGTCTCATCACTGGTTATTTTTAAATTTTCAAATTCTGCTAATATTGGGTATACCCTTTTCTGACTATTTATTTGTTTCTTTTTTTCTTTTTTCTCTTTTTCTACCCTTTTTATATCTTTTTTAGGCCTCTTCCTCTTTTCTGTTTCTGGCATGCTGTCTTGATGTTTTGCTAATATTCGCTGTCCTTCCCTTACCCTCTCTTGACATCGCTTATTAACCATACGCCATAATGGCCATGTACCGGCATGGAAACTTCCCTTTTCCTTTTCTCTCTGTAAATCTCCTCCTAGCTTACCCCAAGAAGGGATTGTAAGAGACCCGGTGGTTCCTGGGCGATGACAATTTAGACAAAGGCAACAAGCAAGAACAATAATAACCATACTAGCAAAAATGACCGTGCCTAGTGCAGGGTCAATCTCATAAAACAGCATACCTCTCAGAAAGAGTCTGGATCCACTTTCGTCCCGCGCTCCAGTTCTGAATCCTCCTGAAAACAGGGGTCTCCGCCGGTGCTTGACTGATGGTCAGGTTCCCGGGTTTCGGCACCAAATGTGGACGCCCGCCTCGCCTGCAAGGAAGACGCGGCACACAGGATTCTTCTGGTTCACGCTTTATTGAGGACAGCCGTTCAATTAAGTGTTGTTAGCGAAGACCCTGATTGCAAAAAGCACCCTGCTTATATAGAGCATAGGGCTACGTGACTGTCAATGATTGGATACATGTCCAGACCCTCATTAGCATGGAGGGAGGCGGCAAGGACTGCTCACCTGCGCCTGCGCTGTAACTTGTTTACTCCAAATGCAAGCAATTACTCCAAATGTGAGCAATTACTCCTAATGCGAGCAAGAAGAACCTGGAAGCAGGAAACCGGCGCCATCTTGTAATGGCGTTTCAACTCGGCTCCCAACACCAGAGTGGTTTTTTTCTCCTTGACTTGTTTTTTCCTGAATAAGATGTTTCCTTTTAGGGTTTACATCCTCCAGGTATGGGGCATCCTGTTATTCCCCTAGTTAGATCCTCCATCCCTACCCCTTTAAATACCATGTAAAAATCCTGAATTGACGGACTTGCTTTCATTTGACATCTTTGCCTCGTCCCAGTCCTTTCGTGCTTTCATTCCAGAAATCCTCACTCCCTCTCCCAGGTTTTCCAGTTGATTGACCTGCGGGCCAGGTCACTGAAACATTTCACGTGAGCAGGGTCTCCTCCTCACACACCTGCTACAACTGTTTACGCTGTTCTGGGTGGGGAGTTTTAAACAAATGTGTCAACCTTGGTCTTACTTTTCTATTGCTGTGAAGATACAATATGACCAAGGTAACTAATAAAAAACAAAAAAAAAAAACAATTTAATTGGATGTGCATGGTTCCAGAAAGTTAGATAGAGTCTGTGACCATTATGGTAGGGAGAATGACAGCAGCAGGCAGTGATGGTGCTGGAGCAGTAGCTGAGAGCTGACATGTTGAGACAGCAATCATAGGCAGAGAGGCAGAGAAAGAGCTAAATGGGAATGGTGTCTTTTGAAACTTCAATGACCACCCCAGTGACACACCTCCTCCAGCAAGACCACACCTCCTAATCCTTCCCAAACAGTTCCACTAACTCTGTGGGGGGGGGTAGCAGGGGCACCAAGCATTCAAATATATGAGCCTATAGAGGTCATTGTCATTCAAACAACCAACACCCTTTTATCTTGTGAATTTAGAGATCTTCAGCTTGAAAAACAGATTTAGGTAGGATTAGATTCAGCTTGCTCCCTAAAATGGTAATAGTCCTATTGGCATTGCTATTGGTCTAGAAGATTTGAACACCACTGTTGATCCCAGTGACTTCAGAGGCACTGACAGTGGCATTAGGATATACTTCATATCCTGGAATCTTCTGGAAGGGGGTGGGTGGGTAATGGGAATGTTTAGACAGTAGAAGAAAGGAAGACTTACAGCATATAGTTTGAAGAATCCAACCCTTGTCCCAGATGCAGGCCTTTTCATGTCTTTATCTTTAGACAAGTGCACACACAGGCACACACACACACACTTTATTCATTGAAAACAAAAGACATAAAGTCTGTCACTGCTTCTATGAGGGGCTACCATATAAATGTGAGCCCATTTGATCCAGAACATCGAATGAAGTAGAGTTCCTACAGGTACCACTCCCCACTTTTACTCTACTGATGAGGGAGCTGGCTGAAAAGTTAGGCAAGGGTGATTAGGTGCCTCCTGGTTAGAGGCAAAGCCAGGTTCTTACAGCTCTGCTTGTTCTTTCCATTCTCTCCCCTCCAGACATCCCATACCTGCCTACCTACACACACACACACACACACCTACATGCACATATACTTAGATACATACATGCATGCACAATACACATTCCTTAAATCTCATTGATTTTGAGAACTGACACTTTAGTATTCCTTACTTCTGATACTAGCTTTTTTTTTCTTTAATGTTTGAGTACTTCACACATTAGATCCCATTACAGATGGCGGTGAGCCACCATGTGGTTGCTGGGAATGAACTCAGGACCTCTGGAAGAGCACCTAACGCTTTTAACCACTAAGCCATCTCTCCAGCCCCCACATTTTCATTCTTAAAACTACATTTATTTGTTCATATGTATGTTGTGTTTCTGTATGTATGTGTGTTGTATTGTGAGGGGTGTGTGTGTGTGTGGTGTGTGTGTCATGCATGTATGTGTGTGTGGTGTATGTGTGGATATGTCTCGCTGTGTGGTATGTGATGTGTGTGTCGCAGATCAGAGGTCAGTTCTCTCTTTCTACTCTGTGAGTCCTGATAGAGCTCACATCACCACGCTTGATGAGAAGTGCCTTTATCTGGTAAACCATCTCATTAGCCCACATTTTCCTTTCTTCTTTTATGTTTGTTTTACAGTATTTTTAGTCCACATTTTTGACCATTGAAAAGAAATTCTTGTCCCTAAGCTCTTGAATGTGCCCCAGGGCACTTGGACTGTTCCACTCAGGCTGAATTATTTTCTCATAGGCTGCCAGGGTCTGTTGAAGAGTGTCTTTCCTCCCCCATCTATCTGTGACTCACTGTAACTGTGGGAACCGGAAGCCTCTGACCTTGTTCCAGCTCTGAGCTGGTAGAGTGTGATGAAATCACATGATGTTTGGAAGAAAATGGGAAAAAATAGGCCCTCTGATCTTTTCTAGACCAATAAAATCTTTCTGCTTGCCTGCTGTCTGCCTCTGTCTGAGGCAGGTCTCACTGTGTAGTCTAGGCAGGGCCTAATGTAATCCTTCTCCCTCTGCCTGCCAGGTGTGAGGTTATAGGTACACACCTGGCTTAACTAGTAAAATCTAAGTGGTGAGCAACTGGGTCCCTCTAGGTACAGATCAGACCCTGTGGAGATGCAGGAAAATGGAAGCCAAGGGGACGCTTGCCAGGCCCATGGGGCTGGGATAGTACTATTTCAGAACTAGTTGATAAAACTCAGCACATACAGGGTAGTATGGTCGGGTACCCAGGAAGGGAATGTTTGGGCCATTACATTCTGTTCTTTAATGAGAATGGGTAGAGTGGTGGCAGTTAAAGTCGTGATTCAGGAGGAGAAAGGACATAACCATGTTTCACAGATAGTTTTGATAGCAAAAATTAGATACCAAGTGTAGTAATCCCTGAGTTAAGAAGTCACAGGAACACCGGAAATCTTATCTAGGGAATTAATATGTTACATGTGACCACTGTTAACTGAGTAGTCCTGTTAAATACACGATTTGTTCAAAGGCCACTGTCTTCAGTTTGGGAGGACATGGAACCTGAAAATTGGTACAAAAGAAATCTCTGTTTATTGAGGAAGGAGGGAGGGAGAAAGAGAGAGAGAGAGAGTAAGAGAGAGAGAGAGAGAAAAAGAGAGAGAGAGCATCTGCTTTCCAATCTTTCCTTATTTCATTTTGTATTTATATCCTCATATTCTTTATTGACAATTAATCAGATGGGGTTGACCTGTAATTGCTGATACAGGGTTAATTATCTAGACCACTGAAGGCCTCTTTGAAACCAGGGAGGTTAGATCTAGGCCCTCATGACTTAGAGTTGTCAGGACTTGAGACTTAGATGGCTGCTGGCTTCCTCAAGGGAGCAAGAGTGATGAGTAAGTCAAACGTAGCCATGGACACATGAGCCTAATGGCTCATGCACATTTTATGTGCTGGATTGAACTATCTGAAATTCAGATATGTCCCAGCACCGAGGAGGCAGGATGATCTTTATGAGTTTGAGGCCAGCTTGTCTACATAGTAAGTTCTAGTATAACTAAAAAAATAAAAAATTTAAAAAATTATTGATGTGTCATTGTGTATTCATGGAAGCCAGAGTACAACTTTGGGGTGATGGCTTTTTCCTGCTACCTTGTTGAGGCAGGATTTTTCTTTTTTTCTGCCTCTCTTTTGTGCTGTAGGCTAGCTAGGCTGTGAACTTCTGCCTCTCATCTCACAGTAGAGGTGTTGGATTACAGATCCAAGCCGGGGCAGCACCCAGCTTTTTGTTGGTTCTGGGGATGGAATTCGGGTTGTCAAACTTCTGCGTCAAGTGCTTTTACCTGCCGAGCCCAGATATACAATTTTTTTTTAAATTTACATTTGTTTTATTCCTTTCTTCTTAATATTTCTCCAGCTGTTTTGAGATAAGGTCTTCCTATATAGCCCAGATTGGTCTTGCACTTGCCATCCCCCTGCCTCAGCATCTCCAGTACTAGGATTGTGAGCATGCACCATCTAGCCAAGTACACCGAACTGCTTCTGAACTTTGGTCAGAAATCAATTGGGGTTGTTCCAGGTGTATTTTCTGGTCTCCATGTTCACTTGCATGGATCTGTGTGTTTTTGTTCCACACCAGCTTGTTTTTTACAGTGCTGAAACCATACCCAGGCCCTTGTACATTTACAGTGCATACATTCCTACTGAACATTGCGCCATTTTGACACCTTAAACAAGCCTCCTATCGGGTAGACTGATTTCTCTTTCCTTAGTTTCTACATTTACTGTGTCGTGGTCCTTTATTCTGAAACTTCAATGTATATTTTCTAAAAATAAGAACTTTTTAAGGTAACTAAGGGGCAGATAATGTCAACGAATTGATAATTGAAACTATTACCTATTGTACCATCTGTATTTAAGGGGTTAACCCATTAGTATCCTGCCTTAAAACCGACAAAAACACGACATGCCTCCACCTCAGGGTGCAGTCAAGGGAAAGAACTGTATACTAGGTGTGACTCTTCCATCTCCTCTGATCTTGCACACAGCCTTCTATGACAGCGCCTCTGGAGAATACAGCACCCCTTCTTAGAAGTGTTGTCTTCATTTTGGGTTTATTTTGTGTTTCCCAAGGTTAGATTATGGTCGTGCTTTTTTGTCCAGGGTACAAGACAGACTAGCCTCGATTTCTGAGCATATCACGGTCGGAGGAACTGCAGTTTTCATCTGCCGCCACTGGTAATTTTAATTTTGATCACCCGGTGAAGCGCTTGTCTGATATTCATGAGTGCAAAAAAGGTAACTTTATAATTTGTCGGGCATACAACGAAATGTATGCTTACTCGCTAACATGTTGATTCAGCGAGGCAGTTAGCGCCCAGGACTTGGAAACCGTCCTTTCTGCGTGGTGCGGTCTCTGGGCAGAAGACCCACCCCAGGGAGCTTCGCGAGGCACTCGGTAGGGTAGGGAGGACTGATGCTCTCTTGGGGCTCCCGGAGTTAGCCTGGGACGGCGGGCCGCTGCCTGGGGCGCACAGACTTCTCTGCGGCAAGGGCACGCGTTCGTGGCCGGGATCCCGCGGGTCCGGCCGCCTCGCGCGGGCTGCACCGCCCGCCGCAGGCTCCTCCCCCGTGGCTGCGGCCCTCCGGCGGCCGAGCACAGGCAGACGCACGGAGAGCCCGAGGCTGCTGTCCTTGCTGCGGCGGTGGCGCGCTGGCCGGCTGTGGAGCATCGGCTAGGCTCTCCGGGCGGAGCGGGGTGAGCGTGTGCTCTACGAGCACCGGGGCGGCGGGGTCCGGGGCGCCCCGCAGAGGCGGGGCCCAAAGACCCCAGGCTTCGGAAGCACCGGAGCGGTTCCCGGGGCGCCCCCCGCCCCTTGTCCAGTCTGCCGGCTTAGCTCAGCACTGGGGGCGGGGTGGTGTGGGTTACAGGAGACAGAACCCCTTTCAGGTTGGCTCTCCTCCTAAACCCACACCTGGCCCAGCTCCTGCAGTGGGGTACCTTTGGAGCATTAATGGATCCCCAGGCTCCCTTCCGGGCTCTCCCCATCTGCACCCAGCCCACCTGCTTTCCAACCTGCGGGTGCTGGGAGCCTCCAGGTGACCCCAAGCGCTGCCACAGGGAACTGCTTTCCAGGCACAGGCCATCCTGTCCTCATCAGGGCCTCTATTCACACCCGCTCATCTTGGACTCGATTAATTCCATTCATCTTTTATCCAGCCCCGCCTGCTGCCTGGACCCTAAGGGAACAAGATGAGCAATGGCTTGCATGGGAGACCGACATTACACTCCTAAAGCCACCTGTTGCCGGGGAACTGGGCTGGAAAAGGAAGAGGCAGGTGTGCCAGGTTTGAGGCAGAACTGCAAGGGAGCACCAAACCTGTTGAGTTACTCCAGCAAGCCGCTGGGAAACCGGCAGGGAAAACAGCTGCTAGGCTCCTAGAAACTCTGCAAGGGGAAAATGAGAGTTGCAGGCAAGGATCAAAGCCTGGGAAGAAGAGTAGACATTTTACCTCAGTGAGAAGGAAGGCTTCTGAGTAGGAGACAGCATGGTCTATGGGTCATAGCTTCTCAGCTAGCAGTGGCCAAGCCCTCACCTCGCAGCCTGGCTGCCTGCCACTCAAACCCTGTCTCCTGGAAGCCTTTCCTGCCACCTGTAATCTCTTTTCCAGGATTTCATCCCTGGCAGGGCGTTTGTGGCTACCCATCTGGTATTTCAGATCACACTACCCTCTTTGCCTTTCCCACCAGGTGAAGGGCAAATTCGGTTTTTGTGTGTGTCTGTCCTCCTTTCTGTTTCTGTCATATAAAGATTCTTCCTCTGTGAGGCCTACATGCCTGGATTTCTAAAATGGTCGACAGATCCAGAACTGAAGCCAGATTCCAACAGAGTCCTGTAGTGACATAGTCACCCTTTCCCCGTTGTTTTAAGGATCAAATGAATGATTTATAGGAAGAGTTAATAGGTATAAGGTGCTAACACAGGGTAAGGAGTATAAAACTTGACAAAGATCAATAGTCTTGCAAATATTTATTTGTTGCTGTAGACATGATCCTTTGTGGGTGGTAAAGAGACCACTGGCTTCCAAAGTTTGTTTCCCTACTTTAATTAATGTCCCCATAAAATTCCCTCCCTACTTCTACCAGGATCTGCTGACACCCAAGAGGGCTAGGATCAGCTTTTTTCTCTAGGAGTCAGAGGCAGGGGGATCTCTGTGAGGGCAGCCAGGCCAGGGTTATACAGTGAGACCCTGTCTGGGGAAAGTCGAAGTAAGACGAAATAAACAAGTAAATAAAGCCAGCAGTTCACCCGGGTTGTCCTCTGCCCCTGCTCCTCTTCCTCGTCCCTACCCTATGGTCTACCCAGAGCTTCTAAGGCGCCATTTCTCATGTGTGATTTTAACATCCCTATATATTTCTCTACTGTTTATTTCTCTTCTTGTCCCCTAAACATCCTTGGGACAAGACTATTATGATGAGAAGATAAATGAGGATAATGACTTGCAGGAGGCCTCAGAGCAGGTAAATGGCTAACATAGGCTTAACTATCTGTAGACTGCCCTTTCTGCCACTTCTCCTGGCACAAAATAAACAGGTTTCCACATACTCATGGAAAGGAGAAATAAGATGAACACAATGAAAGAAACCCATAACCCAGTTTTATCTGGTTCTGTAAAGGGTGGCAGATTTTTTTCCCCCATAATGATGTTACTGTTACTTGAACACGTCAAGTCACATTCTCTGATGGTAGTCAGGCTAAACTTTTAGTCTGCTGCTAATGAGTGTCATACAATTAGACACTGTGATCTTGGCCAGTGGCTCTTTTCTTTCTAAAATTCAGCCATTTGTCACCTGCAAAATGGGGATGCTTATTCTTATGGCACCTTGTAGCTGTGTTGATTAATGTTTTCCTAGTATACAGAGGCTCTGAAAAGGTTAATTATTATTTTTATGAATGTTTGTACAGATCTTACACCTCAAATACGGGTAATCATGGGACTGAAAAGTTTAGTGAATTGTGGAAAAGACCATCGCTTGAGTCTCCTTTGGGGCAGCTGATCTTCTGGGAAAGCCAGATCTTCTATAGCACCACCCTGCTTTCTCTTTCCCTCCCTAAAAGTCATAGGTGAGAAAGGAAGATCATAGCTTCTAGGGACTCCTGGCATGTTTTAGTGCATGCTACTCTTCTAGAGAATTTGAGTTAGGTTCCCAGCCCCCATGTCATGACTGCCTGTAACTCTAGTTCCAGGAGACCCAATACCAGCTTCCAGCCTCTGTAAGATACCCACCCCACCCCCTTTTATACATTTAATACAAACAAATCTTTAAAAAATGTGCACTCTGAGTATTTATAACTGAAATTACAATTTAAATGCTCGGAGTAACAACCAGTGGATAAAAGGTTATATGCTTTTGTTGTTGTTTGGTCTTAAAGCAATGGTTGCAACCTTCTTAATGCTGTGACCCTTTAATACAATTCCTTGTGTTGTGATGACTTCCCAATCATAAAGTTATTTTCATTGTTATTTCATAACTGTAATTTTGCTACTGTAATGAACTGTAATGTAAATATCTGATATGCAGATGGTCTTAGGTGATCCCATGATTGGGTCGTGACCCAAAGATTGAGAACCACAGTTGTAAAGGATCTTACCACCTTGACCTCTGCTAATTCATTTCAGCAAGTGGAGAGTGAGATTCCTGATTCCATTCCATGTACTGTTAAGCTTTTATTCGGTTTAAAATATGATAATTTGTTTATTCTTTGACAATTTCATACAAGTACATAATGCATTCTGATGGAGTTAGACTTTTTAATTTATTCTTGTTCTCTGTATTTCCGTGTGAAGGTTCTCTATTTCATTAGTTAGAAAAGACAAGTATACTTGTTTTAGTGGAGAAATGCATAGGAACTGTGTTTCCATTTGTTTATCGTATTAGGAGAGTGTTTCTTTGTACATGCTGTGGCGATATGTATTTTAGTTACTTCTGAGACTCTTGTGTGTTAGAGAAGCTAGAATCACACTGAGAGTGCATAGTTTGAGAATCGCATAATGAGCAATATGTTGAAATACTCTTTGATAGTGTGTTTCCATTTGTGTTGTTTTTGAGACATTCCTACAGTTAGAATTGCATTTAGAACACACATATTACTTAGTTTTTAAAACACTTATTTTCCGTAGTTGCATGTGAAGTGTCTCGGTTTCATTAGTTAGAAAAGACATGTATTCTTGTCTTAGTTGAGAAACACATAGGAACTGTGTTTCAATTTGTTTATCATATTAGGAGAGTGTTTCTTTGTAGATGCTGCAGCAATGCATATTTTACTTACTCTGAGAGTCTTGTGTGTTAGAGAAGCTAGAGTCACACTGAGAGTGCATAGTTTGAGAATCGCATCATGAGCAATATGTTGAAATACCCATTGATAGTGTGTTTCCACTTGTGTTGTTTTTGAGACAGTCCTACAGTTAGAATTGCATTAGGAACATACATGTTACTTAGTTCTTAATACACTTGCTTTCTGTAGTCGTGTGTGAAGGTTCTCTGTTTCATTAGTTAGAAAAGAGATATATTCTTGTTTTTGTGGAAAAACGTATAGGAACTGTGTTTCCATTTTTTTATCATATTAGGAGACTGTTTCTTTGTAGATGCTGTGCCGAATATGTATTTTAGTTACTTCTGAGAGTTTTGTGTGTGAGAGAAGCTAGAATCACACTGAGAGTGCACAGTTTGAGAATCGCATAATGAGCAATGTATTGAAATACTCGTTGATAGTGTGTTTCCATTTGTGTTGTTTTTGAGACATTCCTACAGTTAGAATTGCATTAGGAACACACATGTTACTTAGTTCTTAACACTTGTTTTTTGTAGTTCCATGTGAAGGTTCTCTGTTTCATTAGTTAGAAAAAACATGTATTCTTGTTTTAGTGGAGAAATGCATAGGAACAGTGTTTCCACTGGTTTATGGTATTAGGAGTGTCTTTCTTTGTAGATGCTGTGCCAATATGTATTTTACTTACTTCTGAGAGCCTTGTGTGTTAGAGAAACTAGAATCACACTTACAGTGCATAGTTTGAGAAGCACACAATGAGCAATATGTTGAAATACCCATTGATAGTGTGTTTCCACTTGTGTTGTTTTTGAGACATTCCTACAGTTAGAATTGCAATAGGAACATACATGTTACTTAGTTCTTAAAACACTTGTTTTCTGTACTTATGTGTGAAGGTTTTCTGTTTCATTAGATAGAACAGAGATATATTCTTGTTTGAGAGGAAAAACACATAGGAACTGTGTTTCCATTTGTTTAGGTTATTAGGAGAGTGTTTCTTTGTAGATGCTGTGGCGATATGTATTTTAGTTACTTCTGAGAGTCTTGTGTGTTAGAGAAGCTAGAATCACACTGGAGTGCATAGTTTTAGAAGTACATATTGAGCAATATTTTGAAATACCCATTGATAGTGTGTTTCAAATTGTGTTGTTTTTGAGACATTCCTACAGTTAGAATTGCATTAGGAACACTCATGTTGCTTAGTTCTTAAAACACTTGTTTTCTGTAGTTCCGTGTGAGGTTCTCTGTTTCATTAGTTAGAAAAGACATGTATTCTTGTTTTAGTGGAGAAATGCATAGGAACTGTGTTTCCATTTGTTCAGCATATTAGGAGTATGTTTCTTTGTAGATGCTGTGGCAATACGTATTGTAGTTACTTCTGAGAATCTTCTGTGTTAGAGAAGCTAGAATCACACTTGGAGTGCATAGTTTTAGAAGTCCATATTGAAAACTATGTGAAAAACACTTGAGAGTGTGTTTCCACTTGTGTTGTTTTTGAGACATTCCTACAGTTAGAATTGCATTTGGAACATCATGTTACTTAGTTCTTAAAACACTTTTTTCTGTATTTGCATGTTAATGTTCTCTGTTTCTATAGTTAGAAAGGACATGTATTCTTGTTTTAGTGGAGAAATGCATAGGAACTGTATTTCCATTAGTTTTTCCTATTAGGAGAGTGTTTTTTTGTAGATGCTGTGGCAATAATTATTTTAGTAACTTCTTAGAGTCTTCTGAGTTAGAGAAGCTATTATCACACTGAGAGTGCATAGTTTGAGAAGCACGTGTTGAGCAATATGTTGAAATACCCAATGATTTTGTGTTTCTGTTTGTGTTGTTTTGGACACATTCCTACAGTTAGAATTGCATTAGGAACACACATGTTACTTAGTTCTTAAAACACTGGTTTTCTGTAGTTCCCTGTGAAGGTTCCCTGTTTCATTAGTTAGAAATATGTATTTTTGTTTTAGTGGAGAAACGCATAGGAACTGTTTTTCCATTTATTTAGCGTATTAGGAGTGTGTTTCCTTTTACATGCTGTGGCAATACGTATTTTAGTTACTTCTGAGAGTCTTTTGTGTTAGGGAAGCTAGAATCACACTGAGAGTGCATAGTGTGAGAAGCACGTATTGAGCAATATGTTGAAACACCCATTGATAGTGTGTTTACACTTGTGTTGTTTTTGAGACATTCCTACAATTAGAATTGCATTTGGAACACACATGTTACTTAGTTCTTAAGACACTTGTTTTCTATAGTTGCCTGTGAATGTACTCTGTTTCTTTAGTTAGAAAAGACATGTATTCTTGTTTTAGTGGAGAAATGCATTCGAACTGTATTTCCATTTGTTTAGCATATTAGGAGTGTGTTTCTTTGTAGATTCTGTGGTAATACGTATTTCAGTTACTTCTGAGAGTCTTGTGTGTTAGAGAAGCTAGAATCACACTGAGAGTGCATAGTTTGAGAAGCGTGTATTGAGCAATATGTTGAAATACCCATTGATAGTTTGTTTCCATTTGTGTTGTTGTTGAGACTTTCCTACAGTTAGAATTGCATGTGGAAAACACATTACTTAGTTTTTAAAACATGTCTTTCTGTAGTTCCTTGTGACCGTTCTCTGTTTCATTGGTTAGAAAAGACATGTATTCTTGTTTCAGTGGAGAAACAAAAGACACTGAGTTTCCATTTGTTTAGCGTATAGAAGTGTGTTTCTTTGTAGATGCTATGGCAATTTGTATTTTAGTTACTTCTGAGAGTCTTCTTTGTTAGAGAAGGTAGAATCACACTGAGAGTGAATAGTTTGAGAATCGCATATTGAGCAATATGTTGAAATACCCATTGATAGTGTGTTTCCATTTGTGTTGTTTTTCAGACTTTCCTACAGTTAGAATTGCATTAGCAACACACATGTTACTTAGTTCTTAAAACACTAGTTTTCTGTAGTTTGTGTGAATGTTCTCTCTTGTAGAAATGCATAGGAACTCTGTTTCCATTTGTTTATCGTATTAGAAGAGAGTTTCTTTGTAGATACCGTGGCAATACGTACTTTAGTTACTTTTGAGACTCTTGTGTGTTAGAGAAGCTAGAATCATACTGAGAGTGCATAGTTTGAGAAGCATGGATTGAGCAATATGTGGAAATACCCATTGATAGTGTGTTTCCACTTGTGTTGTTTTTGAGACATTCCTACTGTTACAATTGCATTAGGAACACACATGTTACTTAGTTCTTAAACACTTGTTTTCTATAGTTCCATTTGAAGGTTCTTTGTTTCATTAGTTAGAAAATACATGTATTCTTGCTTTACTAGACAAACGCATAGGAACTGTTTGTTCCATTTGTTTATCATATTAGGAGAGTGTTTCTTTGTAGATGCTGTGGCGATACATATTTTAGTTACTTCTGAGAATCTTGTGTGTTAGAGAAGCTAGAATTACACTGAGAGTGCTTAGGTTGATAAGTGCATATTGAGCAATATGTTGAAATACCCATTGATAGTGTATTTCCATTTGTGTTGTTTGTGATACATTCCTACAGTTAGAATTGCATTAGGAACACACATGTTACTTAGTTTTTAAACACTTGGTTTCTATAGTTCCATGTGAATATTCTCTATTTCATTAGTTAGAAAAAACATGTATTCTTGTTTTAGTGGAGAAACGCATACGAACTGTGTTTCCATTTCTTTAGCGTATTACGAGTGTCTGTCTTTGTAGATGCTGTGGCGGTATGTATTTTATTACTTTTGAGAGCCTTGTGTGTTAGAGAAGCTAGAATCACACTTATAGTGTATAGTTTGAGAAGCACATAATGAGCTATATGTTGAAATACCGATTGATAGTGTGTTTCCACTTGTGTTGTTTTTGAGATATTCCTACGGTTAGAATTGCATTAGGACCATACATGTTACTTAGTTCTAAAAACACTTGTTTTCTGTAGCTGAATGTGAAGGTTTTCAGTTTCATTAGTTACAATAGAGATATATTCTTGTTTTAGTGGGAAAACGCCTAGGAACCGTATTTATATTTGTTTAGTGTATTAGGAGAGTATTACTTTATAGATGCTGTGGCGATTTGTATTTTAGTTACTTCTGAGAGTCTTGTATGGTAGAGAAGCTGGAATTGCACCGAGAGTGCACACTTTGAGAGATCGTATTGAGCAATATGTTGAAATACCATTTTATACTGTATTTCCATTTGTGTTGTTTTTGAGACATTCCTACATAATAATTGCATTATGAACACACATGTTACTTAGTTCTTAAACAAATGTTTACTGTAGTTCCATGTGAAGGCTCTCTGTTTCATTAGTTAGAAAAAACATGTATTCTTGTTTTAGGGGAATAATGAATACGAACTGTGTTTCCACTTGTATAGCTCATTAGGAGTGTCTTTCTTTCTAGATGCTGTGGCGATATGTATTTTACTTACTTCTGAGAGCCTTGTGTGTTAGAGAAACTACAATCACACTTACATTGCATAGTTTGAGAAGCACATAATGAGCAATACGTTGAAATACCCATTGATAATGTGTTTCCATTTGTGTTGTTTTTCATACTTTCCTACAGTTAGAATTGCATTAAGAACACATATGTTACTTAGTGCTTAAACACTTGTTTTCTATAGTTCCGTGTGAAGGTTCTCTGTTTCATTAGTTAGAAAAGAGATATATTCTTGTTTTAGTGGAAAAACGCATAGGAACTGTGTTTCCAGTTTTTTTATCATATTAGGAGAGTGTTTATTTGTAGATGCTGGGCGATATGTATTTTACGTACTTCTGAGAATCTTGTGTGTTAGAGAAGCTAGAATCACACTTATAGTGCATAGTTTGAGAATCACATAATGAGCAATATGTTGAAATACCCATTGATAGTGTGTTTCCACTTGTGTTGTTTTTGAGACATTCCTACATTAGAATTGCATTATGAACATACATGTTACGTAGTTCTTAAAACACTTGTTTTCTGTAGTTGAGTAAGAAGGTTTTCTGCTTCATAAGTTAGAATAGAGATATATTCTTGTTTTCGTGGAAAAACGCATAGGAACTGTGTTTCCATTTGTTTATTGTATTAGAAGAGTATTTCTTTGTAGATGCTGTGGCGATTGTATTTTAGTAATTTCTTAGATTCTTCTATGTTGGAGAAGCTAGAATCCCACTGAGAGTGCATAGTTTGAGAAGCCCGTATTGAGCAATATGTTGAAATGCCCACTGATAGTGTGTTTCCACTTGTCTTGTTTTTGACACTTTCCTACAGTTAGAATTGAATAAGGAACACTCATGTAACTTCATTCTTAAAACACTTGTTTTCTGTAGTTCCGTGTGAAGGTTCTCTGTTTCATTAGCTAGAAAAGACATGTATTCTTGTTTTAGTGGAGAAAAGCTTAGGAACTGTGTTTCCATTTGTTTAGAGTTTTAGGAATGTGTTTTCTTGTAGATGCTGTGGCAATTAGGTATTTTAGTCCCTTCTGTGAGTCTTTGTGGTTACAGAAGCTAGAATCACACTGAGAGTGCATAGTTTGATAAGGGCGTATTGAGCAATATGTTGAAATACCCATTGATAGTGTGTTTCCATTTGTGTTGTTTTTGAGACTTTCCTACAGTTAGAATTGCATTAGGAACACACATGTTACTTAGTTCTTAAAACACTTGTTTCTGTAGTTCCGTGTGATGGTTCTCTGTTTCATTAGTAAGAAAAGACATGTATTCTTGTTTTAGTGGAGAAACGCATAGGAACTATGTTTCCATTTCTTTGTCATATTAGGAGAGTGTTTCTTGTAGATGCTGTGGCGATATGTATTTTAGTTACTTCTGAGAATCTTGTGTGTTAGAGAAGCTAGAATCACACTGAGAGTGCATAGTTTGAGAAGTGCGTATTGAGCAATATGTTGAAATACCCATTGATAGTGTGTTTCCCTTTGTATTGTTTTCCTTACATTCCTACAGTTAGAATTGCATTAGGAACACACATGTTACTTACTTTTTAAACACTTGTTTTCTATAGTTCCATGTGAATGTTCTCTATTTCATTAGTTTGGAAAAACATGTATTCTTGTTTTAGTGGAGAAACGCATAAGAATTGTGTTTCCGTTTGTTTAGCGTATTAGGAGAGTGTCTTCTTTATACATTCTGTGGCGATATGTATTTTACTTACTTTTGAGAGCCTTGTGTGTAAGAGAAGCTAGAATCACACTTATACTGCATAGTTTGAGAAGCACATAATGAACAACATGTTGAAATACCCATTGATATTGTGTTTCCACTTGTGTTGTTTCTGAGACATTCGTACAGTTAGAATGGTATTAGGTATACACTTGTTACTTAGTTCTTAAAACACTTGTTTTCGGAAGTTGTGTGTGAAGGTTTTCAGTTTCATTAGTTAGAATAGAAAAATATTCTTGTTTTAGTGGAAAAACGCATAGGCACTGTGTTTCCATTTGTTTATCATATTAGGAGAGTATTTCTTTGTAGATGCTTTGGTGATATGTATTTTAGTTACTTCTGAGAATCTTGTGTGTTAGAGAAGCTAGAATTACACTGAGAGTGCATAGTTTAGAGGTGCGTATTGAGCAATATGTTGAAATACCCATTGATAGTGTGTTTCCAATTGTGTTTTTTTTGAGACATTCCTACAGTTAGAATTGCATTAGGAAACACACATGTTACTTAATTTTTAAACGCTTGTTTTCTGTAGTTCCATGTGAAGGTTCTCTGTTTGATTAGTTAGAAAAAACATGTATTCTTGTTTTAGTGAAAAAACGCATAGGAACTGTGTTTCCACTTGTTTAGCGTATTAGGAGTGTCTCTCTTTGTAGATGCTGTGGCAATATGTATCTTCTGCTTACTTTTGAGAGCCTTGTGTGTTAGAGAATCTAGAATCACACTTACAGTGCATAGTTTGAGAAGCACATAATGAGCAATATGTTGAAATACCCATTGATAGTGTGTTTCCACTTGTGTTGTTTTTGAGATATTCCTAATGTTAGAATTGCTTTAGGAACATCCATGTTACTTAGTTCTTAAAACACTTGTTTTCTGTAGTTCCGTGTGATGATTCTCTGTTTCATTAGTTAGAAATGACATGTATTCTTGTTTTAGTGGAGAAACGCATAGGAAGTGTGTTTCCATTTGATTATCGTATTAGGAGAGTGTTCTTTGGAGATGCTGTGGCGATATGTATTTTAGTTACTTCTCAGAATCTTGTGTGTTAGAGAAGCTAGAATCACACTGAAAGTGCATAGTTTGAGAAGCCCGTATTGAGCAAAATGTTGAAATGCTCACTGATAGTGTGTTTCCACTTGTGTTCTTTTAGAGACTTTCCTATAGTTAGAATTGCATTAGGAACACTCACGTTACTTAGTTCTTAAAACACTTATTTTCTGTAGTTCCATGTGAAGGTTCTCTGTTTCATTGGCTTGAAAAGACATGTATTCTTGTTTTAGGGGAGAAAAGCATAGGAACTGTGTTTCCATTTCTTTAGCATTTTAGAAGTGTGTTTCCTTGTTATATGTGTTTTTTTTTTACTTCTGTGAATCTTGTGTGTTAGAGAAGCTAGAATCACACTGAGAGTGCATAGTTTGAGAAGTGTGTATTGAGCAATATGTTGAACTACCCATTGCTAGTGTGTTTTCATTTGTGTTGTTTTTGTTACATTCTTACAGTTAGAATTGCATTAGGAACACTCATGTTACTTAGTTCGTAAAACACTGGTTTTCAGTAGTTCCATGTGAAGGTTCTCTGTTCATTAGCTAGAAAAGACATGTATTCTTGTTTTAGGAGACAAAAACATAGGAACTGTGTTTCCATTTGTTTAGCAATTTAGGAGTGTGTTTCCTTGTTAGATGCTGTGGCAATACGTATTTTTCTTACTTCTGTGAGTCTTGTGTGTTACAGAAGCTAGAATCACACTGAGAGTGCATAGTTTGAGAAGGGCGTATTGAGCAATATGTTTAAATACCCATTGATAGTGTGTTTCCACTTGTGTTGTTTTAGAGACTTTCCTACAGTTAGAATTGCATTAGGAACACACATGTTACTTAGTTCTTAAAACACTTGTTTCTGTAGTTCCCTGTGATGGTTCTCTGTTTCATGAGTAAGAAAAGACATGTATTCTTGTTTTAGTGGAGAAACGCATAGGAACTGTGTTTCCATTTCTTTGTCATATTAGGAGAGTGTTTCTTGTAGATGCTGTGGCGATATGTATTTTAGTTACTTCTGAGAATCTTGTGTGTTAGAGAAGCTAGAATTACACTGAGAGTGCATAGGTTTAGAGGTGCGTATTGAGCAATATGTTGAAATACCCATTGATAGTGTGTTTCCAATTGTGTTTTTTTGATACATTCTTACAGTTAGAATTGCATTAGGAAAACACAAGTGATTTAATTTTTAAACGCTTGTTTTCTACAATTCCATATGAAGGTTCTCTGTTTCATTAGTTAGAAAAAACATGTATTCTTGTTTTAGTGGAGAAACGCATAGGAACTGTGTTTCCACTTGTTTAGAGTATTAGGAGTGTTTTTCTTTGTAGATGCTGTGGCGATATGTATGTTCCTTAATTTTGAGGGCCTTGTGTATTAGAGAAGCTAGAATCACACTTATAGTGCATAGTTTGAGAATCACATAATGAGCAATATGTTGAAATACCCATTGATAGTGTGTTTCCACTTGTGTTGTTTTTGAGACATTCCTACATTAGAATTGCATTATGGAACATACATGTTACTTACTTCTTAAAACACTTGTTTTCTGTAGTTGTGTTGAAGGTTTTCTGTTTCATTAGTTAGAAAAGACATATATTCTTGTTTTAGTGGAGAAACGCATAGGAACTGTGTTTCCATGTATTGATTATCGTATTAGGAGAGTGTTCTTTGTAGATGCTGTGGCGATATGTATTTTAGTTACTTCTGAGAATCTTGTGTGTTAGAGAAGCTAGAATCACACTGAGAGTGCATAGTTTGAGAAGCCCGTATTGAGCAATATGTTGAAATGCCCATTGATAGTGTGTTTCCACTTGTGTTGTTTTTGAGACTTTCCTACAGTTAGAATTGAATAAGGAACACTCATGTTACTTCAGTTCTTAAAACACTTGTTTTCTGTAGTTCCGTGTGAAGGTTCTCTGTTTCATTAGTTAGAAAAGACATGTATTCTTGTTTTAGTGGAGAAAAGCATAGGAACTGTGTTTCCATTTGTTTAGCGTATTAGGAGAGTGTTTCCTTATAGATGCTGTGGCATTAGGTATTTTAGTTACTTCTGAGAGCTCTTGTGTGTTAGAGAAGCTAGAATCACACTGAGAGTGCATAGTTTGATAAGGGCGTATTGAGCAATATGTTGAAATACCCATTGATAGTGTGTTTCCATTTGTGTTGTTTTTCAGACTTTCCTACAGTTAGAATTGCATTTGGAACACACATGTTACTTAGTTCTTAAACACTTGTTTTCTGTAGTTCCGTGTGAAGGTTCTCTGTTTCATTAGTTAGAAAAGACATGTATTCTTGTTTTAGTGGAAAAACGCATAGGAACTGTGTTTCCAGTTTTTTTATCGTATTAGGAGAGTGTTTCTTTGTAGATGCTGTGGCGATATGTATTTTAGTTACTTCTGAGAATCTTGTGTGTTAGAGAAGCTAGAATCACACTTATAGTGCATAGTTTGAGAATCACATAATGAGCAATATGTTGAAATACCCATTGATAGTGTGTTTCCACTTGTGTTGTTTTTGAGACATTCCTACATTAGAATTGCATTATGAACATACATGTTACGTAGTTCTTAAAACACTTGTTTTCTGTAGTTGAGTAAGAAGGTTTTCTGCTTCATAAGTTAGAATAGAGATATATTCTTGTTTTAGTGGAAAAACGCATAGGAACTGTGTTTCCATTTGTTTATTGTATTAGGAGAGTATTTCTTTGTAGATGCTGTGGCGATTGTATTTTAGTAATTTCTTAGATTCTTCTATGTTGGAGAAGCTAGAATCCACTGAGAGTGCATAGTTTGAGAAGCCCGTATTGAGCAATATGTTGAAATGCCCACTGATAGTGTGTTTCCACTTGTCTTGTTTTTGACACTTTCCTACAGTTAGAATTGAATAAGGAACACTCATGTAACTTCATTCTTAAAACACTTGTTTTCTGTAGTTCCGTGTGAAGGTTCTCTGTTTCATTAGCTAGAAAAGACATGTATTCTTGTTTTAGTGGAGAAAAGCATAGGAACTGTGTTTCCATTTGTTTAGCGTTTTAGGAATGTGTTTCTTGTAGATGCTGTGGCATTAGGTATTTTAGTCCCTTCTGTGAGCTTTGTGGGTTACAGAAGCTAGAATCACACTGAGAGTGCATAGTTTGATAAGGCGTATTGAGCAATATGTTGAAATACCCATTGATAGTGTGTTTCCATTTGTGTTGTTTTTGAGACTTTCCTACAGTTAGAATTGCATTAGGAACACACATGTTACTTAGTTCTTAAAACACTTGTTTCTGTAGTTCCGTGTGATGGTTCTCTGTTTCATTAGTAAGAAAAGACATGTATTCTTGTTTTAGTGGAGAAACGCATAGGAACTGTGTTTCCATTTCTTTGTCATATTAGGAGAGTGTTTCTTGTAGATGCTGTGGCGATATGTATTTTAGTTACTTCTGAGAATCTTGTGTGTTAGAGAAGCTAGAATCACACTGAGAGTGCATAGTTTGAGAAGTGCGTATTGAGCAATATGTTGAAATACCCATTGATAGTGTGTTTCCCTTTGTATTGTTTTTCTTACATTCCTACAGTTAGAATTGCATTAGGAACACACATGTTACTTAGTTTTTAAACACTTGTTTTCTATAGTTCCATGTGAATGTTCTCTATTTCATTAGTTAGAAAAACATGTATTCTTGTTTTAGTGGAGAAACGCATAAGAATTGTGTTTCCGTTTGTTTAGCGTATTACGAGTGTCTGTCTTTATACATTCTGTGGCGATATGTATTTTACTTACTTTTGAGAGCCTTGTGTGTAGAGAAGCTAGAATCACACTTATACTGCATAGTTTGAGAAGCACATAATGAACAACATGTTGAAATACCCATTGATATTGTGTTTCCACTTGTGTTGTTTCTGAGACATTCGTACAGTTAGAATGGTATTAGGTATACACATGTTACTTAGTTCTTAAAACACTTGTTTTCGGAAGTTGTGTGTGAAGGTTTTCAGTTTCATTAGTTAGAATAGAAATGTATTCTTGTTTTAGTGGAAAAACGCCTAGGAACTGTGTTTCCATTTGTTTATCATATTAGGAGAGTATTTCTTTGTAGATGCTTTGGTGATATGTATTTTAGTTACTTCTGAGAATCTTGTGTGTTAGAGAAGCTAGAATCACACTGAGAGTGCCATAGTTTGAGAAGTGCGTATTGAGCAATATGTTGAAATACCCATTGATAGTGTGTTTACATTTGTGTTTTTTTTGAGACATTCCTACAGTTAGAATTGCATTAGGAACACACATGTTACTTAGTTTTTAAACACTTGTTTTCTGTAGTTCCATGTGAAGGTTCTCTGTTTGATTAGTTAGAAAAAACATGTATTCTTGTTTTAGTGAAAAAACGCATAGGAACTGTGTTTCCACTTGTTTAGCGTATTAGGAGTGTCTCTCTTTGTAGATGCTGTGGCAATATGTATCTTGCTTACTTTTGAGAGCCTTGTGTGTTAGAGAATCTAGAATCACACTTACAGTGCATAGTTTGAGAAGCACATAATGAGCAATATGTTGAAATACCCATTGATAGTGTGTTTCCACTTGTGTTGTTTTTGAGATATTCCTAATGTTAGAATTGCTTTAGGAACATCCATGTTACTTAGTTCTTAAAACACTTGCTTTTCTGTAGTTCCGTGTGATGATTCTCTGTTTCATTAGTTAGAAATGACATGTATTCTTGTTTTAGTGGAGAAACGCATAGGAAGTGTGTTTCCATTTGATTATCGTATTAGGAGAGTGTTCTTTGGAGATGCTGTGGCGATATGTATTTTAGTTACTTCTCAGAATCTTGTGTGTTAGAGAAGCTAGAATCACACTGAAAGTGCATAGTTTGAGAAGCCCGTATTGAGCAAAATGTTGAAATGCTCACTGATAGTGTGTTTCCACTTGTGTTCTTTTAGAGACTTTCCTATAGTTAGAATTGCATTAGGAACACTCACGTTACTTAGTTCTTAAAACACTTCTTTTCTGTAGTTCCATGTGAAGGTTCTCTGTTTCATTGGCTTGAAAAGACATGTATTCTTGTTTTAGGGGAGAAAAGCATAGGAACTGTGTTTCCATTTCTTTAGCATTTTAGAAGTGTGTTTCCTTGTTATATGTATTTTTTTTTTACTTCTGTGAGTCTTGTGTGTTAGAGAAGCTAGAATCACACTGAGAGTGCATAGTTTGAGAAGTGTGTATTGAGCAATATGTTGAACTACCCATTGCTAGTGTGTTTTCATTTGTGTTGTTTTTGTTACATTCTTACAGTTAGAATTGCATTAGGAACACTCATGTTACTTAGTTCGTAAAACACTGGTTTTCAGTAGTTCCATGTGAAGGTTCTCTGTTCATTAGCTAGAAAAGACATGTATTCTTGTTTTAGGAGACAAAAACATAGGAACTGTGTTTCCATTTGTTTAGCAATTTAGGAGTGTGTTTCCTTGTTAGATGCTGTGGCAATACGTATTTTTCTTACTTCTGTGAGTCTTGTGTGTTACAGAAGCTAGAATCACACTGAGAGTGCATAGTTTGAGAAGGGCGTATTGAGCAATATGTTTAAATACCCATTGATAGTGTGTTTCCACTTGTGTTGTTTTAGAGACTTTCCTACAGTTAGAATTGCATTAGGAACACACATGTTACTTAGTTCTTAAAACACTTGTTTCTGTAGTTCCCTGTGATGGTTCTCTGTTTCATTAGTAAGAAAAGACATGTATTCTTGTTTTAGTGGAGAAACGCATAGGAACTGTGTTTCCATTTCTTTGTCATATTAGGAGAGTGTTTCTTGTAGATGCTGTGGCGATATGTATTTTAGTTACTTCTGAGAATCTTGTGTGTTAGAGAAGCTAGAATTACACTGAGAGTGCATAGTTTAGAGGTGCGTATTGAGCAATATGTTGAAATACCCATTGATAGTGTGTTTCCAATTGTGTTTTTTTTGATACATTCTTACAGTTAGAATTGCATTAGGAAAACACAAGTTATTTAATTTTTAAACACTTGTTTTCTACAATTCCATATGAAGGTTCTCTGTTTCATTAGTTAGAAAAAACATGTATTCTTGTTTTAGTGGAGAAACGCATAGGAACTGTGTTTCAATTGTTTAGAGTATTAGGAGTGTGTTTCTTTGTAGATGCTGTGGCGATATGTATTTCCTTACTTCTGAGAGTCTTGTGTGTTAGAGAAGCTAGAATCACACTTAGAGTGCATAGTTTGAGAATCACATATTGAGCAATATGTTGAAATACCCATTGATAGTGTGTTTACACTTGTGTTGTTTTGAGACGTTCCTACGGTTAGAATTGCATTTGGAACACACATGTTACGTACTTCTTAAAACACTTGTTTTCTGTAGTTGCCTGTGAAGGTTCCTCTGTTTTCATAAGTTAGAATAAGACATGTATTCTTGTTTTAGTGGAGAAACGCATAGGAACTGTGTTTCCATGTGTTAGGCGTATTAGGAGAGTGTTTCTTTGTAGATGCTGTGGCAATATGTATTTTAGTTACTTCTGAGAGTCTTGTGTGTGAGAGAAGCTAGAATCACACTGAGAGTGCATAGTTTGAGAAGCCCGTATTGAGCAATATGTTGAAATGCCCATTGATAGTGTGTTTACACTTGTGTTGTTTTTCAGACGTTCCTACAGTTAGAATTGCAATTGGAACACACATGTTACTTCAGTTCTTAAAACACTTGTTTTCTGTAGTTCGCCTTTGAAGGTTCTCTGTTTCCTTAGTTAGAAAAGACATGTATTCTTGTTTTAGTGGAGAAACGCATAGGAACTGTGTTTCAATGTGTTTAGCGTATTAGGAGAGTGTTTCTTAGTAGATGCTGTGGCATTAGGTATTTTAGTTACTTCTGAGAGTCTTGTGTGTGAGAGAAGCTAGAATCACACTGAGAGTGCATAGTTTGATAAGGGCGTATTGAGCAATATGTTGAAATACCCATTGATAGTGTGTTTACATTTGTGTTGTTTTTCAGACGTTCCTACAGTTAGAATTGCATTTGGAACACACATGTTACTTAGTTCTTGAAACACTTGTTTTCTGTAGTCGCCTTTGAAGGTTCTCTGTTTCATTAGTTAGAAAAGACATGTATTCTTGTTTTAGTGGAGAAACGCATAGGAACTGTGTTTCCATTTGTTTAGCGTATTAGGAGAGTGTTTCTTTGTAGATGCTGTGGCGATATGTATTTTAGTTACTTCTGAGAGTCTTGTGTGTTAGAGAAGCTAGAATCACACTTAGAGTGCATAGTTTGAGAATCACATAATGAGCAATATGTTGAAATACCCATTGATAGTGTGTTTCCACTTGTGTTGTTTTTGAGACATTCCTACATTAGAATTGCATTATGAACACACATGTTACGTAGTTCTTAAAACACTTGTTTTCTGTAGTTGAGTTTGAAGGTTTTCTGCTTCATTAGTTAGAATAGAGATGTATTCTTGTTTTAGTGGAAAAACGCATAGGAACTGTGTTTCCATTTGTTTATTGTATTAGGAGAGTATTTCTTTGTAGATGCTGTGGCGATTGTATTTTAGTTACTTCTTAGATTCTTCTATGTTGGAGAAGCTAGAATCACACTGAGAGTGCATAGTTTGAGAAGCCCGTATTGAGCAATATGTTGAAATGCCCATTGATAGTGTGTTTCCACTTGTGTTGTTTTTGACACTTTCCTACAGTTAGAATTGAATAAGGAACACTCATGTAACTTCATTCTTAAAACACTTGTTTTCTGTAGTTCCGTGTGAAGGTTCTCTGTTTCATTAGTTAGAAAAGACATGTATTCTTGTTTTAGTGGAGAAAAGCATAGGAACTGTGTTTCCATTTGTTTAGCGTTTTAGGAGATGTGTTTTCTTGTAGATGCTGTGGCATTAGGTATTTTAGTCCCTTCTGTGAGCTTTGTGTGTTACAGAAGCTAGAATCACACTGAGAGTGCATAGTTTGATAAGGGCGTATTGAGCAATATGTTGAAATACCCATTGATAGTGTGTTTCCATTTGTGTTGTTTTTGAGACTTTCCTACAGTTAGAATTGCATTAGGAACACACATGTTACTTAGTTCTTAAAACACTTGTTTCTGTAGTTCCGTGTGATGGTTCTCTGTTTCATTAGTAAGAAAAGACATGTATTCTTGTTTTAGTGGAGAAAACGCATAGGAACTGTGTTTCCATTTGTTTGTCATATTAGGAGAGTGTTTCTTGTAGATGCTGTGGCGATATGTATTTTAGTTACTTCTGAGAATCTTGTGTGTTAGAGAAGCTAGAATCACACTGAGAGTGCATAGTTTGAGAAGTGCGTATTGAGCAATATGTTGAAATACCCATTGATAGTGTGTTTCCCTTTGTATTGTTTTTCTTACATTCCTACAGTTAGAATTGCATTAGGAACACACATGTTACTTAGTTTTTAAACACTTGTTTTCTATAGTTCCATGTGAATGTTCTCTGTTTCATTAGTTAGAAAAGACATGTATTCTTGTTTTAGTGGAGAAACGCATAAGAATTGTGTTTCCGTTTGTTTAGCGTATTAGGAGAGTGTCTGTCTTTATACATTCTGTGGCGATATGTATTTTACTTACTTTTGAGAGCCTTGTGTGTTAGAGAAGCTAGAATCACACTTAGAGTGCATAGTTTGAGAAGCACATAATGAACAACATGTTGAAATACCCATTGATAGTGTGTTTCCACTTGTGTTGTTTTGAGACATTCCTACAGTTAGAATGGTATTAGGAATACACATGTTACTTAGTTCTTAAAACACTTGTTTTCTGAAGTTGTGTGTGAAGGTTTTCTTGTTTCATTAGTTAGAAAAGAAATGTATTCTTGTTTTAGTGGAAAAACGCATAGGCACTGTGTTTCCATTTGTTTATCATATTAGGAGAGTATTTCTTTGTAGATGCTTTGGTGATATGTATTTTAGTTACTTCTGAGAATCTTGTGTGTTAGAGAAGCTAGAATCACACTGAGAGTGCATAGTTTGAGAAGTGCATATTGAGCAATATGTTGAAATACCCATTGATAGTGTGTTTTCATTTGTGTTGTTTTGAGACATTCCTACAGTTAGAATTGCATTAGGAACACACATGTTACTTAGTTCTTAAACACTTGTTTTCTGTAGTTCCATGTGAAGGTTCTCTGTTTGATTAGTTAGAAAAAACATGTATTCTTGTTTTAGTGAAAAAACGCATAGGAACTGTGTTTCACTTGTTTAGCGTATTAGGAGTGTCTCTCTTTGTAGATGCTGTGGCAATATGTATCTTACTTACTTTTGAGAGCCTTGTGTGTTAGAGAATCTAGAATCACACTTACAGTGCATAGTTTGAGAAGCACATTGAGCAATATGTTGAAATACCCATTGATAGTGTGTTTCCACTTGTGTTGTTTTTGAGATATTCCTAATGTTAGAATTGCTTTAGGAACATCCATGTTACTTAGTTCTTAAAACACTTGTTTTCTGTAGTTCCGTGTGATGATTCTCTGTTTCATTAGTTAGAAATGACATGTATTCTTGTTTTAGTGGAGAAACGCATAGGAAGTGTGTTTCCATTTGATTATCGTATTAGGAGAGTGTTCTTTGTAGATGCTGTGGCGATATGTATTTTAGTTACTTCTCAGAATCTTGTGTGTTAGAGAAGCTAGAATCACACTGAAAGTGCATAGTTTGAGAAGCCCGTATTGAGCAAAATGTTGAAATGCTCACTGATAGTGTGTTTCCACTTGTGTTCTTTTAGAGACTTTCCTATAGTTAGAATTGCATTAGGAACACTCACGTTACTTAGTTCTTAAAACACTTATTTTCTGTAGTTCCATGTGAAGGTTCTCTGTTTCATTGGCTTGAAAAGACATGTATTCTTGTTTTAGGGGAGAAACGCATAGGAACTGTGTTTCCATTTCTTTAGCATTTTAGAAGTGTGTTTCCTTGTTATATGTATTTTTTTTTTACTTCTGTGAGTCTTGTGTGTTAGAGAAGCTAGAATCACACTGAGAGTGCATAGTTTGAGAAGTGTGTATTGAGCAATATGTTGAACTACCCATTGCTAGTGTGTTTTCATTTGTGTTGTTTTTGTTACATTCTTACAGTTAGAATTGCATTAGGAACACTCATGTTACTTAGTTCGTAAAACACTGGTTTTCAGTAGTTCCATGTGAAGGTTCTCTGTTCATTAGCTAGAAAAGACATGTATTCTTGTTTTAGGAGACAAAAACATAGGAACTGTGTTTCCATTTGTTTAGCAATTTAGGAGTGTGTTTCCTTGTTAGATGCTGTGGCAATACGTATTTTTCTTACTTCTGTGAGTCTTGTGTGTTACAGAAGCTAGAATCACACTGAGAGTGCATAGTTTGAGAAGGGCGTATTGAGCAATATGTTTAAATACCCATTGATAGTGTGTTTCCACTTGTGTTGTTTTAGAGACTTTCCTACAGTTAGAATTGCATTAGGAACACACATGTTACTTAGTTCTTAAAACACTTGTTTCTGTAGTTCCCTGTGATGGTTCTCTGTTTCATTAGTAAGAAAAGACATGTATTCTTGTTTTAGTGGAGAAACGCATAGGAACTGTGTTTCCATTTCTTTGTCATATTAGGAGAGTGTTTCTTGTAGATGCTGTGGCGATATGTATTTTAGTTACTTCTGAGAATCTTGTGTGTTAGAGAAGCTAGAATCACACTGAGAGTGCATAGGTTTAGAGGTGCGTATTGAGCAATATGTTGAAATACCCATTGATAGTGTGTTTCCAATTGTGTTTTTTTTGATACATTCTTACAGTTAGAATTGCATTAGGAAAACACAAGTTATTTAATTTTTAAACGCTTGTTTTCTACAATTCCATATGAAGGTTCTCTGTTTCATTAGTTAGAAAAAACATGTATTCTTGTTTTAGTGGAGAAACGCATAGGAACTGTGTTTCCACTTGTTTAGAGTATTAGGAGTGTTTTTCTTTGTAGATGCTGTGGCGATATGTATGTTCCTTAATTTTGAGGGCCTTGTGTATTAGAGAAGCTAGAATCACACTTATAGTGCATAGTTTGAGAATCACATAATGAGCAATATGTTGAAATACCCATTGATAGTGTGTTTCCACTTGTGTTGTTTTTGAGACATTCCTACATTAGAATTGCATTTGAACACACATGTTACGTACTTCTTAAAACACTTGTTTTCTGTAGTTGCCTTTGAAGGTTTTCTGTTTCATTAGTTAGAATAGACATGTATTCTTGTTTTAGTGGAGAAACGCATAGGAACTGTGTTTCCATTTGTTTAGGCGTATTAGGAGAGTGTTTCTTTGTAGATGCTGTGGCGATTGTATTTTAGTTACTTCTGAGAGTCTTGTGTGTGAGAGAAGCTAGAATCACACTGAGAGTGCATAGTTTGAGAAGCCCGTATTGAGCAATATGTTGAAATGCCCATTGATAGTGTGTTTCCACTTGTGTTGTTTTTGAGACTTTCCTACAGTTAGAATTGCATTTGGAACACACATGTTACTTCATTCTTAAAACACTTGTTTTCTGTAGTTCGCGTTTGAAGGTTCTCTGTTTCATTAGTTAGAAAAGACATGTATTCTTGTTTTAGTGGAGAAAAGCATAGGAACTGTGTTTCCATTTGTTTAGCGTATTAGGAGAGTGTTTCTTATAGATGCTGTGGCATTAGGTATTTTAGTTACTTCTGAGAGTCTTTGTGTGTTAGAGAAGCTAGAATCACACTGAGAGTGCATAGTTTGATAAGGGCGTATTGAGCAATATGTTGAAATACCCATTGATAGTGTGTTTACATTTGTGTTGTTTTTCAGACTTTCCTACAGTTAGAATTGCATTAGGAACACACATGTTACTTAGTTCTTAAAACACTTGTTTCTGTAGTTCGCCTTTGATGGTTCTCTGTTTCCTTAGTTAGAAAAGACATGTATTCTTGTTTTAGTGGAGAAACGCATAGGAACTGTGTTTCAATGTGTTTGTCATATTAGGAGAGTGTTTCTTGTAGATGCTGTGGCGATATGTATTTTAGTTACTTCTGAGAGTCTTGTGTGTGAGAGAAGCTAGAATCACACTGAGAGTGCATAGTTTGAGAAGTGCGTATTGAGCAATATGTTGAAATACCCATTGATAGTGTGTTTACATTTGTGTTGTTTTCAGACATTCCTACAGTTAGAATTGCATTTGGAACACACATGTTACTTAGTTCTTTAAACACTTGTTTTCTGTAGTTCGCCTTTGAATGTTCTCTGTTTCCTTAGTTAGAAAAACATGTATTCTTGTTTTAGTGGAGAAACGCATAGGAACTGTGTTTCAATGTGTTTAGCGTATTAGGAGAGTGTCTTCTTTAGTAGATGCTGTTGCAATACGTATTTTAGTTACTTCTGAGAGTCTTGTGTGTGAGAGAAGCTAGAATCACACTTAGAGTGCATAGTTTGAGAAGCACATTGACCACTATGTTGAAATACCCATTGATAGTGTGTTTACACTTGTGTTGTTTTTCAGACGTTCCTACAGTTAGAATTGCATTTGGAACACACATGTTACTTAGTTCTTAAAACACTTGTTTTCGGTAGTTGCCTTTGAAGGTTTTCTTGTTTCCTTAGTTAGAAAAGACATGTATTCTTGTTTTAGTGGAAAAACGCATAGGAACTGTGTTTCAATGTGTTTAGGCGTATTAGGAGAGTGTTTCTTTGTAGATGCTTTGGCAATATGTATTTTAGTTACTTCTGAGAGTCTTGTGTGTGAGAGAAATTAAAATCACACTGAGAGTGCATAGTTTGAGAAGCACATATTGACCAATATGTTGAAATACCCATTAGTAGTGTGTTTACATTTGTGTTGCTTTTCAGACGTTCCTACAGTTAGAATTGCATTTGGAACACACATGTTACTTAGTTCTTAAACACTTGTTTTCTGTAGTTCGCCTTTGAAGGTTCTCTGTTTCCTTAGTTAGAAAAAACATGTATTCTTGTTTTAGTGAAAAAACGCATAGGAACTGTGTTTCAATGTGTTTAGGCGTATTAGGAGTGTTTCTTTGTAGATGCTGTGGCAATATGTATTTTAGTTACTTCTGAGAGTCTTGTGTGTGAGAGAATCTAGAATCACACTTAGAGTGCATAGTTTGAGAAGCACATTGAGCAATATGTTGAAATACCCATTGATAGTGTGTTTACACTCTTGTGTTGTTTTTCAGACGTTCCTAATGTTAGAATTGCTTTAGGAACACACATGTTACTTAGTTCTTAAAACACTTGTTTTCTGTAGTTCGCCTTTGATGATTCTCTGTTTCATTAGTTAGAAAAGACATGTATTCTTGTTTTAGTGGAGAAACGCATAGGAACTGTGTTTCCATTTGATTATCGTATTAGGAGAGTGTTCTTTGTAGATGCTGTGGCAATATGTATTTTAGTTACTTCTCAGAATCTTGTGTGTTAGAGAAGCTAGAATCACACTGAAAGTGCATAGTTTGAGAAGCCCGTATTGAGCAAAATGTTGAAATGCTCACTGATAGTGTGTTTCCACTTGTGTTCTTTTAGAGACTTTCCTATAGTTAGAATTGCATTAGGAACACTCACGTTACTTAGTTCTTAAAACACTTATTTTCTGTAGTTCCATGTGAAGGTTCTCTGTTTCATTAGCTTGAAAAGACATGTATTCTTGTTTTAGGGGAGAAACGCATAGGAACTGTGTTTCCATTTCTTTAGCATTTTAGAAGTGTGTTTCCTTGTTATATGTATTTTTTTTTTACTTCTGTGAGTCTTGTGTGTTAGAGAAGCTAGAATCACACTGAGAGTGCATAGTTTGAGAAGTGTGTATTGAGCAATATGTTGAACTACCCATTGCTAGTGTGTTTACATTTGTGTTGTTTTTGTTACATTCTTACAGTTAGAATTGCATTAGGAACACTCATGTTACTTAGTTCGTAAAACACTGGTTTTCAGTAGTTCCCTGTGAAGGTTCTCTGTTTCATTAGCTAGAAAAGACATGTATTCTTGTTTTAGGAGAGAAACGCATAGGAACTGTGTTTCCATGTGTTTAGCAATTTAGGAGTGTGTTTCTTGTTAGATGCTGTGGCAATACGTATTTTAGTTACTTCTGAGAGTCTTGTGTGTGAGAGAAGCTAGAATCACACTGAGAGTGCATAGTTTGAGAAGGGCGTATTGAGCAATATGTTGAAATACCCATTGATAGTGTGTTTACACTTGTGTTGTTTTAGAGACTTTCCTACAGTTAGAATTGCATTAGGAACACACATGTTACTTAGTTCTTAAAACACTTGTTTCTGTAGTTCGCCTGTGATGGTTCTCTGTTTCCTTAGTAGAAAAGACATGTATTCTTGTTTTAGTGGAGAAACGCATAGGAACTGTGTTTCCATGTGTTTGTCATATTAGGAGAGTGTTTCTTGTAGATGCTGTGGCGATATGTATTTTAGTTACTTCTGAGAATCTTGTGTGTGAGAGAAGCTAGAATCACACTGAGAGTGCATAGTTTGAGAGGTGCGTATTGAGCAATATGTTGAAATACCCATTGATAGTGTGTTTACATTGTGTTTTTTTTCAGACGTTCCTACAGTTAGAATTGCATTTGGAACACACATGTTACTTAGTTTTTAAACACTTGTTTTCTGTAGTCGCCTTTGAAGGTTCTCTGTTTCATTAGTTAGAAAAGACATGTATTCTTGTTTTAGTGGAGAAACGCATAGGAACTGTGTTTCAATGTGTTTAGGCGTATTAGGAGAGTGTTTCTTTGTAGATGCTGTGGCGATACGTATTTTAGTTACTTCTGAGAGTCTTGTGTGTGAGAGAAGCTAGAATCACACTCAGAGTGCATAGTTTGAGAATGCACATTGAGCAATATGTTGAAATACCCATTGATAGTGTGTTTACACTTGTGTTGTTTTTCAGACATTCCTACGGTTAGAATTGCATTTGGAACACACATGTTACTTAGTTCTTAAAACACTTCTTTTCTGTAGTCGCCTTTGAAGTTTCTCTGTTTCCTTAGTTAGAAAAGACATGTATTCATGTTTTAGTGGAGAAACGCATAGGAACTGTGTTTCAATGTGTTAGGCGTATTAGGAGAGTGTTTCTTAGTAGATGCTGTTGCAATACGTATTTTAGTTACTTCTGAGAGTCTTGTGTGTGAGAGAAGCTGGAATCACACTCAGAGTGCATAGTTTGATAAGTGCGCATTGACCACTATGTTGAAATACCCATTGATAGTGTGTTTACATCTGTGTTGTGTTTCAGACGTTCCTACGGTTAGAATTGCATTTGGAACACACATGTTACTTAGTTCTTGAAACACTTCTTTTCTGTAGTCGCCTTTGAAGGTTCTCTGTTTCCTTAGTTAGAAAAGACATGTATTCATGTTTTAGTGGAGAAACGCATAGGAACTGTGTTTCAATGTGTTAGGCGTATTAGGAGAGTGTTTCTTAGTAGATGCTGTTGCAATACGTATTTTAGTTACTTCTGAGAGTCTTGTGTGTGAGAGAAGCTGGAATCACACTCAGAGTGCATAGTTTGATAAGTGCGCATTGACCACTATGTTGAAATACCCATTGATAGTGTGTTTACATCTGTGTTGTGTTTCAGACGTTCCTACGGTTAGAATTGCATTTGGAACACACATGTTACTTAGTTCTTGAAACACTTCTTTTCTGTAGTCGCCTTTGAAGTGTTCTCTGTTTCCTTAGTTAGAAAAGACATGTATTCATGTTTTAGTGGAGAAACGCATAGGAACTGTGTTTCAATGTGTTAGGCGTATTAGGAGAGTGTTTCTTAGTAGATGCTGTTGCAATACGTATTTTAGTTACTTCTGAGAGTCTTGTGTGTGAGAGAAGCTGGAATCACACTCAGAGTGCATAGTTTGATAAGTGCGCATTGACCACTATGTTGAAATACCCATTGATAGTGTGTTTACATCTGTGTTGTGTTTCAGACGTTCCTGCGGTTAGAATTGCATTTGGAACACACATGTTACTTAGTTCTTGAAACACTTCTTTTCTGTAGTCGCCTTTGAAGTTTCTCTGTTTCCTTAGTTAGAAAAGACATGTATTCATGTTTTAGTGGAGAAACGCATAGGAACTGTGTTTCAATGTGTTAGGCGTATTAGGAGAGTGTTTCTTAGTAGATGCTGTTGCAATACGTATTTTAGTTACTTCTGAGAGTCTTGTGTGTGAGAGAAGCTGGAATCACACTCAGAGTGCATAGTTTGATAAGTGCGCATTGACCACTATGTTGAAATACCCATTGATAGTGTGTTTACATCTGTGTTGTGTTTCAGACGTTCCTGCGGTTAGAATTGCATTTGGAACACACATGTTACTTAGTTCTTGAAACACTTCTTTTCTGTAGTCGCCTTTGAAGTTTCTCTGTTTCCTTAGTTAGAAAAGACATGTATTCATGTTTTAGTGGAGAAACGCATAGGAACTGTGTTTCAATGTGTTAGGCGTATTAGGAGAGTGTTTCTTAGTAGATGCTGTTGCAATACGTATTTTAGTTACTTCTGAGAGTCTTGTGTGTGAGAGAAGCTGGAATCACACTCAGAGTGCATAGTTTGATAAGTGCGCATTGACCACTATGTTGAAATACCCATTGATAGTGTGTTTACATCTGTGTTGTGTTTCAGACGTTCCTGCGGTTAGAATTGCATTTGGAACACACATGTTACTTAGTTCTTGGAAACACTTCTTTTCTGTAGTCGCCTTTGAAGGTTCTCTGTTTCCTTAGTTAGAAAAGACATGTATTCATGTTTTAGTGGAGAAACGCATAGGAACTGTGTTTCAATGTGTTAGGCGTATTAGGAGAGTGTTTCTTAGTAGATGCTGTTGCAATACGTATTTTAGTTACTTCTGAGAGTCTTGTGTGTGAGAGAAGCTGGAATCACACTCAGAGTGCATAGTTTGATAAGTGCGCATTGACCACTATGTTGAAATAGCCATTGATAGTGTGTTTACATCTGTGTTGTGTTTCAGACGTTCCTGCGGTTAGAATTGCATTTGGAACACACATGTTACTTAGTTCTTGAAACACTTCTTTTCTGTAGTCGCCTTTGAAGTTCTCTGTTTCCTTAGTTAGAAAAGACATGTATTCATGTTTTAGTGGAGAAACGCATAGGAACTGTGTTTCAATGTGTTAGGCGTATTAGGAGAGTGTTTCTTAGTAGATGCTGTTGCAATAGCGTATTTTAGTTACTTCTGAGAGTCTTGTGTGTGAGAGAAGCTGGAATCACACTCAGAGTGCATAGTTTGATAAGTGCGCATTGACCACTATGTTGAAATAGCCATTGATAGTGTGTTTACATCTGTGTTGTGTTTCAGACGTTCCTGCGGTTAGAATTGCATTTGGAACACACATGTTACTTAGTTCTTGAAACACTTCTTTTCTGTAGTCGCCTTTGAAGTTCTCTGTTTCCTTAGTTAGAAAAGACATGTATTCATGTTTTAGTGGAGAAACGCATAGGAACTGTGTTTCAATGTGTTAGGCGTATTAGGAGAGTGTTTCTTAGTAGATGCTGTTGCAATACGTATTTTAGTTACTTCTGAGAGTCTTGTGTGTGAGAGAAGCTGGAATCACACTCAGAGTGCATAGTTTGATAAGTGCGCATTGACCACTATGTTGAAATAGCCATTGATAGTGTGTTTACATCTGTGTTGTGTTTCAGACGTTCCTGCGGTTAGAATTGCATTTTGGAACACACATGTTACTTAGTTCTTGAAACACTTCTTTTCTGTAGTCGCCTTTGAAGTTTCTGTGTTTCCTTAGTTAGAAAAGACATGTATTCATGTTTTAGTGGAGAAACGCATAGGAACTGTGTTTCAATGTGTTAGGCGTATTAGGAGAGTGTTTCTTAGTAGATGCTGTTGCAATACGTATTTTAGTTACTTCTGAGAGTCTTGTGTGTGAGAGAAGCTGGAATCACACTCAGAGTGCATAGTTTGATAAGTGCGCATTGACCACTATGTTGAAATAGCCATTGATAGTGTGTTTACATCTGTGTTGTGTTTCAGACGTTCCTGCGGTTAGAATTGCATTTGGAACACACATGTTACTTAGTTCTTGAAACACTTCTTTTCTGTAGTCGCCTTTGAAGTTCTCTGTTTCCTTAGTTAGAAAAGACATGTATTCATGTTTTAGTGGAGAAACGCATAGGAACTGTGTTTCAATGTGTTAGGCGTATTAGGAGAGTGTTTCTTAGTAGATGCTGTTGCAATACGTATTTTAGTTACTTCTGAGAGTCTTGTGTGTGAGAGAAGCTGGAATCACACTCAGAGTGCATAGTTTGATAAGTGCGCATTGACCACTATGTTGAAATAGCCATTGATAGTGTGTTTACATCTGTGTTGTGTTTCAGACGTTCCTGCGGTTAGAATTGCATTTGGAACACACATGTTACTTAGTTCTTGAAACACTTCTTTTCTGTAGTCGCCTTTGAAGTTCTCTGTTTCCTTAGTTAGAAAAGACATGTATTCATGTTTTAGTGGAGAAACGCATAGGAACTGTGTTTCAATGTGTTAGGCGTATTAGGAGAGTGTTTCTTAGTAGATGCTGTTGCAATACGTATTTTAGTTACTTCTGAGAGTCTTGTGTGTGAGAGAAGCTGGAATCACACTCAGAGTGCATAGTTTGATAAGTGCGCATTGACCACTATGTTGAAATAGCCATTGATAGTGTGTTTACATCTGTGTTGTGTTTCAGACGTTCCTGCGGTTAGAATTGCATTTGGAACACACATGTTACTTAGTTCTTGAAACACTTCTTTTCTGTAGTCGCCTTTGAAGTTTCTCTGTTTCCTTAGTTAGAAAAGACATGTATTCATGTTTTAGTGGAGAAACGCATAGGAACTGTGTTTCAATGTGTTAGGCGTATTAGGAGAGTGTTTCTTAGTAGATGCTGTTGCAATACGTATTTTAGTTACTTCTGAGAGTCTTGTGTGTGAGAGAAGCTGGAATCACACTCAGAGTGCATAGTTTGATAAGTGCGCATTGACCACTATGTTGAAATAGCCATTGATAGTGTGTTTACATCTGTGTTGTGTTTCAGACGTTCCTGCGGTTAGAATTGCATTTGGAACACACATGTTACTTAGTTCTTGAAACACTTCTTTTCTGTAGTCGCCTTTGAAGTTTCTCTGTTTCCTTAGTTAGAAAAGACATGTATTCATGTTTTAGTGGAGAAACGCATAGGAACTGTGTTTTCAATGTGTTAGGCGTATTAGGAGAGTGTTTCTTAGTAGATGCTGTTGCAATACGTATTTTAGTTACTTCTGAGAGTCTTGTGTGTGAGAGAAGCTGGAATCACACTCAGAGTGCATAGTTTGATAAGTGCGCATTGACCACTATGTTGAAATAGCCATTGATAGTGTGTTTACATCTGTGTTGTGTTTCAGACGTTCCTGCGGTTAGAATTGCATTTGGAACACACATGTTACTTAGTTCTTGAAACACTTCTTTTCTGTAGTCGCCTTTGAAGTTTCTCTGTTTCCTTAGTTAGAAAAGACATGTATTCATGTTTTAGTGGAGAAACGCATAGGAACTGTGTTTCAATGTGTTAGGCGTATTAGGAGAGTGTTTCTTAGTAGATGCTGTTGCAATACGTATTTTAGTTACTTCTGAGAGTCTTGTGTGTGAGAGAAGCTGGAATCACACTCAGAGTGCATAGTTTGATAAGTGCGCATTGACCACTATGTTGAAATAGCCATTGATAGTGTGTTTACATCTGTGTTGTGTTTCAGACGTTCCTGCGGTTAGAATTGCATTTGGAACACACATGTTACTTAGTTCTTGAAACACTTCTTTTCTGTAGTCGCCTTTGAAGTTCTCTGTTTCCTTAGTTAGAAAAGACATGTATTCATGTTTTAGTGGAGAAACGCATAGGAACTGTGTTTCAATGTGTTAGGCGTATTAGGAGAGTGTTTCTTAGTAGATGCTGTTGCAATACGTATTTTAGTTACTTCTGAGAGTCTTGTGTGTGAGAGAAGCTGGAATCACACTCAGAGTGCATAGTTTGATAAGTGCGCATTGACCACTATGTTGAAATAGCCATTGATAGTGTGTTTACATCTGTGTTGTGTTTCAGACGTTCCTGCGGTTAGAATTGCATTTGGAACACACATGTTACTTAGTTCTTGAAACACTTCTTTTCTGTAGTCGCCTTTGAAGTTTCTCTGTTTCCTTAGTTAGAAAAGACATGTATTCATAGTGTTTTAGTGGAGAAACGCATAGGAACTGTGTTTCAATGTGTTAGGCGTATTAGGAGAGTGTTTCTTAGTAGATGCTGTTGCAATACGTATTTTAGTTACTTCTGAGAGTCTTGTGTGTGAGAGAAGCTGGAATCACACTCAGAGTGCATAGTTTGATAAGTGCGCATTGACCACTATGTTGAAATAGCCATTGATAGTGTGTTTACATCTGTGTTGTGTTTCAGACGTTCCTGCGGTTAGAATTGCATTTGGAACACACATGTTACTTAGTTCTTGAAACACTTCTTTTCTGTAGTCGCCTTTGAAGTTTCTCTGTTTCCTTAGTTAGAAAAGACATGTATTCATGTTTTAGTGGAGAAACGCATAGGAACTGTGTTTCAATGTGTTAGGCGTATTAGGAGAGTGTTTCTTAGTAGATGCTGTTGCAATACGTATTTTAGTTACTTCTGAGAGTCTTGTGTGTGAGAGAAGCTGGAATCACACTCAGAGTGCATAGTTTGATAAGTGCGCATTGACCACTATGTTGAAATAGCCATTGATAGTGTGTTTACATCTGTGTTGTGTTTCAGACGTTCCTGCGGTTAGAATTGCATTTGGAACACACATGTTACTTAGTTCTTGAAACACTTCTTTTCTGTAGTCGCCTTTGAAGTTTCTCTGTTTCCTTAGTTAGAAAAGACATGTATTCATGTTTTAGTGGAGAAACGCATAGGAACTGTGTTTCAATGTGTTAGGCGTATTAGGAGAGTGTTTCTTAGTAGATGCTGTTGCAATACGTATTTTAGTTACTTCTGAGAGTCTTGTGTGTGAGAGAAGCTGGAATCACACTCAGAGTGCATAGTTTGATAAGTGCGCATTGACCACTATGTTGAAATAGCCATTGATAGTGTGTTTACATCTGTGTTGTGTTTCAGACGTTCCTGCGGTTAGAATTGCATTTGGAACACACATGTTACTTAGTTCTTGAAACACTTCTTTTCTGTAGTCGCCTTTGAAGTTTTCTCTGTGTTTCCTTAGTTAGAAAAGACATGTATTCATGTTTTAGTGGAGAAACGCATAGGAACTGTGTTTCAATGTGTTAGGCGTATTAGGAGAGTGTTTCTTAGTAGATGCTGTTGCAATACGTATTTTAGTTACTTCTGAGAGTCTTGTGTGTGAGAGAAGCTGGAATCACACTCAGAGTGCATAGTTTGATAAGTGCGCATTGACCACTATGTTGAAATAGCCATTGATAGTGTGTTTACATCTGTGTTGTGTTTCAGACGTTCCTGCGGTTAGAATTGCATTTGGAACACACATGTTACTTAGTTCTTGAAACACTTCTTTTCTGTAGTCGCCTTTGAAGTTTCTCTGTTTCCTTAGTTAGAAAAGACATGTATTCATGTTTTAGTGGAGAAACGCATAGGAACTGTGTTTCAATGTGTTAGGCGTATTAGGAGAGTGTTTCTTAGTAGATGCTGTTGCAATACGTATTTTAGTTACTTCTGAGAGTCTTGTGTGTGAGAGAAGCTGGAATCACACTCAGAGTGCATAGTTTGATAAGTGCGCATTGACCACTATGTTGAAATAGCCATTGATAGTGTGTTTACATCTGTGTTGTGTTTCAGACGTTCCTGCGGTTAGAATTGCATTTGGAACACACATGTTACTTAGTTCTTGAAACACTTCTTTTCTGTAGTCGCCTTTGAAGTTTCTCTGTTTCCTTAGTTAGAAAAGACATGTATTCATGTTTTAGTGGAGAAACGCATAGGAACTGTGTTTCAATGTGTTAGGCGTATTAGGAGAGTGTTTCTTAGTAGATGCTGTTGCAATACGTATTTTAGTTACTTCTGAGAGTCTTGTGTGTGAGAGAAGCTGGAATCACACTCAGAGTGCATAGTTTGATAAGTGCGCATTGACCACTATGTTGAAATAGCCATTGATAGTGTGTTTACATCTGTGTTGTGTTTCAGACGTTCCTGCGGTTAGAATTGCATTTGGAACACACATGTTACTTAGTTCTTGAAAACACTTCTTTTCTGTAGTCGCCTTTGAAGTTTCTCTGTTTCCTTAGTTAGAAAAGACATGTATTCATGTTTTAGTGGAGAAACGCATAGGAACTGTGTTTCAATGTGTTAGGCGTATTAGGAGAGTGTTTCTTAGTAGATGCTGTTGCAATACGTATTTTAGTTACTTCTGAGAGTCTTGTGTGTGAGAGAAGCTGGAATCACACTCAGAGTGCATAGTTTGATAAGTGCGCATTGACCACTATGTTGAAATAGCCATTGATAGTGTGTTTACATCTGTGTTGTGTTTCAGACGTTCCTGCGGTTAGAATTGCATTTGGAACACACATGTTACTTAGTTCTTGAAACACTTCTTTTCTGTAGTCGCCTTTGAAGTTCTCTGTTTCCTTAGTTAGAAAAGACATGTATTCATGTTTTAGTGGAGAAACGCATAGGAACTGTGTTTCAATGTGTTAGGCGTATTAGGAGAGTGTTTCTTAGTAGATGCTGTTGCAATACGTATTTTTAGTTACTTCTGAGAGTCTTGTGTGTGAGAGAAGCTGGAATCACACTCAGAGTGCATAGTTTGATAAGTGCGCATTGACCACTATGTTGAAATAGCCATTGATAGTGTGTTTACATCTGTGTTGTGTTTCAGACGTTCCTGCGGTTAGAATTGCATTTGGAACACACATGTTACTTAGTTCTTGAAACACTTCTTTTCTGTAGTCGCCTTTGAAGTTTCTCTGTTTCCTTAGTTAGAAAAGACATGTATTCATGTTTTAGTGGAGAAACGCATAGGAACTGTGTTTCAATGTGTTAGGCGTATTAGGAGAGTGTTTCTTAGTAGATGCTGTTGCAATACGTATTTTAGTTACTTCTGAGAGTCTTGTGTGTGAGAGAAGCTGGAATCACACTCAGAGTGCATAGTTTGATAAGTGCGCATTGACCACTATGTTGAAATAGCCATTGATAGTGTGTTTACATCTGTGTTGTGTTTCAGACGTTCCTGCGGTTAGAATTGCATTTGGAACACACATGTTACTTAGTTCTTGAAACACTTCTTTTCTGTAGTCGCCTTTGAAGTTTCTCTGTTTCCTTAGTTAGAAAAGACATGTATTCATGTTTTAGTGGAGAAACGCATAGGAACTGTGTTTCAATGTGTTAGGCGTATTAGGAGAGTGTTTCTTAGTAGATGCTGTTGCAATACGTATTTTAGTTACTTCTGAGAGTCTTGTGTGTGAGAGAAGCTGGAATCACACTCAGAGTGCATAGTTTGATAAGTGCGCATTGACCACTATGTTGAAATAGCCATTGATAGTGTGTTTACATCTGTGTTGTGTTTCAGACGTTCCTGCGGTTAGAATTGCATTTGGAACACACATGTTACTTAGTTCTTGAAACACTTCTTTTCTGTAGTCGCCTTTGAAGTTTCTCTGTTTCCTTAGTTAGAAAAGACATGTATTCATGTTTTAGTGGAGAAACGCATAGGAACTGTGTTTCAATGTGTTAGGCGTATTAGGGAGAGTGTTTCTTAGTAGATGCTGTTGCAATACGTATTTTAGTTACTTCTGAGAGTCTTGTGTGTGAGAGAAGCTGGAATCACACTCAGAGTGCATAGTTTGATAAGTGCGCATTGACCACTATGTTGAAATAGCCATTGATAGTGTGTTTACATCTGTGTTGTGTTTCAGACGTTCCTGCGGTTAGAATTGCATTTGGAACACACATGTTACTTAGTTCTTGAAACACTTCTTTTCTGTAGTCGCCTTTGAAGTTTCTCTGTTTCCTTAGTTAGAAAAGACATGTATTCATGTTTTAGTGGAGAAACGCATAGGAACTGTGTTTCAATGTGTTAGGCGTATTAGGAGAGTGTTTCTTAGTAGATGCTGTTGCAATACGTATTTTAGTTACTTCTGAGAGTCTTGTGTGTGAGAGAAGCTGGAATCACACTCAGAGTGCATAGTTTGATAAGTGCGCATTGACCACTATGTTGAAATAGCCATTGATAGTGTGTTTACATCTGTGTTGTGTTTCAGACGTTCCTGCGGTTAGAATTGCATTTGGAACACACATGTTACTTAGTTCTTGAAACACTTCTTTTCTGTAGTCGCCTTTGAAGTTTCTCTGTTTCCTTAGTTAGAAAAGACATGTATTCATGTTTTAGTGGAGAAACGCATAGGAACTGTGTTTCAATGTGTTAGGCGTATTAGGAGAGTGTTTCTTAGTAGATGCTGTTGCAATACGTATTTTAGTTACTTCTGAGAGTCTTGTGTGTGAGAGAAGCTGGAATCACACTCAGAGTGCATAGTTTGATAAGTGCGCATTGACCACTATGTTGAAATAGCCATTGATAGTGTGTTTACATCTGTGTTGTGTTTCAGACGTTCCTGCGGTTAGAATTGCATTTGGAACACACATGTTACTTAGTTCTTGAAACACTTCTTTTCTGTAGTCGCCTTTGAAGTTTCTCTGTTTCCTTAGTTAGAAAAGACATGTATTCATGTTTTAGTGGAGAAACGCATAGGAACTGTGTTTCAATGTGTTAGGCGTATTAGGAGAGTGTTTCTTAGTAGATGCTGTTGCAATACGTATTTTAGTTACTTCTGAGAGTCTTGTGTGTGAGAGAAGCTGGAATCACACTCAGAGTGCATAGTTTGATAAGTGCGCATTGACCACTATGTTGAAATAGCCATTGATAGTGTGTTTACATCTGTGTTGTGTTTCAGACGTTCCTGCGGTTAGAATTGCATTTGGAACACACATGTTACTTAGTTCTTGAAACACTTCTTTTCTGTAGTCGCCTTTGAAGTTTCTCTGTTTCCTTAGTTAGAAAAGACATGTATTCATGTTTTAGTGGAGAAACGCATAGGAACTGTGTTTCAATGTGTTAGGCGTATTAGGAGAGTGTTTCTTAGTAGATGCTGTTGCAATACGTATTTTAGTTACTTCTGAGAGTCTTGTGTGTGAGAGAAGCTGGAATCACACTCAGAGTGCATAGTTTGATAAGTGCGCATTGACCACTATGTTGAAATAGCCATTGATAGTGTGTTTACATCTGTGTTGTGTTTCAGACGTTCCTGCGGTTAGAATTGCATTTGGAACACACATGTTACTTAGTTCTTGAAACACTTCTTTTCTGTAGTCGCCTTTGAAGTTTCTCTGTTTCCTTAGTTAGAAAAGACATGTATTCATGTTTTAGTGGAGAAACGCATAGGAACTGTGTTTCAATGTGTTAGGCGTATTAGGAGAGTGTTTCTTAGTAGATGCTGTTGCAATACGTATTTTAGTTACTTCTGAGAGTCTTGTGTGTGAGAGAAGCTGGAATCACACTCAGAGTGCATAGTTTGATAAGTGCGCATTGACCACTATGTTGAAATAGCCATTGATAGTGTGTTTACATCTGTGTTGTGTTTCAGACGTTCCTGCGGTTAGAATTGCATTTGGAACACACATGTTACTTAGTTCTTGAAACACTTCTTTTCTGTAGTCGCCTTTGAAGTTTCTCTGTTTCCTTAGTTAGAAAAGACATGTATTCATGTTTTAGTGGAGAAACGCATAGGAACTGTGTTTCAATGTGTTAGGCGTATTAGGAGAGTGTTTCTTAGTAGATGCTGTTGCAATACGTATTTTAGTTACTTCTGAGAGTCTTGTGTGTGAGAGAAGCTGGAATCACACTCAGAGTGCATAGTTTGATAAGTGCGCATTGACCACTATGTTGAAATAGCCATTGATAGTGTGTTTACATCTGTGTTGTGTTTCAGACGTTCCTGCGGTTAGAATTGCATTTGGAACACACATGTTACTTAGTTCTTGAAACACTTCTTTTCTGTAGTCGCCTTTGAAGTTCTCTGTTTCCTTAGTTAGAAAAGACATGTATTCATGTTTTAGTGGAGAAACGCATAGGAACTGTGTTTCAATGTGTTAGGCGTATTAGGAGAGTGTTTCTTAGTAGATGCTGTTGCAATACGTATTTTAGTTACTTCTGAGAGTCTTGTGTGTGAGAGAAGCTGGAATCACACTCAGAGTGCATAGTTTGATAAGTGCGCATTGACCACTATGTTGAAATAGCCATTGATAGTGTGTTTACATCTGTGTTGTGTTTCAGACGTTCCTGCGGTTAGAATTGCATTTGGAACACACATGTTACTTAGTTCTTGAAACACTTCTTTTCTGTAGTCGCCTTTGAAGTTCTCTGTTTCCTTAGTTAGAAAAGACATGTATTCATGTTTTAGTGGAGAAACGCATAGGAACTGTGTTTCAATGTGTTAGGCGTATTAGGAGAGTGTTTCTTAGTAGATGCTGTTGCAATACGTATTTTAGTTACTTCTGAGAGTCTTGTGTGTGAGAGAAGCTGGAATCACACTCAGAGTGCATAGTTTGATAAGTGCGCATTGACCACTATGTTGAAATAGCCATTGATAGTGTGTTTACATCTGTGTTGTGTTTCAGACGTTCCTGCGGTTAGAATTGCATTTGGAACACACATGTTACTTAGTTCTTGAAACACTTCTTTTCTGTAGTCGCCTTTGAAGTTTCTCTGTTTCCTTAGTTAGAAAAGACATGTATTCATGTTTTAGTGGAGAAACGCATAGGAACTGTGTTTCAATGTGTTAGGCGTATTAGGAGAGTGTTTCTTAGTAGATGCTGTTGCAATACGTATTTTAGTTACTTCTGAGAGTCTTGTGTGTGAGAGAAGCTGGAATCACACTCAGAGTGCATAGTTTGATAAGTGCGCATTGACCACTATGTTGAAATAGCCATTGATAGTGTGTTTACATCTGTGTTGTGTTTCAGACGTTCCTGCGGTTAGAATTGCATTTGGAACACACATGTTACTTAGTTCTTGAAACACTTCTTTTCTGTAGTCGCCTTTGAAGTTTCTGTTTCCTTAGTTAGAAAAGACATGTATTCATGTTTTAGTGGAGAAACGCATAGGAACTGTGTTTCAATGTGTTAGGCGTATTAGGAGAGTGTTTCTTAGTAGATGCTGTTGCAATACGTATTTTAGTTACTTCTGAGAGTCTTGTGTGTGAGAGAAGCTGGAATCACACTCAGAGTGCATAGTTTGATAAGTGCGCATTGACCACTATGTTGAAATAGCCATTGATAGTGTGTTTACATCTGTGTTGTGTTTCAGACGTTCCTGCGGTTAGAATTGCATTTGGAACACACATGTTACTTAGTTCTTGAAACACTTCTTTTCTGTAGTCGCCTTTGAAGTTTCTCTGTTTCCTTAGTTAGAAAAGACATGTATTCATGTTTTAGTGGAGAAACGCATAGGAACTGTGTTTCAATGTGTTAGGCGTATTAGGAGAGTGTTTCTTAGTAGATGCTGTTGCAATACGTATTTTAGTTACTTCTGAGAGTCTTGTGTGTGAGAGAAGCTGGAATCACACTCAGAGTGCATAGTTTGATAAGTGCGCATTGACCACTATGTTGAAATAGCCATTGATAGTGTGTTTACATCTGTGTTGTGTTTCAGACGTTCCTGCGGTTAGAATTGCATTTGGAACACACATGTTACTTAGTTCTTGAAACACTTCTTTTCTGTAGTCGCCTTTGAAGTTTCTCTGTTTCCTTAGTTAGAAAAGACATGTATTCATGTTTTAGTGGAGAAACGCATAGGAACTGTGTTTCAATGTGTTAGGCGTATTAGGAGAGTGTTTCTTAGTAGATGCTGTTGCAATACGTATTTTAGTTACTTCTGAGAGTCTTGTGTGTGAGAGAAGCTGGAATCACACTCAGAGTGCATAGTTTGATAAGTGCGCATTGACCACTATGTTGAAATAGCCATTGATAGTGTGTTTACATCTGTGTTGTGTTTCAGACGTTCCTGCGGTTAGAATTGCATTTGGAACACACATGTTACTTAGTTCTTGAAACACTTCTTTTCTGTAGTCGCCTTTGAAGTTTCTCTGTTTCCTTAGTTAGAAAAGACATGTATTCATGTTTTAGTGGAGAAACGCATAGGAACTGTGTTTCAATGTGTTAGGCGTATTAGGAGAGTGTTTCTTAGTAGATGCTGTTGCAATACGTATTTTAGTTACTTCTGAGAGTCTTGTGTGTGAGAGAAGCTGGAATCACACTCAGAGTGCATAGTTTGATAAGTGCGCATTGACCACTATGTTGAAATAGCCATTGATAGTGTGTTTACATCTGTGTTGTGTTTCAGACGTTCCTGCGGTTAGAATTGCATTTGGAACACACATGTTACTTAGTTCTTGAAACACTTCTTTTCTGTAGTCGCCTTTGAAGTTTCTCTGTTTCCTTAGTTAGAAAAGACATGTATTCATGTTTTAGTGGAGAAACGCATAGGAACTGTGTTTCAATGTGTTAGGCGTATTAGGAGAGTGTTTCTTAGTAGATGCTGTTGCAATACGTATTTTAGTTACTTCTGAGAGTCTTGTGTGTGAGAGAAGCTGGAATCACACTCAGAGTGCATAGTTTGATAAGTGCGCATTGACCACTATGTTGAAATAGCCATTGATAGTGTGTTTACATCTGTGTTGTGTTTCAGACGTTCCTGCGGTTAGAATTGCATTTGGAACACACATGTTACTTAGTTCTTGAAACACTTCTTTTCTGTAGTCGCCTTTGAAGTTTCTCTGTTTCCTTAGTTAGAAAAGACATGTATTCATGTTTTAGTGGAGAAACGCATAGGAACTGTGTTTCAATGTGTTAGGCGTATTAGGAGAGTGTTTCTTAGTAGATGCTGTTGCAATACGTATTTTAGTTACTTCTGAGAGTCTTGTGTGTGAGAGAAGCTGGAATCACACTCAGAGTGCATAGTTTGATAAGTGCGCATTGACCACTATGTTGAAATAGCCATTGATAGTGTGTTTACATCTGTGTTGTGTTTCAGACGTTCCTGCGGTTAGAATTGCATTTGGAACACACATGTTACTTAGTTCTTGAAACACTTCTTTTCTGTAGTCGCCTTTGAAGTTTCTCTGTTTCCTTAGTTAGAAAAGACATGTATTCATGTTTTAGTGGAGAAACGCATAGGAACTGTGTTTCAATGTGTTAGGCGTATTAGGAGAGTGTTTCTTAGTAGATGCTGTTGCAATACGTATTTTAGTTACTTCTGAGAGTCTTGTGTGTGAGAGAAGCTGGAATCACACTCAGAGTGCATAGTTTGATAAGTGCGCATTGACCACTATGTTGAAATAGCCATTGATAGTGTGTTTACATCTGTGTTGTGTTTCAGACGTTCCTGCGGTTAGAATTGCATTTGGAACACACATGTTACTTAGTTCTTGAAACACTTCTTTTCTGTAGTCGCCTTTGAAGTTTCTCTGTTTCCTTAGTTAGAAAAGACATGTATTCATGTTTTAGTGGAGAAACGCATAGGAACTGTGTTTCAATGTGTTAGGCGTATTAGGAGAGTGTTTCTTAGTAGATGCTGTTGCAATACGTATTTTAGTTACTTCTGAGAGTCTTGTGTGTGAGAGAAGCTGGAATCACACTCAGAGTGCATAGTTTGATAAGTGCGCATTGACCACTATGTTGAAATAGCCATTGATAGTGTGTTTACATCTGTGTTGTGTTTCAGACGTTCCTGCGGTTAGAATTGCATTTGGAACACACATGTTACTTAGTTCTTGAAACACTTCTTTTCTGTAGTCGCCTTTGAAGTTTCTCTGTTTCCTTAGTTAGAAAAGACATGTATTCATGTTTTAGTGGAGAAACGCATAGGAACTGTGTTTCAATGTGTTAGGCGTATTAGGAGAGTGTTTCTTAGTAGATGCTGTTGCAATACGTATTTTAGTTACTTCTGAGAGTCTTGTGTGTGAGAGAAGCTGGAATCACACTCAGAGTGCATAGTTTGATAAGTGCGCATTGACCACTATGTTGAAATAGCCATTGATAGTGTGTTTACATCTGTGTTGTGTTTCAGACGTTCCTGCGGTTAGAATTGCATTTGGAACACACATGTTACTTAGTTCTTGAAACACTTCTTTTCTGTAGTCGCCTTTGAAGTTTCTCTGTTTCCTTAGTTAGAAAAGACATGTATTCATGTTTTAGTGGAGAAAACGAGCATAGGAACTGTGTTTCAATGTGTTAGGCGTATTAGGAGAGTGTTTCTTAGTAGATGCTGTTGCAATACGTATTTTAGTTACTTCTGAGAGTCTTGTGTGTGAGAGAAGCTGGAATCACACTCAGAGTGCATAGTTTGATAAGTGCGCATTGACCACTATGTTGAAATAGCCATTGATAGTGTGTTTACATCTGTGTTGTGTTTCAGACGTTCCTGCGGTTAGAATTGCATTTGGAACACACATGTTACTTAGTTCTTGAAACACTTCTTTTCTGTAGTCGCCTTTGAAGTTTCTCTGTTTCCTTAGTTAGAAAAGACATGTATTCATGTTTTAGTGGAGAAACGCATAGGAACTGTGTTTCAATGTGTTAGGCGTATTAGGAGAGTGTTTCTTAGTAGATGCTGTTGCAATACGTATTTTAGTTACTTCTGAGAGTCTTGTGTGTGAGAGAAGCTGGAATCACACTCAGAGTGCATAGTTTGATAAGTGCGCATTGACCCACTATGTTGAAATAGCCATTGATAGTGTGTTTACATCTGTGTTGTGTTTCAGACGTTCCTGCGGTTAGAATTGCATTTGGAACACACATGTTACTTAGTTCTTGAAACACTTCTTTTCTGTAGTCGCCTTTGAAGTTTCTCTGTTTCCTTAGTTAGAAAAGACATGTATTCATGTTTTAGTGGAGAAACGCATAGGAACTGTGTTTCAATGTGTTAGGCGTATTAGGAGAGTGTTTCTTAGTAGATGCTGTTGCAATACGTATTTTAGTTACTTCTGAGAGTCTTGTGTGTGAGAGAAGCTGGAATCACACTCAGAGTGCATAGTTTGATAAGTGCGCATTGACCACTATGTTGAAATAGCCATTGATAGTGTGTTTACATCTGTGTTGTGTTTCAGACGTTCCTGCGGTTAGAATTGCATTTGGAACACACATGTTACTTAGTTCTTGAAACACTTCTTTTCTGTAGTCGCCTTTGAAGTTTCTCTGTTTCCTTAGTTAGAAAAAAGACATGTATTCATGTTTTAGTGGAGAAACGCATAGGAACTGTGTTTCAATGTGTTAGGCGTATTAGGAGAGTGTTTCTTAGTAGATGCTGTTGCAATACGTATTTTAGTTACTTCTGAGAGTCTTGTGTGTGAGAGAAGCTGGAATCACACTCAGAGTGCATAGTTTGATAAGTGCGCATTGACCACTATGTTGAAATAGCCATTGATAGTGTGTTTACATCTGTGTTGTGTTTCAGACGTTCCTGCGGTTAGAATTGCATTTGGAACACACATGTTACTTAGTTCTTGAAACACTTCTTTTCTGTAGTCGCCTTTGAAGTTTCTCTGTTTCCTTAGTTAGAAAAGACATGTATTCATGTTTTAGTGGAGAAACGCATAGGAACTGTGTTTCAATGTGTTAGGCGTATTAGGAGAGTGTTTCTTAGTAGATGCTGTTGCAATACGTATTTTAGTTACTTCTGAGAGTCTTGTGTGTGAGAGAAGCTGGAATCACACTCAGAGTGCATAGTTTGATAAGTGCGCATTGACCACTATGTTGAAATAGCCATTGATAGTGTGTTTACATCTGTGTTGTGTTTCAGACGTTCCTGCGGTTAGAATTGCATTTGGAACACACATGTTACTTAGTTCTTGAAACACTTCTTTTCTGTAGTCGCCTTTGAAGTTTCTCTGTTTCCTTAGTTAGAAAAGACATGTATTCATGTTTTAGTGGAGAAACGCATAGGAACTGTGTTTCAATGTGTTAGGCGTATTAGGAGAGTGTTTCTTAGTAGATGCTGTTGCAATACGTATTTTAGTTACTTCTGAGAGTCTTGTGTGTGAGAGAAGCTGGAATCACACTCAGAGTGCATAGTTTGATAAGTGCGCATTGACCACTATGTTGAAATAGCCATTGATAGTGTGTTTACATCTGTGTTGTGTTTCAGACGTTCCTGCGGTTAGAATTGCATTTGGAACACACATGTTACTTAGTTCTTGAAACACTTCTTTTCTGTAGTCGCCTTTGAAAGTTTTCTCTGTTTCCTTAGTTAGAAAAGACATGTATTCATGTTTTAGTGGAGAAACGCATAGGAACTGTGTTTCAATGTGTTAGGCGTATTAGGAGAGTGTTTCTTAGTAGATGCTGTTGCAATACGTATTTTAGTTACTTCTGAGAGTCTTGTGTGTGAGAGAAGCTGGAATCACACTCAGAGTGCATAGTTTGATAAGTGCGCATTGACCACTATGTTGAAATAGCCATTGATAGTGTGTTTACATCTGTGTTGTGTTTCAGACGTTCCTGCGGTTAGAATTGCATTTGGAACACACATGTTACTTAGTTCTTGAAACACTTCTTTTCTGTAGTCGCCTTTGAAGTTTCTCTGTTTCCTTAGTTAGAAAAGACATGTATTCATGTTTTAGTGGAGAAACGCATAGGAACTGTGTTTCAATGTGTTAGGCGTATTAGGAGAGTGTTTCTTAGTAGATGCTGTTGCAATACGTATTTTAGTTACTTCTGAGAGTCTTGTGTGTGAGAGAAGCTGGAATCACACTCAGAGTGCATAGTTTGATAAGTGCGCATTGACCACTATGTTGAAATAGCCATTGATAGTGTGTTTACATCTGTGTTGTGTTTCAGACGTTCCTGCGGTTAGAATTGCATTTGGAACACACATGTTACTTAGTTCTTGAAACACTTCTTTTCTGTAGTCGCCTTTGAAGTTTCTCTGTTTCCTTAGTTAGAAAAGACATGTATTCATGTTTTAGTGGAGAAACGCATAGGAACTGTGTTTCAATGTGTTAGGCGTATTAGGAGAGTGTTTCTTAGTAGATGCTGTTGCAATACGTATTTTAGTTACTTCTGAGAGTCTTGTGTGTGAGAGAAGCTGGAATCACACTCAGAGTGCATAGTTTGATAAGTGCGCATTGACCACTATGTTGAAATAGCCATTGATAGTGTGTTTACATCTGTGTTGTGTTTCAGACGTTCCTGCGGTTAGAATTGCATTTGGAACACACATGTTACTTAGTTCTTGAAACACTTACTTTTCTGTAGTCGCCTTTGAAGTTTCTCTGTTTCCTTAGTTAGAAAAGACATGTATTCATGTTTTAGTGGAGAAACGCATAGGAACTGTGTTTCAATGTGTTAGGCGTATTAGGAGAGTGTTTCTTAGTAGATGCTGTTGCAATACGTATTTTAGTTACTTCTGAGAGTCTTGTGTGTGAGAGAAGCTGGAATCACACTCAGAGTGCATAGTTTGATAAGTGCGCATTGACCACTATGTTGAAATAGCCATTGATAGTGTGTTTACATCTGTGTTGTGTTTCAGACGTTCCTGCGGTTAGAATTGCATTTGGAACACACATGTTACTTAGTTCTTGAAACACTTCTTTTCTGTAGTCGCCTTTGAAGTTTCTCTGTTTCCTTAGTTAGAAAAGACATGTATTCATGTTTTAGTGGAGAAACGCATAGGAACTGTGTTTCAATGTGTTAGGCGTATTAGGAGAGTGTTTCTTAGTAGATGCTGTTGCAATACGTATTTTAGTTACTTCTGAGAGTCTTGTGTGTGAGAGAAGCTGGAATCACACTCAGAGTGCATAGTTTGATAAGTGCGCATTGACCACTATGTTGAAATAGCCATTGATAGTGTGTTTACATCTGTGTTGTGTTTCAGACGTTCCTGCGGTTAGAATTGCATTTGGAACACACATGTTACTTAGTTCTTGAAACACTTCTTTTCTGTAGTCGCCTTTGAAGTTTCTCTGTTTCCTTAGTTAGAAAAGACATGTATTTCATGTTTTAGTGGAGAAACGCATAGGAACTGTGTTTCAATGTGTTAGGCGTATTAGGAGAGTGTTTCTTAGTAGATGCTGTTGCAATACGTATTTTAGTTACTTCTGAGAGTCTTGTGTGTGAGAGAAGCTGGAATCACACTCAGAGTGCATAGTTTGATAAGTGCGCATTGACCACTATGTTGAAATAGCCATTGATAGTGTGTTTACATCTGTGTTGTGTTTCAGACGTTCCTGCGGTTAGAATTGCATTTGGAACACACATGTTACTTAGTTCTTGAAACACTTCTTTTCTGTAGTCGCCTTTGAAGTTTCTCTGTTTCCTTAGTTAGAAAAGACATGTATTCATGTTTTAGTGGAGAAACGCATAGGAACTGTGTTTCAATGTGTTAGGCGTATTAGGAGAGTGTTTCTTAGTAGATGCTGTTGCAATACGTATTTTAGTTACTTCTGAGAGTCTTGTGTGTGAGAGAAGCTGGAATCACACTCAGAGTGCATAGTTTGATAAGTGCGCATTGACCACTATGTTGAAATAGCCATTGATAGTGTGTTTACATCTGTGTTGTGTTTCAGACGTTCCTGCGGTTAGAATTGCATTTGGAACACACATGTTACTTAGTTCTTGAAACACTTCTTTTCTGTAGTCGCCTTTGAAGTTTCTTGTTTCCTTAGTTAGAAAAGACATGTATTCATGTTTTAGTGGAGAAACGCATAGGAACTGTGTTTCAATGTGTTAGGCGTATTAGGAGAGTGTTTCTTAGTAATGATGCTGTTGCAATACGTATTTTAGTTACTTCTGAGAGTCTTGTGTGTGAGAGAAGCTGGAATCACACTCAGAGTGCATAGTTTGATAAGTGCGCATTGACCACTATGTTGAAATAGCCATTGATAGTGTGTTTACATCTGTGTTGTGTTTCAGACGTTCCTGCGGTTAGAATTGCATTTGGAACACACATGTTACTTAGTTCTTGAAACACTTCTTTTCTGTAGTCGCCTTTGAAGTTTCTTGTTTCCTTAGTTAGAAAAGACATGTATTCATGTTTTAGTGGAGAAACGCATAGGAACTGTGTTTCAATGTGTTAGGCGTATTAGGAGAGTGTTTCTTAGTAGATGCTGTTGCAATACGTATTTTAGTTACTTCTGAGAGTCTTGTGTGTGAGAGAAGCTGGAATCACACTCAGAGTGCATAGTTTGATAAGTGCGCATTGACCACTATGTTGAAATAGCCATTGATAGTGTGTTTACATCTGTGTTGTGTTTCAGACGTTCCTGCGGTTAGAATTGCATTTGGAACACACATGTTACTTAGTTCTTGAAACACTTCTTTTCTGTAGTCGCCTTTGAAGTTTTCTCTTGTTTCCTTAGTTAGAAAAGACATGTATTCATGTTTTAGTGGAGAAACGCATAGGAACTGTGTTTCAATGTGTTAGGCGTATTAGGAGAGTGTTTCTTAGTAGATGCTGTTGCAATACGTATTTTAGTTACTTCTGAGAGTCTTGTGTGTGAGAGAAGCTGGAATCACACTCAGAGTGCATAGTTTGATAAGTGCGCATTGACCACTATGTTGAAATAGCCATTGATAGTGTGTTTACATCTGTGTTGTGTTTCAGACGTTCCTGCGGTTAGAATTGCATTTGGAACACACATGTTACTTAGTTCTTGAAACACTTCTTTTCTGTAGTCGCCTTTGAAGTTTCTTGTTTCCTTAGTTAGAAAAGACATGTATTCATGTTTTAGTGGAGAAACGCATAGGAACTGTGTTTCAATGTGTTAGGCGTATTAGGAGAGTGTTTCTTAGTAGATGCTGTTGCAATACGTATTTTAGTTACTTCTGAGAGTCTTGTGTGTGAGAGAAGCTGGAATCACACTCAGAGTGCATAGTTTGATAAGTGCGCATTGACCACTATGTTGAAATAGCCATTGATAGTGTGTTTACATCTGTGTTGTGTTTCAGACGTTCCTGCGGTTAGAATTGCATTTGGAACACACATGTTACTTAGTTCTTGAAACACTTCTTTTCTGTAGTCGCCTTTGAAGTTTCTTGTTTCCTTAGTTAGAAAAGACATGTATTCATGTTTTAGTGGAGAAACGCATAGGAACTGTGTTTCAATGTGTTAGGCGTATTAGGAGAGTGTTTCTTAGTAGATGCTGTTGCAATACGTATTTTAGTTACTTCTGAGAGTCTTGTGTGTGAGAGAAGCTGGAATCACACTCAGAGTGCATAGTTTGATAAGTGCGCATTGACCACTATGTTGAAATAGCCGATTGATAGTGTGTTTACATCTGTGTTGTGTTTCAGACGTTCCTGCGGTTAGAATTGCATTTGGAACACACATGTTACTTAGTTCTTGAAACACTTCTTTTCTGTAGTCGCCTTTGAAGTTTCTTGTTTCCTTAGTTAGAAAAGACATGTATTCATGTTTTAGTGGAGAAACGCATAGGAACTGTGTTTCAATGTGTTAGGCGTATTAGGAGAGTGTTTCTTAGTAGATGCTGTTGCAATACGTATTTTAGTTACTTCTGAGAGTCTTGTGTGTGAGAGAAGCTGGAATCACACTCAGAGTGCATAGTTTGATAAGTGCGCATTGACCACTATGTTGAAATAGCCATTGATAGTGTGTTTACATCTGTGTTGTGTTTCAGACGTTCCTGCGGTTAGAATTGCATTTGGAACACACATGTTACTTAGTTCTTGAAACACTTCTTTTCTGTAGTCGCCTTTGAAGTTTCTCTTGTTTCCTTAGTTAGAAAAGACATGTATTCATGTTTTAGTGGAGAAACGCATAGGAACTGTGTTTCAATGTGTTAGGCGTATTAGGAGAGTGTTTCTTAGTAGATGCTGTTGCAATACGTATTTTAGTTACTTCTGAGAGTCTTGTGTGTGAGAGAAGCTGGAATCACACTCAGAGTGCATAGTTTGATAAGTGCGCATTGACCACTATGTTGAAATAGCCATTGATAGTGTGTTTACATCTGTGTTGTGTTTCAGACGTTCCTGCGGTTAGAATTGCATTTGGAACACACATGTTACTTAGTTCTTGAAACACTTCTTTTCTGTAGTCGCCTTTGAAGTTTCTTGTTTCCTTAGTTAGAAAAGACATGTATTCATGTTTTAGTGGAGAAACGCATAGGAACTGTGTTTCAATGTGTTAGGCGTATTAGGAGAGTGTTTCTTAGTAGATGCTGTTGCAATACGTATTTTAGTTACTTCTGAGAGTCTTGTGTGTGAGAGAAGCTGGAATCACACTCAGAGTGCATAGTTTGATAAGTGCGCATTGACCACTATGTTGAAATAGCCATTGATAGTGTGTTTACATCTGTGTTGTGTTTCAGACGTTCCTGCGGTTAGAATTGCATTTGGAACACACATGTTACTTAGTTCTTGAAACACTTCTTTTCTGTAGTCGCCTTTGAAGTTTCTTGTTTCCTTAGTTAGAAAAGACATGTATTCATGTTTTAGTGGAGAAACGCATAGGAACTGTGTTTCAATGTGTTAGGCGTATTAGGAGAGTGTTTCTTAGTAGATGCTGTTGCAATACGTATTTTAGTTACTTCTGAGAGTCTTGTGTGTGAGAGAAGCTGGAATCACACTCAGAGTGCATAGTTTGATAAGTGCGCATTGACCACTATGTTGAAATAGCCATTGATAGTGTGTTTACATCTGTGTTGTGTTTCAGACGTTCCTGCGGTTAGAATTGCATTTGGAACACACATGTTACTTAGTTCTTGAAACACTTCTTTTCTGTAGTCGCCTTTGAAGTTTCTTGTTTCCTTAGTTAGAAAAGACATGTATTCATGTTTTAGTGGAGAAACGCATAGGAACTGTGTTTCAATGTGTTAGGCGTATTAGGAGAGTGTTTCTTAGTAGATGCTGTTGCAATACGTATTTTAGTTACTTCTGAGAGTCTTGTGTGTGAGAGAAGCTGGAATCACACTCAGAGTGCATAGTTTGATAAGTGCGCATTGACCACTATGTTGAAATAGCCATTGATAGTGTGTTTACATCTGTGTTGTGTTTCAGACGTTCCTGCGGTTAGAATTGCATTTGGAACACACATGTTACTTAGTTCTTGAAACACTTCTTTTCTGTAGTCGCCTTTGAAGTTTCTTGTTTCCTTAGTTAGAAAAGACATGTATTCATGTTTTAGTGGAGAAACGCATAGGAACTGTGTTTCAATGTGTTAGGCGTATTAGGAGAGTGTTTCTTAGTAGATGCTGTTGCAATACGTATTTTAGTTACTTCTGAGAGTCTTGTGTGTGAGAGAAGCTGGAATCACACTCAGAGTGCATAGTTTGATAAGTGCGCATTGACCACTATGTTGAAATAGCCATTGATAGTGTGTTTACATCTGTGTTGTGTTTCAGACGTTCCTGCGGTTAGAATTGCATTTGGAACACACATGTTACTTAGTTCTTGAAACACTTCTTTTCTGTAGTCGCCTTTGAAGTTTCTTGTTTCCTTAGTTAGAAAAGACATGTATTCATGTTTTAGTGGAGAAACGCATAGGAACTGTGTTTCAATGTGTTAGGCGTATTAGGAGAGTGTTTCTTAGTAGATGCTGTTGCAATACGTATTTTAGTTACTTCTGAGAGTCTTGTGTGTGAGAGAAGCTGGAATCACACTCAGAGTGCATAGTTTGATAAGTGCGCATTGACCACTATGTTGAAATAGCCATTGATAGTGTGTTTACATCTGTGTTGTGTTTCAGACGTTCCTGCGGTTAGAATTGCATTTGGAACACACATGTTACTTAGTTCTTGAAAAACACTTCTTTTCTGTAGTCGCCTTTGAAGTTTCTTGTTTCCTTAGTTAGAAAAGACATGTATTCATGTTTTAGTGGAGAAACGCATAGGAACTGTGTTTCAATGTGTTAGGCGTATTAGGAGAGTGTTTCTTAGTAGATGCTGTTGCAATACGTATTTTAGTTACTTCTGAGAGTCTTGTGTGTGAGAGAAGCTGGAATCACACTCAGAGTGCATAGTTTGATAAGTGCGCATTGACCACTATGTTGAAATAGCCATTGATAGTGTGTTTACATCTGTGTTGTGTTTCAGACGTTCCTGCGGTTAGAATTGCATTTGGAACACACATGTTACTTAGTTCTTGAAACACTTCTTTTCTGTAGTCGCCTTTGAAGTTTTCTTGTTTCCTTAGTTAGAAAAGACATGTATTCATGTTTTAGTGGAGAAACGCATAGGAACTGTGTTTCAATGTGTTAGGCGTATTAGGAGAGTGTTTCTTAGTAGATGCTGTTGCAATACGTATTTTAGTTACTTCTGAGAGTCTTGTGTGTGAGAGAAGCTGGAATCACACTCAGAGTGCATAGTTTGATAAGTGCGCATTGACCACTATGTTGAAATAGCCATTGATAGTGTGTTTACATCTGTGTTGTGTTTCAGACGTTCCTGCGGTTAGAATTGCATTTGGAACACACATGTTACTTAGTTCTTGAAACACTTCTTTTCTGTAGTCGCCTTTGAAGTTTCTTGTTTCCTTAGTTAGAAAAGACATGTATTCATGTTTTAGTGGAGAAACGCATAGGAACTGTGTTTCAATGTGTTAGGCGTATTAGGAGAGTGTTTCTTAGTAGATGCTGTTGCAATACGTATTTTAGTTACTTCTGAGAGTCTTGTGTGTGAGAGAAGCTGGAATCACACTCAGAGTGCATAGTTTGATAAGTGCGCATTGACCACTATGTTGAAATAGCCATTGATAGTGTGTTTACATCTGTGTTGTGTTTCAGACGTTCCTGCGGTTAGAATTGCATTTGGAACACACATGTTACTTAGTTCTTGAAACACTTCTTTTCTGTAGTCGCCTTTGAAGTTTCTTGTTTCCTTAGTTAGAAAAGACATGTATTCATGTTTTAGTGGAGAAACGCATAGGAACTGTGTTTCAATGTGTTAGGCGTATTAGGAGAGTGTTTCTTAGTAGATGCTGTTGCAATACGTATTTTAGTTACTTCTGAGAGTCTTGTGTGTGAGAGAAGCTGGAATCACACTCAGAGTGCATAGTTTGATAAGTGCGCATTGACCACTATGTTGAAATAGCCATTGATAGTGTGTTTACATCTGTGTTGTGTTTCAGACGTTCCTGCGGTTAGAATTGCATTTGGAACACACATGTTACTTAGTTCTTGAAACACTTCTTTTCTGTAGTCGCCTTTGAAGTTTCTTGTTTCCTTAGTTAGAAAAGACATGTATTCATGTTTTAGTGGAGAAACGCATAGGAACTGTGTTTCAATGTGTTAGGCGTATTAGGAGAGTGTTTCTTAGTAGATGCTGTTGCAATACGTATTTTAGTTACTTCTGAGAGTCTTGTGTGTGAGAGAAGCTGGAATCACACTCAGAGTGCATAGTTTGATAAGTGCGCATTGACCACTATGTTGAAATAGCCATTGATAGTGTGTTTACATCTGTGTTGTGTTTCAGACGTTCCTGCGGTTAGAATTGCATTTGGAACACACATGTTACTTAGTTCTTGAAACACTTCTTTTCTGTAGTCGCCTTTGAAGTTTCTTGTTTCCTTAGTTAGAAAAGACATGTATTCATGTTTTAGTGGAGAAACGCATAGGAACTGTGTTTCAATGTGTTAGGCGTATTAGGAGAGTGTTTCTTAGTAGATGCTGTTGCAATACGTATTTTAGTTACTTCTGAGAGTCTTGTGTGTGAGAGAAGCTGGAATCACACTCAGAGTGCATAGTTTGATAAGTGCGCATTGACCACTATGTTGAAATAGCCATTGATAGTGTGTTTACATCTGTTGTTGTGTTTCAGACGTTCCTGCGGTTAGAATTGCATTTGGAACACACATGTTACTTAGTTCTTGAAACACTTCTTTTCTGTAGTCGCCTTTGAAGTTTCTTGTTTCCTTAGTTAGAAAAGACATGTATTCATGTTTTAGTGGAGAAACGCATAGGAACTGTGTTTCAATGTGTTAGGCGTATTAGGAGAGTGTTTCTTAGTAGATGCTGTTGCAATACGTATTTTAGTTACTTCTGAGAGTCTTGTGTGTGAGAGAAGCTGGAATCACACTCAGAGTGCATAGTTTGATAAGTGCGCATTGACCACTATGTTGAAATAGCCATTGATAGTGTGTTTACATCTGTGTTGTGTTTCAGACGTTCCTGCGGTTAGAATTGCATTTGGAACACACATGTTACTTAGTTCTTGAAACACTTCTTTTCTGTAGTCGCCTTTGAAGTTTCTTGTTTCCTTAGTTAGAAAAGACATGTATTCATGTTTTAGTGGAGAAACGCATAGGAACTGTGTTTCAATGTGTTAGGCGTATTAGGAGAGTGTTTCTTAGTAGATGCTGTTGCAATACGTATTTTAGTTACTTCTGAGAGTCTTGTGTGTGAGAGAAGCTGGAATCACACTCAGAGTGCATAGTTTGATAAGTGCGCATTGACCACTATGTTGAAATAGCCATTGATAGTGTGTTTACATCTGTGTTGTGTTTCAGACGTTCCTGCGGTTAGAATTGCATTTGGAACACACATGTTACTTAGTTCTTGAAACACTTCTTTTCTGTAGTCGCCTTTGAAGTTTCTTGTTTCCTTAGTTAGAAAAGACATGTATTCATGTTTTAGTGGAGAAACGCATAGGAACTGTGTTTCAATGTGTTAGGCGTATTAGGAGAGTGTTTCTTAGTAGATGCTGTTGCAATACGTATTTTAGTTACTTCTGAGAGTCTTGTGTGTGAGAGAAGCTGGAATCACACTCAGAGTGCATAGTTTGATAAGTGCGCATTGACCACTATGTTGAAATAGCCATTGATAGTGTGTTTACATCTGTGTTGTGTTTCAGACGTTCCTGCGGTTAGAATTGCATTTGGAACACACATGTTACTTAGTTCTTGAAACACTTCTTTTCTGTAGTCGCCTTTGAAGTTTCTTGTTTCCTTAGTTAGAAAAGACATGTATTCATGTTTTAGTGGAGAAACGCATAGGAACTGTGTTTCAATGTGTTAGGCGTATTAGGAGAGTGTTTCTTAGTAGATGCTGTTGCAATACGTATTTTAGTTACTTCTGAGAGTCTTGTGTGTGAGAGAAGCTGGAATCACACTCAGAGTGCATAGTTTGATAAGTGCGCATTGACCACTATGTTGAAATAGCCATTGATAGTGTGTTTACATCTGTGTTGTGTTTCAGACGTTCCTGCGGTTAGAATTGCATTTGGAACACACATGTTACTTAGTTCTTGAAACACTTCTTTTCTGTAGTCGCCTTTGAAGTTTCTTGTTTCCTTAGTTAGAAAAGACATGTATTCATGTTTTAGTGGAGAAACGCATAGGAACTGTGTTTCAATGTGTTAGGCGTATTAGGAGAGTGTTTCTTAGTAGATGCTGTTGCAATACGTATTTTAGTTACTTCTGAGAGTCTTGTGTGTGAGAGAAGCTGGAATCACACTCAGAGTGCATAGTTTGATAAGTGCGCATTGACCACTATGTTGAAATAGCCATTGATAGTGTGTTTACATCTGTGTTGTGTTTCAGACGTTCCTGCGGTTAGAATTGCATTTGGAACACACATGTTACTTAGTTCTTGAAACACTTCTTTTCTGTAGTCGCCTTTGAAGTTTCTTGTTTCCTTAGTTAGAAAAGACATGTATTCATGTTTTAGTGGAGAAACGCATAGGAACTGTGTTTCAATGTGTTAGGCGTATTAGGAGAGTGTTTCTTAGTAGATGCTGTTGCAATACGTATTTTAGTTACTTCTGAGAGTCTTGTGTGTGAGAGAAGCTGGAATCACACTCAGAGTGCATAGTTTGATAAGGCGCATTGACCACTATGTTGAAATAGCCATTGATAGTGTGTTTACATCTGTGTTGTGTTTCAGACGTTCCTGCGGTTAGAATTGCATTTGGAACACACATGTTACTTAGTTCTTGAAACACTTCTTTTCTGTAGTCGCCTTTGAAGTTTCTTGTTTCCTTAGTTAGAAAAGACATGTATTCATGTTTTAGTGGAGAAACGCATAGGAACTGTGTTTCAATGTGTTAGGCGTATTAGGAGAGTGTTTCTTAGTAGATGCTGTTGCAATACGTATTTTAGTTACTTCTGAGAGTCTTGTGTGTGAGAGAAGCTGGAATCACACTCAGAGTGCATAGTTTGATAAGTGCGCATTGACCACTATGTTGAAATAGCCATTGATAGTGTGTTTACATCTGTGTTGTGTTTCAGACGTTCCTGCGGTTAGAATTGCATTTGGAACACACATGTTACTTCAGTTCTTGAAACACTTCTTTTCTGTAGTCGCCTGTTTTGAAGTTTCTTGTTTCCTTAGTTAGAAAAGACATGTATTCATGTTTTAGTGGAGAAACGCATAGGAACTGTGTTTCAATGTGTTAGGCGTATTAGGAGAGTGTTTCTTAGTAGATGCTGTTGCAATACGTATTTTAGTTACTTCTGAGAGTCTTGTGTGTGAGAGAAGCTGGAATCACACTCAGAGTGCATAGTTTGATAAGTGCGCATTGACCACTATGTTGAAATAGCCATTGATAGTGTGTTTACATCTGTGTTGTGTTTCAGACGTTCCTGCGGTTAGAATTGCATTTGGAACACACATGTTACTTAGTTCTTGAAACACTTCTTTTCTGTAGTCGCCTTTGAAGTTTCTTGTTTCCTTAGTTAGAAAAGACATGTATTCATGTTTTAGTGGAGAAACGCATAGGAACTGTGTTTCAATGTGTTAGGCGTATTAGGAGAGTGTTTCTTAGTAGATGCTGTTGCAATACGTATTTTAGTTACTTCTGAGAGTCTGCCTGTGTGTGAGAGAAGCTGGAATCACACTCAGAGTGCATAGTTTGATAAGTGCGCATTGACCACTATGTTGAAATAGCCATTGATAGTGTGTTTACATCTGTGTTGTGTTTCAGACGTTCCTGCGGTTAGAATTGCATTTGGAACACACATGTTACTTAGTTCTTGAAACACTTCTTTTCTGTAGTCGCCTTTGAAGTTTCTTGTTTCCTTAGTTAGAAAAGACATGTATTCATGTTTTAGTGGAGAAACGCATAGGAACTGTGTTTCAATGTGTTAGGCGTATTAGGAGAGTGTTTCTTAGTAGATGCTGTTGCAATACGTATTTTAGTTACTTCTGAGAGTCTTGTGTGTGAGAGAAGCTGGAATCACACTCAGAGTGCATAGTTTGATAAGTGCGCATTGACCACTATGTTGAAATAGCCATTGATAGTGTGTTTACATCTGTGTTGTGTTTCAGACGTTCCTGCGGTTAGAATTGCATTTGGAACACACATGTTACTTAGTTCTTGAAACACTTCTTTTCTGTAGTCGCCTTTGAAGTTTTCTTGTTTCCTTAGTTAGAAAAGACATGTATTCATGTTTTAGTGGAGAAACGCATAGGAACTGTGTTTCAATGTGTTAGGCGTATTAGGAGAGTGTTTCTTAGTAGATGCTGTTGCAATACGTATTTTAGTTACTTCTGAGAGTCTTGTGTGTGAGAGAAGCTGGAATCACACTCAGAGTGCATAGTTTGATAAGTGCGCATTGACCACTATGTTGAAATAGCCATTGATAGTGTGTTTACATCTGTGTTGTGTTTCAGACGTTCCTGCGGTTAGAATTGCATTTGGAACACACATGTTACTTAGTTCTTGAAACACTTCTTTTCTGTAGTCGCCTTTGAAGTTTCTTGTTTCCTTAGTTAGAAAAGACATGTATTCATGTTTTAGTGGAGAAACGCATAGGAACTGTGTTTCAATGTGTTAGGCGTATTAGGAGAGTGTTTCTTAGTAGATGCTGTGTTGCAATACGTATTTTAGTTACTTCTGAGAGTCTTGTGTGTGAGAGAAGCTGGAATCACACTCAGAGTGCATAGTTTGATAAGTGCGCATTGACCACTATGTTGAAATAGCCATTGATAGTGTGTTTACATCTGTGTTGTGTTTCAGACGTTCCTGCGGTTAGAATTGCATTTGGAACACACATGTTACTTAGTTCTTGAAACACTTCTTTTCTGTAGTCGCCTTTGAAGTTTCTTGTTTCCTTAGTTAGAAAAGACATGTATTCATGTTTTAGTGGAGAAACGCATAGGAACTGTGTTTCAATGTGTTAGGCGTATTAGGAGAGTGTTTCTTAGTAGATGCTGTTGCAATACGTATTTTAGTTACTTCTGAGAGTCTTGTGTGTGAGAGAAGCTGGAATCACACTCAGAGTGCATAGTTTGATAAGTGCGCATTGACCACTATGTTGAAATAGCCATTGATAGTGTGTTTACATCTGTGTTGTGTTTCAGACGTTCCTGCGGTTTAGAATTGCATTTGGAACACACATGTTACTTAGTTCTTGAAACACTTCTTTTCTGTAGTCGCCTTTGAAGTTTCTTGTTTCCTTAGTTAGAAAAGACATGTATTCATGTTTTAGTGGAGAAACGCATAGGAACTGTGTTTCAATGTGTTAGGCGTATTAGGAGAGTGTTTCTTAGTAGATGCTGTTGCAATACGTATTTTAGTTACTTCTGAGAGTCTTGTGTGTGAGAGAAGCTGGAATCACACTCAGAGTGCATAGTTTGATAAGTGCGCATTGACCACTATGTTGAAATAGCCATTGATAGTGTGTTTACATCTGTGTTGTGTTTCAGACGTTCCTGCGGTTAGAATTGCATTTGGAACACACATGTTACTTAGTTCTTGAAACACTTCTTTTCTGTAGTCGCCTTTGAAGTTTCTTGTTTCCTTAGTTAGAAAAGACATGTATTCATGTTTTAGTGGAGAAACGCATAGGAACTGTGTTTCAATGTGTTAGGCGTATTTTAGGAGAGTGTTTCTTAGTAGATGCTGTTGCAATACGTATTTTAGTTACTTCTGAGAGTCTTGTGTGTGAGAGAAGCTGGAATCACACTCAGAGTGCATAGTTTGATAAGTGCGCATTGACCACTATGTTGAAATAGCCATTGATAGTGTGTTTACATCTGTGTTGTGTTTCAGACGTTCCTGCGGTTAGAATTGCATTTGGAACACACATGTTACTTAGTTCTTGAAACACTTCTTTTCTGTAGTCGCCTTTGAAGTTTCTTGTTTCCTTAGTTAGAAAAGACATGTATTCATGTTTTAGTGGAGAAACGCATAGGAACTGTGTTTCAATGTGTTAGGCGTATTAGGAGAGTGTTTCTTAGTAGATGCTGTTGCAATACGTATTTTAGTTACTTCTGAGAGTCTTGTGTGTGAGAGAAGCTGGAATCACACTCAGAGTGCATAGTTTGATAAGTGCGCATTGACCACTATGTTGAAATAGCCATTGATAGTGTGTTTACATCTGTGTTGTGTTTCAGACGTTCCTGCGGTTAGAATTGCATTTGGAACACACATGTTACTCAGTTCTTGAAACACTTCTTTTCTGTAGTCGCCTTTGAAGTTTCTTGTTTCCTTAGTTAGAAAAGACATGTATTCATGTTTTAGTGGAGAAACGCATAGGAACTGTGTTTCAATGTGTTAGGCGTATTAGGAGAGTGTTTCTTAGTAGATGCTGTTGCAATACGTATTTTAGTTACTTCTGAGAGTCTTGTGTGTGAGAGAAGCTGGAATCACACTCAGAGTGCATAGTTTGATAAGGCGCATTGACCACTATGTTGAAATAGCCATTGATAGTGTGTTTACATCTGTGTTGTGTTTCAGACGTTCCTGCGGTTAGAATTGCATTTGGAACACACATGTTACTCAGTTCTTGAAACACTTCTTTTCTGTAGTCGCCTTTGAAGTTTCTTGTTTCCTTAGTTAGAAAAGACATGTATTCATGTTTTAGTGGAGAAACGCATAGGAACTGTGTTTCAATGTGTTAGGCGTATTAGGAGAGTGTTTCTTAGTAGATGCTGTTGCAATACGTATTTTAGTTACTTCTGAGAGTCTTGTGTGTGAGAGAAGCTGGAATCACACTCAGAGTGCATAGTTTGATAAGTGCGCATTGACCACTATGTTGAAATAGCCATTGATAGTGTGTTTACATCTGTGTTGTGTTTCAGACGTTCCTGCGGTTAGAATTGCATTTGGAACACACATGTTACTCAGTTCTTGAAACACTTCTTTTCTGTAGTCGCCTTTGAAGTTTCTTGTTTCCTTAGTTAGAAAAGACATGTATTCATGTTTTAGTGGAGAAACGCATAGGAACTGTGTTTCAATGTGTTAGGCGTATTAGGAGAGTGTTTCTTAGTAGATGCTGTTGCAATACGTATTTTAGTTACTTCTGAGAGTCTTGTGTGTGAGAGAAGCTGGAATCACACTCAGAGTGCATAGTTTGATAAGGCGCATTGACCACTATGTTGAAATAGCCATTGATAGTGTGTTTACATCTGTGTTGTGTTTCAGACGTTCCTGCGGTTAGAATTGCATTTGGAACACACATGTTACTCAGTTCTTGAAACACTTCTTTTCTGTAGTCGCCTTTGAAGTTTCTTGTTTCCTTAGTTAGAAAAGACATGTATTCATGTTTTAGTGGAGAAACGCATAGGAACTGTGTTTCAATGTGTTAGGCGTATTAGGAGAGTGTTTCTTAGTAGATGCTGTTGCAATACGTATTTTAGTTACTTCTGAGAGTCTTGTGTGTGAGAGAAGCTGGAATCACACTCAGAGTGCATAGTTTGATAAGGCGCATTGACCACTATGTTGAAATAGCCATTGATAGTGTGTTTACATCTGTGTTGTGTTTCAGACGTTCCTGCGGTTAGAATTGCATTTGGAACACACATGTTACTCAGTTCTTGAAACACTTCTTTTCTGTAGTCGCCTTTGAAGTTTCTTGTTTCCTTAGTTAGAAAAGACATGTATTCATGTTTTAGTGGAGAAACGCATAGGAACTGTGTTTCAATGTGTTAGGCGTATTAGGAGAGTGTTTCTTAGTAGATGCTGTTGCAATACGTATTTTAGTTACTTCTGAGAGTCTTGTGTGTGAGAGAAGCTGGAATCACACTCAGAGTGCATAGTTTGATAAGGCGCATTGACCACTATGTTGAAATAGCCATTGATAGTGTGTTTACATCTGTGTTGTGTTTCAGACGTTCCTGCGGTTAGAATTGCATTTGGAACACACATGTTACTCAGTTCTTGAAACACTTCTTTTCTGTAGTCGCCTTTGAAGTTTTCTTGTTTCCTTAGTTAGAAAAGACATGTATTCATGTTTTAGTGGAGAAACGCATAGGAACTGTGTTTCAATGTGTTAGGCGTATTAGGAGAGTGTTTCTTAGTAGATGCTGTTGCAATACGTATTTTAGTTACTTCTGAGAGTCTTGTGTGTGAGAGAAGCTGGAATCACACTCAGAAGTGCATAGTTTGATAAGTGCGCATTGACCACTATGTTGAAATAGCCATTGATAGTGTGTTTACATCTGTGTTGTGTTTCAGACGTTCCTGCGGTTAGAATTGCATTTGGAACACACATGTTACTCAGTTCTTGAAACACTTCTTTTCTGTAGTCGCCTTTGAAGTTTCTTGTTTCCTTAGTTAGAAAAGACATGTATTCATGTTTTAGTGGAGAAACGCATAGGAACTGTGTTTCAATGTGTTAGGCGTATTAGGAGAGTGTTTCTTAGTAGATGCTGTTGCAATACGTATTTTAGTTACTTCTGAGAGTCTTGTGTGTGAGAGAAGCTGGAATCACACTCAGAGTGCATAGTTTGATAAGGCGCATTGACCACTATGTTGAAATAGCCATTGATAGTGTGTTTACATCTGTGTTGTGTTTCAGACGTTCCTGCGGTTAGAATTGCATTTGGAACACACATGTTACTCAGTTCTTGAAACACTTCTTTTCTGTAGTCGCCTTTGAAGTTTCTTGTTTCCTTAGTTAGAAAAGACATGTATTCATGTTTTAGTGGAGAAACGCATAGGAACTGTGTTTCAATGTGTTAGGCGTATTAGGAGAGTGTTTCTTAGTAGATGCTGTTGCAATACGTATTTTAGTTACTTCTGAGAGTCTTGTGTGTGAGAGAAGCTGGAATCACACTCAGAGTGCATAGTTTGATAAGTGCGCATTGACCACTATGTTGAAATAGCCATTGATAGTGTGTTTACATCTGTGTTGTGTTTCAGACGTTCCTGCGGTTAGAATTGCATTTGGAACACACATGTTACTCAGTTCTTGAAACACTTCTTTTCTGTAGTCGCCTTTGAAGTTTTCTTGTTTCCTTAGTTAGAAAAGACATGTATTCATGTTTTAGTGGAGAAACGCATAGGAACTGTGTTTCAATGTGTTAGGCGTATTAGGAGAGTGTTTCTTAGTAGATGCTGTTGCAATACGTATTTTAGTTACTTCTGAGAGTCTTGTGTGTGAGAGAAGCTGGAATCACACTCAGAGTGCATAGTTTGATAAGTGCGCATTGACCACTATGTTGAAATAGCCATTGATAGTGTGTTTACATCTGTGTTGTGTTTCAGACGTTCCTGCGGTTAGAATTGCATTTGGAACACACATGTTACTCAGTTCTTGAAACACTTCTTTTCTGTAGTCGCCTTTGAAGTTTCTTGTTTCCTTAGTTAGAAAAGACATGTATTCATGTTTTAGTGGAGAAACGCATAGGAACTGTGTTTCAATGTGTTAGGCGTATTAGGAGAGTGTTTCTTAGTAGATGCTGTTGCAATACGTATTTTAGTTACTTCTGAGAGTCTTGTGTGTGAGAGAAGCTGGAATCACACTCAGAGTGCATAGTTTGATAAGTGCGCATTGACCACTATGTTGAAATAGCCATTGATAGTGTGTTTACATCTGTGTTGTGTTTCAGACGTTCCTGCGGTTAGAATTGCATTTGGAACACACATGTTACGTTTAGTTCTTGAAACACTTCTTTTCTGTAGTCGCCTTTGCAGTTTCTTGTTTCCTTAGTTAGAAAAGACATGTATTCATGTTTTAGTGGAGAAACGCATAGGAACTGTGTTTCAATGTGTTAGGCGTATTAGGAGAGTGTTTCTTAGTAGATGCTGTTGCAATACGTATTTTAGTTACTTCTGAGAGTCTTGTGTGTGAGAGAAGCTGGAATCACACTCAGAGTGCATAGTTTGATAAGTGCGCATTGACCACTATGTTGAAATAGCCATTGATAGTGTGTTTACATCTGTGTTGTGTTTCAGACGTTCCTGCGGTTAGAATTGCATTTGGAACACACATGTTACTCAGTTCTTGAAACACTTCTTTTCTGTAGTCGCCTTTGCAGTTTCTTGTTTCCTTAGTTAGAAAAGACATGTATTCATGTTTTAGTGGAGAAACGCATAGGAACTGTGTTTCAATGTGTTAGGCGTATTAGGAGAGTGTTTCTTAGTAGATGCTGTTGCAATACGTATTTTAGTTACTTCTGAGAGTCTTGTGTGTGAGAGAAGCTGGAATCACACTCAGAGTGCATAGTTTGATAAGTGCGCATTGACCACTATGTTGAAATAGCCATTGATAGTGTGTTTACATCTGTGTTGTGTTTCAGACGTTCCTGCGGTTAGAATTGCATTTGGAACACACATGTTACTCAGTTCTTGAAACACTTCTTTTCTGTAGTCGCCTTTGAAGTTTCTTGTTTCCTTAGTTAGAAAAGACATGTATTCATGTTTTAGTGGAGAAACGCATAGGAACTGTGTTTCAATGTGTTAGGCGTATTAGGAGAGTGTTTCTTAGTAGATGCTGTTGCAATACGTATTTTAGTTACTTCTGAGAGTCTTGTGTGTGAGAGAAGCTGGAATCACACTCAGAGTGCATAGTTTGATAAGTGCGCATTGACCACTATGTTGAAATAGCCATTGATAGTGTGTTTACATCTGTGTTGTGTTTCAGACGTTCCTGCTGGTTAGAATTGCATTTGGAACACACATGTTACTCAGTTCTTGAAACACTTCTTTTCTGTAGTCGCCTTTGAAGTTTCTTGTTTCCTTAGTTAGAAAAGACATGTATTCATGTTTTAGTGGAGAAACGCATAGGAACTGTGTTTCAATGTGTTAGGCGTATTAGGAGAGTGTTTCTTAGTAGATGCTGTTGCAATACGTATTTTAGTTACTTCTGAGAGTCTTGTGTGTGAGAGAAGCTGGAATCACACTCAGAGTGCATAGTTTGATAAGTGCGCATTGACCACTATGTTGAAATAGCCATTGATAGTGTGTTTACATCTGTGTTGTGTTTCAGACGTTCCTGCGGTTAGAATTGCATTTGGAACACACATGTTACTCAGTTCTTGAAACACTTCTTTTCTGTAGTCGCCTTTGAAGTTTCCTTGTTTCCTTAGTTAGAAAAGACATGTATTCATGTTTTAGTGGAGAAACGCATAGGAACTGTGTTTCAATGTGTTAGGCGTATTAGGAGAGTGTTTCTTAGTAGATGCTGTTGCAATACGTATTTTAGTTACTTCTGAGAGTCTTGTGTGTGAGAGAAGCTGGAATCACACTCAGAGTGCATAGTTTGATAAGTGCGCATTGACCACTATGTTGAAATAGCCATTGATAGTGTGTTTACATCTGTGTTGTGTTTCAGACGTTCCTGCGGTTAGAATTGCATTTGGAACACACATGTTACTCAGTTCTTGAAACACTTCTTTTCTGTAGTCGCCTTTGAAGTTTCCTTGTTTCCTTAGTTAGAAAAGACATGTATTCATGTTTTAGTGGAGAAACGCATAGGAACTGTGTTTCAATGTGTTAGGCGTATTAGGAGAGTGTTTCTTAGTAGATGCTGTTGCAATACGTATTTTAGTTACTTCTGAGAGTCTTGTGTGTGAGAGAAGCTGGAATCACACTCAGAGTGCATAGTTTGATAAGTGCGCATTGACCACTATGTTGAAATAGCCATTGATAGTGTGTTTACATCTGTGTTGTGTTTCAGACGTTCCTGCGGTTAGAATTGCATTTGGAACACACATGTTACTCAGTTCTTGAAACACTTCTTTTCTGTAGTCGCCTTTGAAGTTTCCTTGTTTCCTTAGTTAGAAAAGACATGTATTCATGTTTTAGTGGAGAAACGCATAGGAACTGTGTTTCAATGTGTTAGGCGTATTAGGAGAGTGTTTCTTAGTAGATGCTGTTGCAATACGTATTTTAGTTACTTCTGAGAGTCTTGTGTGTGAGAGAAGCTGGAATCACACTCAGAGTGCATAGTTTGATAAGTGCGCATTGACCACTATGTTGAAATAGCCATTGATAGTGTGTTTACATCTGTGTTGTGTTTCAGACGTTCCTGCGGTTAGAATTGCATTTGGAACACACATGTTACTCAGTTCTTGAAACACTTCTTTTCTGTAGTCGCCTTTGAAGTTTCCTTGTTTCCTTAGTTAGAAAAGACATGTATTCATGTTTGTAGTGGAGAAACGCATAGGAACTGTGTTTCAATGTGTTAGGCGTATTAGGAGAGTGTTTCTTAGTAGATGCTGTTGCAATACGTATTTTAGTTACTTCTGAGAGTCTTGTGTGTGAGAGAAGCTGGAATCACACTCAGAGTGCATAGTTTGATAAGTGCGCATTGACCACTATGTTGAAATAGCCATTGATAGTGTGTTTACATCTGTGTTGTGTTTCAGACGTTCCTGCGGTTAGAATTGCATTTGGAACACACATGTTACTCAGTTCTTGAAACACTTCTTTTCTGTAGTCGCCTTTGAAGTTTCCTTGTTTCCTTAGTTAGAAAAGACATGTATTCATGTTTTAGTGGAGAAACGCATAGGAACTGTGTTTCAATGTGTTAGGCGTATTAGGAGAGTGTTTCTTAGTAGATGCTGTTGCAATACGTATTTTAGTTACTTCTGAGAGTCTTGTGTGTGAGAGAAGCTGGAATCACACTCAGAGTGCATAGTTTGATAAGGGTGCGCATTGACCACTATGTTGAAATAGCCATTGATAGTGTGTTTACATCTGTGTTGTGTTTCAGACGTTCCTGCGGTTAGAATTGCATTTGGAACACACATGTTACTCAGTTCTTGAAACACTTCTTTTCTGTAGTCGCCTTTGAAGTTTCCTTGTTTCCTTAGTTAGAAAAGACATGTATTCATGTTTTAGTGGAGAAACGCATAGGAACTGTGTTTCAATGTGTTAGGCGTATTAGGAGAGTGTTTCTTAGTAGATGCTGTTGCAATACGTATTTTAGTTACTTCTGAGAGTCTTGTGTGTGAGAGAAGCTGGAATCACACTCAGAGTGCATAGTTTGATAAGTGCGCATTGACCACTATGTTGAAATAGCCATTGATAGTGTGTTTACATCTGTGTTGTGTTTCAGACGTTCCTGCGGTTAGAATTGCATTTGGAACACACATGTTACTCAGTTCTTGAAACACTTCTTTTCTGTAGTCGCCTTTGAAGTTTCCTCTTGTTTCCTTAGTTAGAAAAGACATGTATTCATGTTTTAGTGGAGAAACGCATAGGAACTGTGTTTCAATGTGTTAGGCGTATTAGGAGAGTGTTTCTTAGTAGATGCTGTTGCAATACGTATTTTAGTTACTTCTGAGAGTCTTGTGTGTGAGAGAAGCTGGAATCACACTCAGAGTGCATAGTTTGATAAGTGCGCATTGACCACTATGTTGAAATAGCCATTGATAGTGTGTTTACATCTGTGTTGTGTTTCAGACGTTCCTGCGGTTAGAATTGCATTTGGAACACACATGTTACTCAGTTCTTGAAACACTTCTTTTCTGTAGTCGCCTTTGCAGTTTCCTTGTTTCCTTAGTTAGAAAAGACATGTATTCATGTTTTAGTGGAGAAACGCATAGGAACTGTGTTTCAATGTGTTAGGCGTATTAGGAGAGTGTTTCTTAGTAGATGCTGTTGCAATACGTATTTTAGTTACTTCTGAGAGTCTTGTGTGTGAGAGAAGCTGGAATCACACTCAGAGTGCATAGTTTGATAAGGCGCATTGACCACTATGTTGAAATACCCATTGATAGTGTGTTTACATCTGTGTTGTGTTTCAGACGTTCCTGCGGTTAGAATTGCATTTGGAACACACATGTTACTCAGTTCTTGAAACACTTCTTTTCTGTAGTCGCCTTTGCAGTTTCCTTGTTTCCTTAGTTAGAAAAGACATGTATTCATGTTTTAGTGGAGAAACGCATAGGAACTGTGTTTCAATGTGTTAGGCGTATTAGGAGAGTGTTTCTTAGTAGATGCTGTTGCAATACGTATTTTAGTTACTTCTGAGAGTCTTGTGTGTGAGAGAAGCTGGAATCACACTCAGAGTGCATAGTTTGATAAGGCGCATTGACCACTATGTTGAAATAGCCATTGGTAGTGTGTTTACATCTGTGTTGTGTTTCAGACGTTCCTGCGGTTAGAATTGCATTTGGAACACACATGTTACTCAGTTCTTGAAACACTTCTTTTCTGTAGTCGCCTTTGCAGTTTCCTTGTTTCCTTAGTTAGAAAAGACATGTATTCATGTTTTAGTGGAGAAACGCATAGGAACTGTGTTTCAATGTGTTAGGCGTATTAGGAGAGTGTTTCTTAGTAGATGCTGTTGCAATACGTATTTTAGTTACTTCTGAGAGTCTTGTGTGTGAGAGAAGCTGGAATCACACTCAGAGTGCATAGTTTGATAAGGCGCATTGACCACTATGTTGAAATACCCATTGGTAGTGTGTTTACATCTGTGTTGTGTTTCAGACGTTCCTGCGGTTAGAATTGCATTTGGAACACACATGTTACTCAGTTCTTGAAACACTTCTTTTCTGTAGTCGCCTTTGCAGTTTCCTTGTTTCCTTAGTTAGAAAAGACATGTATTCATGTTTTAGTGGAGAAACGCATAGGAACTGTGTTTCAATGTGTTAGGCGTATTAGGAGAGTGTTTCTTAGTAGATGCTGTTGCAAGACGTATTTTAGTTACTTCTGAGAGTCTTGTGTGTGAGAGAAGCTGGAATCACACTCAGAGTGCATAGTTTGATAAGGCCGCATTGACCACTATGTTGAAATACCCATTGGTAGTGTGTTTACATCTGTGTTGTGTTTCAGACGTTCCTGCGGTTAGAATTGCATTTGGAACACACATGTTACTCAGTTCTTGAAACACTTCTTTTCTGTAGTCGCCTTTGCAGTTTCCTTGTTTCCTTAGTTAGAAAAGACATGTATTCATGTTTTAGTGGAGAAACGCATAGGAACTGTGTTTCAATGTGTTAGGCGTATTAGGAGAGTGTTTCTTAGTAGATGCTGTTGCAAGACGTATTTTAGTTACTTCTGAGAGTCTTGTGTGTGAGAGAAGCTGGAATCACACTCAGAGTGCATAGTTTGATAAGGCCGCATTGACCACTATGTTGAAATACCCATTGGTAGTGTGTTTACATCTGTGTTGTGTTTCAGACGTTCCTGCGGTTAGAATTGCATTTGGAACACACATGTTACTCAGTTCTTGAAACACTTCTTTTCTGTAGTCGCCTTTGCAGTTTCCTTGTTTCCTTAGTTAGAAAAGACATGTATTCATGTTTTAGTGGAGAAACGCATAGGAACTGTGTTTCAATGTGTTAGGCGTATTAGGAGAGTGTTTCTTAGTAGATGCTGTTGCAAGACGTATTTTAGTTACTTCTGAGAGTCTTGTGTGTGAGAGAAGCTGGAATCACACTCAGAGTGCATAGTTTGATAAGGCCGCATTGACCACTATGTTGAAATACCCATTGGTAGTGTGTTTACATCTGTGTTGTGTTTCAGACGTTCCTGCGGTTAGAATTGCATTTGGAACACACATGTTACTCAGTTCTTGAAACACTTCTTTTCTGTAGTCGCCTTTGCAGTTTCCTTGTTTCCTTAGTTAGAAAAGACATGTATTCATGTTTTAGTGGAGAAACGCATAGGAACTGTGTTTCAATGTGTTAGGCGTATTAGGAGAGTGTTTCTTAGTAGATGCTGTTGCAAGACGTATTTTAGTTACTTCTGAGAGTCTTGTGTGTGAGAGAAGCTGGAATCACACTCAGAGTGCATAGTTTGATAAGGCCGCATTGACCACTATGTTGAAATACCCATTGGTAGTGTGTTTACATCTGTGTTGTGTTTCAGACGTTCCTGCGGTTAGAATTGCATTTGGAACACACATGTTACTCAGTTCTTGAAACACTTCTTTTCTGTAGTCGCCTTTGCAGTTTCCTTGTTTCCTTAGTTAGAAAAGACATGTATTCATGTTTTAGTGGAGAAACGCATAGGAACTGTGTTTCAATGTGTTAGGCGTATTAGGAGAGTGTTTCTTAGTAGATGCTGTTGCAAGACGTATTTTAGTTACTTCTGAGAGTCTTGTGTGTGAGAGAAGCTGGAATCACACTCAGAGTGCATAGTTTGATAAGGCCGCATTGACCACTATGTTGAAATACCCATTGGTAGTGTGTTTACATCTGTGTTGTGTTTCAGACGTTCCTGCGGTTAGAATTGCATTTGGAACACACATGTTACTCAGTTCTTGAAACACTTCTTTTCTGTAGTCGCCTTTGCAGTTTCCTTGTTTCCTTAGTTAGAAAAGACATGTATTCATGTTTTAGTGGAGAAACGCATAGGAACTGTGTTTCAATGTGTTAGGCGTATTAGGAGAGTGTTTCTTAGTAGATGCTGTTGCAAGACGTATTTTAGTTACTTCTGAGAGTCTTGTGTGTGAGAGAAGCTGGAATCACACTCAGAGTGCATAGTTTGATAAGGCCGCATTGACCACTATGTTGAAATACCCATTGGTAGTGTGTTTACATCTGTGTTGTGTTTCAGACGTTCCTGCGGTTAGAATTGCATTTGGAACACACATGTTACTCAGTTCTTGAAACACTTCTTTTCTGTAGTCGCCTTTGCAGTTTCCTTGTTTCCTTAGTTAGAAAAGACATGTATTCATGTTTTAGTGGAGAAACGCATAGGAACTGTGTTTCAATGTGTTAGGCGTATTAGGAGAGTGTTTCTTAGTAGATGCTGTTGCAAGACGTATTTTAGTTACTTCTGAGAGTCTTGTGTGTGAGAGAAGCTGGAATCACACTCAGAGTGCATAGTTTGATAAGGCCGCATTGACCACTATGTTGAAATACCCATTGGTAGTGTGTTTACATCTGTGTTGTGTTTCAGACGTTCCTGCGGTTAGAATTGCATTTGGAACACACATGTTACTCAGTTCTTGAAACACTTCTTTTCTGTAGTCGCCTTTGCAGTTTCCTTGTTTCCTTAGTTAGAAAAGACATGTATTCATGTTTTAGTGGAGAAACGCATAGGAACTGTGTTTCAATGTGTTAGGCGTATTAGGAGAGTGTTTCTTAGTAGATGCTGTTGCAAGACGTATTTTAGTTACTTCTGAGAGTCTTGTGTGTGAGAGAAGCTGGAATCACACTCAGAGTGCATAGTTTGATAAGGCCGCATTGACCACTATGTTGAAATACCCATTGGTAGTGTGTTTACATCTGTGTTGTGTTTCAGACGTTCCTGCGGTTAGAATTGCATTTGGAACACACATGTTACTCAGTTCTTGAAACACTTCTTTTCTGTAGTCGCCTTTGCAGTTTCCTTGTTTCCTTAGTTAGAAAAGACATGTATTCATGTTTTAGTGGAGAAACGCATAGGAACTGTGTTTCAATGTGTTAGGCGTATTAGGAGAGTGTTTCTTAGTAGATGCTGTTGCAAGACGTATTTTAGTTACTTCTGAGAGTCTTGTGTGTGAGAGAAGCTGGAATCACACTCAGAGTGCATAGTTTGATAAGGCCGCATTGACCACTATGTTGAAATACCCATTGGTAGTGTGTTTACATCTGTGTTGTGTTTCAGACGTTCCTGCGGTTAGAATTGCATTTGGAACACACATGTTACTCAGTTCTTGAAACACTTCTTTTCTGTAGTCGCCTTTGCAGTTTCCTTGTTTCCTTAGTAGTTTAGAAAAGACATGTATTCATGTTTTAGTGGAGAAACGCATAGGAACTGTGTTTCAATGTGTTAGGCGTATTAGGAGAGTGTTTCTTAGTAGATGCTGTTGCAAGACGTATTTTAGTTACTTCTGAGAGTCTTGTGTGTGAGAGAAGCTGGAATCACACTCAGAGTGCATAGTTTGATAAGGCCGCATTGACCACTATGTTGAAATACCCATTGGTAGTGTGTTTACATCTGTGTTGTGTTTCAGACGTTCCTGCGGTTAGAATTGCATTTGGAACACACATGTTACTCAGTTCTTGAAACACTTCTTTTCTGTAGTCGCCTTTGCAGTTTCCTTGTTTCCTTAGTTAGAAAAGACATGTATTCATGTTTTAGTGGAGAAACGCATAGGAACTGTGTTTCAATGTGTTAGGCGTATTAGGAGAGTGTTTCTTAGTAGATGCTGTTGCAAGACGTATTTTAGTTACTTCTGAGAGTCTTGTGTGTGAGAGAAGCTGGAATCACACTCAGAGTGCATAGTTTGATAAGGCCGCATTGACCACTATGTTGAAATACCCATTGTAGTGTGTTTACATCTGTGTTGTGTTTCAGACGTTCCTGCGGTTAGAATTGCATTTGGAACACACATGTTACTCAGTTCTTGAAACACTTCTTTTCTGTAGTCGCCTTTGCAGTTTCCTTGTTTCCTTAGTTAGAAAAGACATGTATTCATGTTTTAGTGGAGAAACGCATAGGAACTGTGTTTCAATGTGTTAGGCGTATTAGGAGAGTGTTTCTTAGTAGATGCTGTTGCAAGACGTATTTTAGTTACTTCTGAGAGTCTTGTGTGTGAGAGAAGCTGGAATCACACTCAGAGTGCATAGTTTGATAAGGCCGCATTGACCACTATGTTGAAATACCCATTGGTAGTGTGTTTACATCTGTGTTGTGTTTCAGACGTTCCTGCGGTTAGAATTGCATTTGGAACACACATGTTACTCAGTTCTTGAAACACTTCTTTTCTGTAGTCGCCTTTGCAGTTTCCTTGTTTCCTTAGTTAGAAAAGACATGTATTCATGTTTTAGTGGAGAAACGCATAGGAACTGTGTTTCAATGTGTTAGGCGTATTAGGAGAGTGTTTCTTAGTAGATGCTGTTGCAAGACGTATTTTAGTTACTTCTGAGAGTCTTGTGTGTGAGAGAAGCTGGAATCACACTCAGAGTGCATAGTTTGATAAGGCCGCATTGACCACTATGTTGAAATACCCATTGGTAGTGTGTTTACATCTGTGTTGTGTTTCAGACGTTCCTGCGGTTAGAATTGCATTTGGAACACACATGTTACTCAGTTCTTGAAACACTTCTTTTCTGTAGTCGCCTTTGCAGTTTCCTTGTTTCCTTAGTTAGAAAAGACATGTATTCATGTTTTAGTGGAGAAACGCATAGGAACTGTGTTTCAATGTGTTAGGCGTATTAGGAGAGTGTTTCTTAGTAGATGCTGTTGCAAGACGTATTTTAGTTACTTCTGAGAGTCTTGTGTGTGAGAGAAGCTGGAATCACACTCAGAGTGCATAGTTTGATAAGGCCGCATTGACCACTATGTTGAAATACCCATTGGTAGTGTGTTTACATCTGTGTTGTGTTTCAGACGTTCCTGCGGTTAGAATTGCATTTGGAACACACATGTTACTCAGTTCTTGAAACACTTCTTTTCTGTAGTCGCCTTTGCAGTTTCCTTGTTTCCTTAGTTAGAAAAGACATGTATTCATGTTTTAGTGGAGAAACGCATAGGAACTGTGTTTCAATGTGTTAGGCGTATTAGGAGAGTGTTTCTTAGTAGATGCTGTTGCAAGACGTATTTTAGTTACTTCTGAGAGTCTTGTGTGTGAGAGAAGCTGGAATCACACTCAGAGTGCATAGTTTGATAAGGCCGCATTGACCACTATGTTGAAATACCCATTGGTAGTGTGTTTACATCTGTGTTGTGTTTCAGACGTTCCTGCGGTTAGAATTGCATTTGGAACACACATGTTACTCAGTTCTTGAAACACTTCTTTTCTGTAGTCGCCTTTGCAGTTTCCTTGTTTCCTTAGTTAGAAAAGACATGTATTCATGTTTTAGTGGAGAAACGCATAGGAACTGTGTTTCAATGTGTTAGGCGTATTAGGAGAGTGTTTCTTAGTAGATGCTGTTGCAAGACGTATTTTAGTTACTTCTGAGAGTCTTGTGTGTGAGAGAAGCTGGAATCACACTCAGAGTGCATAGTTTGATAAGGCCGCATTGACCACTATGTTGAAATACCCATTGGTAGTGTGTTTACATCTGTGTTGTGTTTCAGACGTTCCTGCGGTTAGAATTGCATTTGGAACACACATGTTACTCAGTTCTTGAAACACTTCTTTTCTGTAGTCGCCTTTGCAGTTTCCTTGTTTCCTTAGTTAGAAAAGACATGTATTCATGTTTTAGTGGAGAAACGCATAGGAACTGTGTTTCAATGTGTTAGGCGTATTAGGAGAGTGTTTCTTAGTAGATGCTGTTGCAAGACGTATTTTAGTTACTTCTGAGAGTCTTGTGTGTGAGAGAAGCTGGAATCACACTCAGAGTGCATAGTTTGATAAGGCGCATTGACCACTATGTTGAAATACCCATTGGTAGTGTGTTTACATCTGTGTTGTGTTTCAGACGTTCCTGCGGTTAGAATTGCATTTGGAACACACATGTTACTCAGTTCTTGAAACACTTCTTTTCTGTAGTCGCCTTTGCAGTTTCCTTGTTTCCTTAGTTAGAAAAGACATGTATTCATGTTTTAGTGGAGAAACGCATAGGAACTGTGTTTCAATGTGTTAGGCGTATTAGGAGAGTGTTTCTTAGTAGATGCTGTTGCAAGACGTATTTTAGTTACTTCTGAGAGTCTTGTGTGTGAGAGAAGCTGGAATCACACTCAGAGTGCATAGTTTGATAAGGCCGCATTGACCACTATGTTGAAATACCCATTGGTAGTGTGTTTACATCTGTGTTGTGTTTCAGACGTTCCTGCGGTTAGAATTGCATTTGGAACACACATGTTACTCAGTTCTTGAAACACTTCTTTTCTGTAGTCGCCTTTGCAGTTTCCTTGTTTCCTTAGTTAGAAAAGACATGTATTCATGTTTTAGTGGAGAAACGCATAGGAACTGTGTTTCAATGTGTTAGGCGTATTAGGAGAGTGTTTCTTAGTAGATGCTGTTGCAAGACGTATTTTAGTTACTTCTGAGAGTCTTGTGTGTGAGAGAAGCTGGAATCACACTCAGAGTGCATAGTTTGATAAGGCGCATTGACCACTATGTTGAAATACCCATTGGTAGTGTGTTTACATCTGTGTTGTGTTTCAGACGTTCCTGCGGTTAGAATTGCATTTGGAACACACATGTTACTCAGTTCTTGAAACACTTCTTTTCTGTAGTCGCCTTTGCAGTTTCCTTGTTTCCTTAGTTAGAAAAGACATGTATTCATGTTTTAGTGGAGAAACGCATAGGAACTGTGTTTCAATGTGTTAGGCGTATTAGGAGAGTGTTTCTTAGTAGATGCTGTTGCAAGACGTATTTTAGTTACTTCTGAGAGTCTTGTGTGTGAGAGAAGCTGGAATCACACTCAGAGTGCATAGTTTGATAAGGCCGCATTGACCACTATGTTGAAATACCCATTGGTAGTGTGTTTACATCTGTGTTGTGTTTCAGACGTTCCTGCGGTTAGAATTGCATTTGGAACACACATGTTACTCAGTTCTTGAAACACTTCTTTTCTGTAGTCGCCTTTGCAGTTTCCTTGTTTCCTTAGTTAGAAAAGACATGTATTCATGTTTTAGTGGAGAAACGCATAGGAACTGTGTTTCAATGTGTTAGGCGTATTAGGAGAGTGTTTCTTAGTAGATGCTGTTGCAAGACGTATTTTAGTTACTTCTGAGAGTCTTGTGTGTGAGAGAAGCTGGAATCACACTCAGAGTGCATAGTTTGATAAGGCGCATTGACCACTATGTTGAAATACCCATTGGTAGTGTGTTTACATCTGTGTTGTGTTTCAGACGTTCCTGCGGTTAGAATTGCATTTGGAACACACATGTTACTCAGTTCTTGAAACACTTCTTTTCTGTAGTCGCCTTTGCAGTTTCCTTGTTTCCTTAGTTAGAAAAGACATGTATTCATGTTTTAGTGGAGAAACGCATAGGAACTGTGTTTCAATGTGTTAGGCGTATTAGGAGAGTGTTTCTTAGTAGATGCTGTTGCAAGACGTATTTTAGTTACTTCTGAGAGTCTTGTGTGTGAGAGAAGCTGGAATCACACTCAGAGTGCATAGTTTGATAAGGCGCATTGACCACTATGTTGAAATACCCATTGATAGTGTGTTTACATCTGTGTTGTGTTTCAGACGTTCCTGCGGTTAGAATTGCATTTGGAACACACATGTTACTCAGTTCTTGAAACACTTCTTTTCTGTAGTCGCCTTTGCAGTTTCCTTGTTTCCTTAGTTAGAAAAGACATGTATTTCATGTTTTAGTGGAGAAACGCATAGGAACTGTGTTTCAATGTGTTAGGCGTATTAGGAGAGTGTTTCTTAGTAGATGCTGTTGCAAGACGTATTTTAGTTACTTCTGAGAGTCTTGTGTGTGAGAGAAGCTGGAATCACACTCAGAGTGCATAGTTTGATAAGGCGCATTGACCACTATGTTGAAATACCCATTGTAGTGTGTTTACATCTGTGTTGTGTTTCAGACGTTCCTGCGGTTAGAATTGCATTTGGAACACACATGTTACTCAGTTCTTGAAACACTTCTTTTCTGTAGTCGCCTTTGCAGTTTCCTTGTTTCCTTAGTTAGAAAAGACATGTATTCATGTTTTAGTGGAGAAACGCATAGGAACTGTGTTTCAATGTGTTAGGCGTATTAGGAGAGTGTTTCTTAGTAGATGCTGTTGCAAGACGTATTTTAGTTACTTCTGAGAGTCTTGTGTGTGAGAGAAGCTGGAATCACACTCAGAGTGCATAGTTTGATAAGGCGCATTGACCACTATGTTGAAATACCCATTGGTAGTGTGTTTACATCTGTGTTGTGTTTCAGACGTTCCTGCGGTTAGAATTGCATTTGGAACACACATGTTACTCAGTTCTTGAAACACTTCTTTTCTGTAGTCGCCTTTGCAGTTTCCTTGTTTCCTTAGTTAGAAAAGACATGTATTCATGTTTTAGTGGAGAAACGCATAGGAACTGTGTTTCAATGTGTTAGGCGTATTAGGAGAGTGTTTCTTAGTAGATGCTGTTGCAAGACGTATTTTAGTTACTTCTGAGAGTCTTGTGTGTGAGAGAAGCTGGAATCACACTCAGAGTGCATAGTTTGATAAGGCGCATTGACCACTATGTTGAAATAGCCATTGTAGTGTGTTTACATCTGTGTTGTGTTTCAGACGTTCCTGCGGTTAGAATTGCATTTGGAACACACATGTTACTCAGTTCTTGAAACACTTCTTTTCTGTAGTCGCCTTTGCAGTTTCCTTGTTTCCTTAGTTAGAAAAGACATGTATTCATGTTTTAGTGGAGAAACGCATAGGAACTGTGTTTCAATGTGTTAGGCGTATTAGGAGAGTGTTTCTTAGTAGATGCTGTTGCAATACGTATTTTAGTTACTTCTGAGAGTCTTGTGTGTGAGAGAAGCTGGAATCACACTCAGAGTGCATAGTTTGATAAGGCGCATTGACCACTATGTTGAAATAGCCATTGATAGTGTGTTTACATCTGTGTTGTGTTTCAGACGTTCCTGCGGTTAGAATTGCATTTGGAACACACATGTTACTCAGTTCTTGAAACACTTCTTTTCTGTAGTCGCCTTTGCAGTTTCCTTGTTTCCTTAGTTAGAAAAGACATGTATTCATGTTTTAGTGGAGAAACGCATAGGAACTGTGTTTCAATGTGTTAGGCGTATTAGGAGAGTGTTTCTTAGTAGATGCTGTTGCAATACGTATTTTAGTTACTTCTGAGAGTCTTGTGTGTGAGAGAAGCTGGAATCACACTCAGAGTGCATAGTTTGATAAGGCGCATTGACCACTATGTTGAAATAGCCATTGATAGTGTGTTTACATCTGTGTTGTGTTTCAGACGTTCCTGCGGTTAGAATTGCATTTGGAACACACATGTTACTCAGTTCTTGAAACACTTCTTTTCTGTAGTCGCCTTTGCAGTTTCCTTGTTTCCTTAGTTAGAAAAGACATGTATTCATGTTTTAGTGGAGAAACGCATAGGAACTGTGTTTCAATGTGTTAGGCGTATTAGGAGAGTGTTTCTTAGTAGATGCTGTTGCAATACGTATTTTAGTTACTTCTGAGAGTCTTGTGTGTGAGAGAAGCTGGAATCACACTCAGAGTGCATAGTTTGATAAGGCGCATTGACCACTATGTTGAAATAGCCATTGATAGTGTGTTTACATCTGTGTTGTGTTTCAGACGTTCCTGCGGTTAGAATTGCATTTGGAACACACATGTTACTCAGTTCTTGAAACACTTCTTTTCTGTAGTCGCCTTTGCAGTTTCCTTGTTTCCTTAGTTAGAAAAGACATGTATTCATGTTTTAGTGGAGAAACGCATAGGAACTGTGTTTCAATGTGTTAGGCGTATTAGGAGAGTGTTTCTTAGTAGATGCTGTTGCAATACGTATTTTAGTTACTTCTGAGAGTCTTGTGTGTGAGAGAAGCTGGAATCACACTCAGAGTGCATAGTTTGATAAGGCGCATTGACCACTATGTTGAAATAGCCATTGATAGTGTGTTTACATCTGTGTTGTGTTTCAGACGTTCCTGCGGTTAGAATTGCATTTGGAACACACATGTTACTCAGTTCTTGAAACACTTCTTTTCTGTAGTCGCCTTTGCAGTTTCCTTGTTTCCTTAGTTAGAAAAGACATGTATTCATGTTTTAGTGGAGAAACGCATAGGAACTGTGTTTCAATGTGTTAGGCGTATTAGGAGAGTGTTTCTTAGTAGATGCTGTTGCAATAACGTATTTTAGTTACTTCTGAGAGTCTTGTGTGTGAGAGAAGCTGGAATCACACTCAGAGTGCATAGTTTGATAAGGCGCATTGACCACTATGTTGAAATAGCCATTGTAGTGTGTTTACATCTGTGTTGTGTTTCAGACGTTCCTGCGGTTAGAATTGCATTTGGAACACACATGTTACTCAGTTCTTGAAACACTTCTTTTCTGTAGTCGCCTTTGCAGTTTCCTTGTTTCCTTAGTTAGAAAAGACATGTATTCATGTTTTAGTGGAGAAACGCATAGGAACTGTGTTTCAATGTGTTAGGCGTATTAGGAGAGTGTTTCTTAGTAGATGCTGTTGCAATACGTATTTTAGTTACTTCTGAGAGTCTTGTGTGTGAGAGAAGCTGGAATCACACTCAGAGTGCATAGTTTGATAAGGCGCATTGACCACTATGTTGAAATAGCCATTGATAGTGTGTTTACATCTGTGTTGTGTTTCAGACGTTCCTGCGGTTAGAATTGCATTTGGAACACACATGTTACTCAGTTCTTGAAACACTTCTTTTCTGTAGTCGCCTTTGCAGTTTCCTTGTTTCCTTAGTTAGAAAAGACATGTATTCATGTTTTAGTGGAGAAACGCATAGGAACTGTGTTTCAATGTGTTAGGCGTATTAGGAGAGTGTTTCTTAGTAGATGCTGTTGCAATACGTATTTTAGTTACTTCTGAGAGTCTTGTGTGTGAGAGAAGCTGGAATCACACTCAGAGTGCATAGTTTGATAAGGCGCATTGACCACTATGTTGAAATAGCCATTGATAGTGTGTTTACATCTGTGTTGTGTTTCAGACGTTCCTGCGGTTAGAATTGCATTTGGAACACACATGTTACTCAGTTCTTGAAACACTTCTTTTCTGTAGTCGCCTTTGCAGTTTCCTTGTTTCCTTAGTTAGAAAAGACATGTATTCATGTTTTAGTGGAGAAACGCATAGGAACTGTGTTTCAATGTGTTAGGCGTATTAGGAGAGTGTTTCTTAGTAGATGCTGTTGCAATACGTATTTTAGTTACTTCTGAGAGTCTTGTGTGTGAGAGAAGCTGGAATCACACTCAGAGTGCATAGTTTGATAAGTGCGCATTGACCACTATGTTGAAATAGCCATTGATAGTGTGTTTACATCTGTGTTGTGTTTCAGACGTTCCTGCGGTTAGAATTGCATTTGGAACACACATGTTACTCAGTTCTTGAAACACTTCTTTTCTGTAGTCGCCTTTGCAGTTTCCTTGTTTCCTTAGTTAGAAAAGACATGTATTCATGTTTTAGTGGAGAAACGCATAGGAACTGTGTTTCAATGTGTTAGGCGTATTAGGAGAGTGTTTCTTAGTAGATGCTGTTGCAATACGTATTTTAGTTACTTCTGAGAGTCTTGTGTGTGAGAGAAGCTGGAATCACACTCAGAGTGCATAGTTTGATAAGTGCGCATTGACCACTATGTTGAAATAGCCATTGATAGTGTGTTTACCAATCTGTGTTGTGTTTCAGACGTTCCTGCGGTTAGAATTGCATTTGGAACACACATGTTACTCAGTTCTTGAAACACTTCTTTTCTGTAGTCGCCTTTGCAGTTTCCTTGTTTCCTTAGTTAGAAAAGACATGTATTCATGTTTTAGTGGAGAAACGCATAGGAACTGTGTTTCAATGTGTTAGGCGTATTAGGAGAGTGTTTCTTAGTAGATGCTGTTGCAATACGTATTTTAGTTACTTCTGAGAGTCTTGTGTGTGAGAGAAGCTGGAATCACACTCAGAGTGCATAGTTTGATAAGTGCGCATTGACCACTATGTTGAAATAGCCATTGATAGTGTGTTTACATCTGTGTTGTGTTTCAGACGTTCCTGCGGTTAGAATTGCATTTGGAACACACATGTTACTCAGTTCTTGAAACACTTCTTTTCTGTAGTCGCCTTTGAAGTTTCCTTGTTTCCTTAGTTAGAAAAGACATGTATTCATGTTTTAGTGGAGAAACGCATTAGGAACTGTGTTTCAATGTGTTAGGCGTATTAGGAGAGTGTTTCTTAGTAGATGCTGTTGCAATACGTATTTTAGTTACTTCTGAGAGTCTTGTGTGTGAGAGAAGCTGGAATCACACTCAGAGTGCATAGTTTGATAAGTGCGCATTGACCACTATGTTGAAATAGCCATTGATAGTGTGTTTACATCTGTGTTGTGTTTCAGACGTTCCTGCGGTTAGAATTGCATTTGGAACACACATGTTACTCAGTTCTTGAAACACTTCTTTTCTGTAGTCGCCTTTGAGTTTCCTTGTTTCCTTAGTTAGAAAAGACATGTATTCATGTTTTAGTGGAGAAACGCATAGGAACTGTGTTTCAATGTGTTAGGCGTATTAGGAGAGTGTTTCTTAGTAGATGCTGTTGCAATACGTATTTTAGTTACTTCTGAGAGTCTTGTGTGTGAGAGAAGCTGGAATCACACTCAGAGTGCATAGTTTGATAAGTGCGCATTGACCACATATATGTTGAAATAGCCATTGGTAGTGTGTTTACATCTGTGTTGTGTTTCAGACGTTCCTGCGGTTAGAATTGCATTTGGAACACACATGTTACTCAGTTCTTGAAACACTTCTTTTCTGTAGTCGCCTTTGAAGTTTCCTTGTTTCCTTAGTTAGAAAAGACATGTATTCATGTTTTAGTGGAGAAACGCATAGGAACTGTGTTTCAATGTGTTAGGCGTATTAGGAGAGTGTTTCTTAGTAGATGCTGTTGCAATACGTATTTTAGTTACTTCTGAGAGTCTTGTGTGTGAGAGAAGCTGGAATCACACTCAGAGTGCATAGTTTGATAAGGCGCATTGACCACTATGTTGAAATAGCCATTGATAGTGTGTTTACATCTGTGTTGTGTTTCAGACGTTCCTGCGGTTAGAATTGCATTTGGAACACACATGTTACTCAGTTCTTGAAACACTTCTTTTCTGTAGTCGCCTTTGAAGTTTCCTTGTTTCCTTAGTTAGAAAAAGACATGTATTCATGTTTTAGTGGAGAAACGCATAGGAACTGTGTTTCAATGTGTTAGGCGTATTAGGAGAGTGTTTCTTAGTAGATGCTGTTGCAATACGTATTTTAGTTACTTCTGAGAGTCTTGTGTGTGAGAGAAGCTGGAATCACACTCAGAGTGCATAGTTTGATAAGTGCGCATTGACCACTATGTTGAAATAGCCATTGATAGTGTGTTTACATCTGTGTTGTGTTTCAGACGTTCCTGCGGTTAGAATTGCATTTGGAACACACATGTTACTCAGTTCTTGAAACACTTCTTTTCTGTAGTCGCCTTTGCAGTTTCCTTGTTTCCTTAGTTAGAAAAGACATGTATTCATGTTTTAGTGGAGAAACGCATAGGAACTGTGTTTCAATGTGTTAGGCGTATTAGGAGAGTGTTTCTTAGTAGATGCTGTTGCAATACGTATTTTAGTTACTTCTGAGAGTCTTGTGTGTGAGAGAAGCTGGAATCACACTCAGAGTGCATAGTTTGATAAGTGCGCATTGACCACTATGTTGAAATAGCCATTGATAGTGTGTTTACATCTGTGTTGTGTTTCAGACGTTCCTGCGGTTAGAATTGCATTTGGAACACACATGTTACTCAGTTCTTGAAACACTTCTTTTCTGTAGTCGCCTTTGAAGTTTCCTTGTTTCCTTAGTTAGAAAAGACATGTATTCATGTTTTAGTGGAGAAACGCATAGGAACTGTGTTTCAATGTGTTAGGCGTATTAGGAGAGTGTTTCTTAGTAGATGCTGTTGCAATACGTATTTTAGTTACTTCTGAGAGTCTTGTGTGTGAGAGAAGCTGGAATCACACTCAGAGTGCATAGTTTGATAAGTGCGCATTGACCACTATGTTGAAATAGCCATTGATAGTGTGTTTACATCTGTGTTGTGTTTCAGACGTTCCTGCGGTTAGAATTGCATTTGGAACACACATGTTACTCAGTTCTTGAAACACTTCTTTTCTGTAGTCGCCTTTGAAGTTTCCTTGTTTCCTTAGTTAGAAAAGACATGTATTCATGTTTTAGTGGAGAAACGCATAGGAACTGTGTTTCAATGTGTTAGGCGTATTAGGAGAGTGTTTCTTAGTAGATGCTGTTGCAATACGTATTTTAGTTACTTCTGAGAGTCTTGTGTGTGAGAGAAGCTGGAATCACACTCAGAGTGCATAGTTTGATAAGTGCGCATTGACCACTATGTTGAAATAGCCATTGATAGTGTGTTTACATCTGTGTTGTGTTTCAGACGTTCCTGCGGTTAGAATTGCATTTGGAACACACATGTTACTCAGTTCTTGAAACACTTCTTTTCTGTAGTCGCCTTTGAGTTTCCTTGTTTCCTTAGTTAGAAAAGACATGTATTCATGTTTTAGTGGAGAAACGCATAGGAACTGTGTTTCAATGTGTTAGGCGTATTAGGAGAGTGTTTCTTAGTAGATGCTGTTGCAATACGTATTTTAGTTACTTCTGAGAGTCTTGTGTGTGAGAGAAGCTGGAATCACACTCAGAGTGCATAGTTTGATAAGTGCGCATTGACCACTATGTTGAAATAGCCATTGATAGTGTGTTTACATCTGTGTTGTGTTTCAGACGTTCCTGCGGTTAGAATTGCATTTGGAACACACATGTTACTCAGTTCTTGAAACACTTCTTTTCTGTAGTCGCCTTTGAAGTTTCCTTGTTTCCTTAGTTAGAAAAGACATGTATTCATGTTTTAGTGGAGAAACGCATAGGAACTGTGTTTCAATGTGTTAGGCGTATTAGGAGAGTGTTTCTTAGTAGATGCTGTTGCAATACGTATTTTAGTTACTTCTGAGAGTCTTGTGTGTGAGAGAAGCTGGAATCACACTCAGAGTGCATAGTTTGATAAGTGCGCATTGACCACTATGTTGAAATAGCCATTGATAGTGTGTTTACATCTGTGTTGTGTTTCAGACGTTCCTGCGGTTAGAATTGCATTTGGAACACACATGTTACTCAGTTCTTGAAACACTTCTTTTCTGTAGTCGCCTTTGCAGTTTCCTTGTTTCCTTAGTTAGAAAAGACATGTATTCATGTTTTAGTGGAGAAACGCATAGGAACTGTGTTTCAATGTGTTAGGCGTATTAGGAGAGTGTTTCTTAGTAGATGCTGTTGCAATACGTATTTTAGTTACTTCTGAGAGTCTTGTGTGTGAGAGAAGCTGGAATCACACTCAGAGTGCATAGTTTGATAAGTGCGCATTGACCACTATGTTGAAATAGCCATTGATAGTGTGTTTACATCTGTGTTGTGTTTCAGACGTTCCTGCGGTTAGAATTGCATTTGGAACACACATGTTACTCAGTTCTTGAAACACTTCTTTTCTGTAGTCGCCTTTGAAGTTTCCTTGTTTCCTTAGTTAGAAAAGACATGTATTCATGTTTTAGTGGAGAAACGCATAGGAACTGTGTTTCAATGTGTTAGGCGTATTAGGAGAGTGTTTCTTAGTGTAGATGCTGTTGCAATACGTATTTTAGTTACTTCTGAGAGTCTTGTGTGTGAGAGAAGCTGGAATCACACTCAGAGTGCATAGTTTGATAAGTGCGCATTGACCACTATGTTGAAATAGCCATTGATAGTGTGTTTACATCTGTGTTGTGTTTCAGACGTTCCTGCGGTTAGAATTGCATTTGGAACACACATGTTACTCAGTTCTTGAAACACTTCTTTTCTGTAGTCGCCTTTGCAGTTTCCTTGTTTCCTTAGTTAGAAAAGACATGTATTCATGTTTTAGTGGAGAAACGCATAGGAACTGTGTTTCAATGTGTTAGGCGTATTAGGAGAGTGTTTCTTAGTAGATGCTGTTGCAATACGTATTTTAGTTACTTCTGAGAGTCTTGTGTGTGAGAGAAGCTGGAATCACACTCAGAGTGCATAGTTTGATAAGTGCGCATTGACCACTATGTTGAAATAGCCATTGATAGTGTGTTTACATCTGTGTTGTGTTTCAGACGTTCCTGCGGTTAGAATTGCATTTGGAACACACATGTTACTCAGTTCTTGAAACACTTCTTTTCTGTAGTCGCCTTTGAAGTTTCCTTGTTTCCTTAGTTAGAAAAGACATGTATTCATGTTTTAGTGGAGAAACGCATAGGAACTGTGTTTCAATGTGTTAGGCGTATTAGGAGAGTGTTTCTTAGTAGATGCTGTTGCAATACGTATTTTAGTTACTTCTGAGAGTCTTGTGTGTGAGAGAAGCTGGAATCACACTCAGAGTGCATAGTTTGATAAGTGCGCATTGACCACTATGTTGAAATAGCCATTGATAGTGTGTTTACATCTGTGTTGTGTTTCAGACGTTCCTGCGGTTAGAATTGCATTTGGAACACACATGTTACTCAGTTCTTGAAACACTTCTTTTCTGTAGTCGCCTTTGCAGTTTCCTTGTTTCCTTAGTTAGAAAAGACATGTATTCATGTTTTAGTGGAGAAACGCATAGGAACTGTGTTTACCAATGTGTTAGGCGTATTAGGAGAGTGTTTCTTAGTAGATGCTGTTGCAATACGTATTTTAGTTACTTCTGAGAGTCTTGTGTGTGAGAGAAGCTGGAATCACACTCAGAGTGCATAGTTTGATAAGTGCGCATTGACCACTATGTTGAAATAGCCATTGATAGTGTGTTTACATCTGTGTTGTGTTTCAGACGTTCCTGCGGTTAGAATTGCATTTGGAACACACATGTTACTCAGTTCTTGAAACACTTCTTTTCTGTAGTCGCCTTTGAAGTTTCCTTGTTTCCTTAGTTAGAAAAGACATGTATTCATGTTTTAGTGGAGAAACGCATAGGAACTGTGTTTCAATGTGTTAGGCGTATTAGGAGAGTGTTTCTTAGTAGATGCTGTTGCAATACGTATTTTAGTTACTTCTGAGAGTCTTGTGTGTGAGAGAAGCTGGAATCACACTCAGAGTGCATAGTTTGATAAGTGCGCATTGACCACTATGTTGAAATAGCCCATTGATAGTGTGTTTACATCTGTGTTGTGTTTCAGACGTTCCTGCGGTTAGAATTGCATTTGGAACACACATGTTACTCAGTTCTTGAAACACTTCTTTTCTGTAGTCGCCTTTGAAGTTTCCTTGTTTCCTTAGTTAGAAAAGACATGTATTCATGTTTTAGTGGAGAAACGCATAGGAACTGTGTTTCAATGTGTTAGGCGTATTAGGAGAGTGTTTCTTAGTAGATGCTGTTGCAATACGTATTTTAGTTACTTCTGAGAGTCTTGTGTGTGAGAGAAGCTGGAATCACACTCAGAGTGCATAGTTTGATAAGTGCGCATTGACCACTATGTTGAAATAGCCATTGATAGTGTGTTTACATCTGTGTTGTGTTTCAGACGTTCCTGCGGTTAGAATTGCATTTGGAACACACATGTTACTCAGTTCTTGAAACACTTCTTTTCTGTAGTCGCCTTTGAAGTTTCCTTGTTTCCTTAGTTAGAAAAGACATGTATTCATGTGTTTAGTGGAGAAACGCATAGGAACTGTGTTTCAATGTGTTAGGCGTATTAGGAGAGTGTTTCTTAGTAGATGCTGTTGCAATACGTATTTTAGTTACTTCTGAGAGTCTTGTGTGTGAGAGAAGCTGGAATCACACTCAGAGTGCATAGTTTGATAAGTGCGCATTGACCACTATGTTGAAATAGCCATTGATAGTGTGTTTACATCTGTGTTGTGTTTCAGACGTTCCTGCGGTTAGAATTGCATTTGGAACACACATGTTACTCAGTTCTTGAAACACTTCTTTTCTGTAGTCGCCTTTGAAGTTTCCTTGTTTCCTTAGTTAGAAAAGACATGTATTCATGTTTTAGTGGAGAAACGCATAGGAACTGTGTTTCAATGTGTTAGGCGTATTAGGAGAGTGTTTCTTAGTAGATGCTGTTGCAATACGTATTTTAGTTACTTCTGAGAGTCTTGTGTGTGAGAGAAGCTGGAATCACACTCAGAGTGCATAGTTTGATAAAGTGCGCATTGACCACTATGTTGAAATAGCCATTGATAGTGTGTTTACATCTGTGTTGTGTTTCAGACGTTCCTGCGGTTAGAATTGCATTTGGAACACACATGTTACTCAGTTCTTGAAACACTTCTTTTCTGTAGTCGCCTTTGAAGTTTCCTTGTTTCCTTAGTTAGAAAAGACATGTATTCATGTTTTAGTGGAGAAACGCATAGGAACTGTGTTTCAATGTGTTAGGCGTATTAGGAGAGTGTTTCTTAGTAGATGCTGTTGCAATACGTATTTTAGTTACTTCTGAGAGTCTTGTGTGTGAGAGAAGCTGGAATCACACTCAGAGTGCATAGTTTGATAAGTGCGCATTGACCACTATGTTGAAATAGCCATTGATAGTGTGTTTACATCTGTGTTGTGTTTCAGACGTTCCTGCGGTTAGAATTGCATTTGGAACACACATGTTACTCAGTTCTTGAAACACTTCTTTTCTGTAGTCGCCTTTGAAGTTTCCTTTGTTTCCTTAGTTAGAAAAGACATGTATTCATGTTTTAGTGGAGAAACGCATAGGAACTGTGTTTCAATGTGTTAGGCGTATTAGGAGAGTGTTTCTTAGTAGATGCTGTTGCAATACGTATTTTAGTTACTTCTGAGAGTCTTGTGTGTGAGAGAAGCTGGAATCACACTCAGAGTGCATAGTTTGATAAGTGCGCATTGACCACTATGTTGAAATAGCCATTGATAGTGTGTTTACATCTGTGTTGTGTTTCAGACGTTCCTGCGGTTAGAATTGCATTTGGAACACACATGTTACTCAGTTCTTGAAACACTTCTTTTCTGTAGTCGCCTTTGAAGTTTCTTGTTTCCTTAGTTAGAAAAGACATGTATTCATGTTTTAGTGGAGAAACGCATAGGAACTGTGTTTCAATGTGTTAGGCGTATTAGGAGAGTGTTTCTTAGTAGATGCTGTTGCAATACGTATTTTAGTTACTTCTGAGAGTCTTGTGTGTGAGAGAAGCTGGAATCACACTCAGAGTGCATAGTTTGATAAGGCGCATTGACCACTATGTTGAAATAGCCATTGATAGTGTGTTTACATCTGTGTTGTGTTTCAGACGTTCCTGCGGTTAGAATTGCATTTGGAACACACATGTTACTCAGTTCTTGAAACACTTCTTTTCTGTAGTCGCCTTTGAAGTTTCCTTGTTTCCTTAGTTAGAAAAGACATGTATTCATGTTTTAGTGGAGAAACGCATAGGAACTGTGTTTCAATGTGTTAGGCGTATTAGGAGAGTGTTTCTTAGTAGATGCTGTTGCAATACGTATTTTAGTTACTTCTGAGAGTCTTGTGTGTGAGAGAAGCTGGAATCACACTCAGAGTGCATAGTTTGATAAGTGCGCATTGACCACTATGTTGAAATAGCCATTGATAGTGTGTTTACATCTGTGTTGTGTTTCAGACGTTCCTGCGGTTAGAATTGCATTTGGAACACACATGTTACTCAGTTCTTGAAACACTTCTTTTCTGTAGTCGCCTTTGAAGTTTCCTTGTTTCCTTAGTTAGAAAAGACATGTATTCATGTTTTAGTGGAGAAACGCATAGGAACTGTGTTTCAATGTGTTAGGCGTATTAGGAGAGTGTTTCTTAGTAGATGCTGTTGCAATACGTATTTTAGTTACTTCTGAGAGTCTTGTGTGTGAGAGAAGCTGGAATCACACTCAGAGTGCATAGTTTGATAAGTGCGCATTGACCACTATGTTGAAATAGCCATTGATAGTGTGTTTACATCTGTGTTGTGTTTCAGACGTTCCTGCGGTTAGAATTGCATTTGGAACACACATGTTACTCAGTTCTTGAAACACTTCTTTTCTGTAGTCGCCTTTGAAGTTTCCTTGTTTCCTTAGTTAGAAAAGACATGTATTCATGTTTTAGTGGAGAAACGCATAGGAACTGTGTTTCAATGTGTTAGGCGTATTAGGAGAGTGTTTCTTAGTAGATGCTGTTGCAATACGTATTTTAGTTACTTCTGAGAGTCTTGTGTGTGAGAGAAGCTGGAATCACACTCAGAGTGCATAGTTTGATAAGTGCGCATTGACCACTATGTTGAAATAGCCATTGATAGTGTGTTTACATCTGTGTTGTGTTTCAGACGTTCCTGCGGTTAGAATTGCATTTGGAACACACATGTTACTCAGTTCTTGAAACACTTCTTTTCTGTAGTCGCCTTTGAAGTTTCCTTGTTTCCTTAGTTAGAAAAGACATGTATTCATGTTTTAGTGGAGAAACGCATAGGAACTGTGTTTCAATGTGTTAGGCGTATTAGGAGAGTGTTTCTTAGTAGATGCTGTTGCAATACGTATTTTAGTTACTTCTGAGAGTCTTGTGTGTGAGAGAAGCTGGAATCACACTCAGAGTGCATAGTTTGATAAGTGCGCATTGACCACTATGTTGAAATAGCCATTGATAGTGTGTTTACATCTGTGTTGTGTTTCAGACGTTCCTGCGGTTAGAATTGCATTTGGAACACACATGTTACTCAGTTCTTGAAACACTTCTTTTCTGTAGTCGCCTTTGAAGTTTCCTTGTTTCCTTAGTTAGAAAAGACATGTATTCATGTTTTAGTGGAGAAACGCATAGGAACTGTGTTTCAATGTGTTAGGCGTATTAGGAGAGTGTTTCTTAGTAGATGCTGTTGCAATACGTATTTTAGTTACTTCTGAGAGTCTTGTGTGTGAGAGAAGCTGGAATCACACTCAGAGTGCATAGTTTGATAAGTGCGCATTGACCACTATGTTGAAATAGCCATTGATAGTGTGTTTACATCTGTGTTGTGTTTCAGACGTTCCTGCGGTTAGAATTGCATTTGGAACACACATGTTACTCAGTTCTTGAAACACTTCTTTTCTGTAGTCGCCTTTGAAGTTTCCTTGTTTCCTTAGTTAGAAAAGACATGTATTCATGTTTTAGTGGAGAAACGCATAGGAACTGTGTTTCAATGTGTTAGGCGTATTAGGAGAGTGTGTTTCTTAGTAGATGCTGTTGCAATACGTATTTTAGTTACTTCTGAGAGTCTTGTGTGTGAGAGAAGCTGGAATCACACTCAGAGTGCATAGTTTGATAAGTGCGCATTGACCACTATGTTGAAATAGCCATTGATAGTGTGTTTACATCTGTGTTGTGTTTCAGACGTTCCTGCGGTTAGAATTGCATTTGGAACACACATGTTACTCAGTTCTTGAAACACTTCTTTTCTGTAGTCGCCTTTGAAGTTTCCTTGTTTCCTTAGTTAGAAAAGACATGTATTCATGTTTTAGTGGAGAAACGCATAGGAACTGTGTTTCAATGTGTTAGGCGTATTAGGAGAGTGTTTCTTAGTAGATGCTGTTGCAATACGTATTTTAGTTACTTCTGAGAGTCTTGTGTGTGAGAGAAGCTGGAATCACACTCAGAGTGCATAGTTTGATAAGTGCGCATTGACCACTATGTTGAAATAGCCATTGATAGTGTGTTTACATCTGTGTTGTGTTTCAGACGTTCCTGCGGTTAGAATTGCATTTGGAACACACATGTTACTCAGTTCTTGAAACACTTCTTTTCTGTAGTCGCCTTTGAAGTTTCCTTGTTTCCTTAGTTAGAAAAGACATGTATTCATGTTTTAGTGGAGAAACGCATAGGAACTGTGTTTCAATGTGTTAGGCGTATTAGGAGAGTGTTTCTTAGTAGATGCTGTTGCAATACGTATTTTAGTTACTTCTGAGAGTCTTGTGTGTGAGAGAAGCTGGAATCACACTCAGAGTGCATAGTTTGATAAGTGCGCATTGACCACTATGTTGAAATAGCCATTGATAGTGTGTTTACATCTGTGTTGTGTTTCAGACGTTCCTGCGGTTAGAATTGCATTTGGAACACACATGTTACTCAGTTCTTGAAACACTTCTTTTCTGTAGTCGCCTTTGAAGTTTCCTTGTTTCCTTAGTTAGAAAAGACATGTATTCATGTTTTAGTGGAGAAACGCATAGGTTGGAACTGTGTTTCAATGTGTTAGGCGTATTAGGAGAGTGTTTCTTAGTAGATGCTGTTGCAATACGTATTTTAGTTACTTCTGAGAGTCTTGTGTGTGAGAGAAGCTGGAATCACACTCAGAGTGCATAGTTTGATAAGTGCGCATTGACCACTATGTTGAAATAGCCATTGATAGTGTGTTTACATCTGTGTTGTGTTTCAGACGTTCCTGCGGTTAGAATTGCATTTGGAACACACATGTTACTCAGTTCTTGAAACACTTCTTTTCTGTAGTCGCCTTTGAGTTTCCTTGTTTCCTTAGTTAGAAAAGACATGTATTCATGTTTTAGTGGAGAAACGCATAGGAACTGTGTTTCAATGTGTTAGGCGTATTAGGAGAGTGTTTCTTAGTAGATGCTGTTGCAATACGTATTTTAGTTACTTCTGAGAGTCTTGTGTGTGAGAGAAGCTGGAATCACACTCAGAGTGCATAGTTTGATAAGTGCGCATTGACCACTATGTTGAAATAGCCATTGATAGTGTGTTTACATCTGTGTTGTGTTTCAGACGTTCCTGCGGTTAGAATTGCATTTGGAACACACATGTTACTCAGTTCTTGAAACACTTCTTTTCTGTAGTCGCCTTTGAAGTTTCCTTGTTTCCTTAGTTAGAAAAGACATGTATTCATGTTTTAGTGGAGAAACGCATAGGAACTGTGTTTCAATGTGTTAGGCGTATTAGGAGAGTGTTTCTTAGTAGATGCTGTTGCAATACGTATTTTAGTTACTTCTGAGAGTCTTGTGTGTGAGAGAAGCTGGAATCACACTCAGAGTGCATAGTTTGATAAGGCGCATTGACCACTATGTTGAAATAGCCATTGATAGTGTGTTTACATCTGTGTTGTGTTTCAGACGTTCCTGCGGTTAGAATTGCATTTGGAACACACATGTTACTCAGTTCTTGAAACACTTCTTTTCTGTAGTCGCCTTTGAAGTTTCCTTGTTTCCTTAGTTAGAAAACGACATGTATTCATGTTTTAGTGGAGAAACGCATAGGAACTGTGTTTCAATGTGTTAGGCGTATTAGGAGAGTGTTTCTTAGTAGATGCTGTTGCAATACGTATTTTAGTTACTTCTGAGAGTCTTGTGTGTGAGAGAAGCTGGAATCACACTCAGAGTGCATAGTTTGATAAGGCGCATTGACCACTATGTTGAAATAGCCATTGATAGTGTGTTTACATCTGTGTTGTGTTTCAGACGTTCCTGCGGTTAGAATTGCATTTGGAACACACATGTTACTCAGTTCTTGAAACACTTCTTTTCTGTAGTCGCCTTTGAAGTTTCCTTGTTTCCTTAGTTAGAAAAGACATGTATTCATGTTTTAGTGGAGAAACGCATAGGAACTGTGTTTCAATGTGTTAGGCGTATTAGGAGAGTGTTTCTTAGTAGATGCTGTTGCAATACGTATTTTAGTTACTTCTGAGAGTCTTGTGTGTGAGAGAAGCTGGAATCACACTCAGAGTGCATAGTTTGATAAGGCGCATTGACCACTATGTTGAAATAGCCATTGATAGTGTGTTTACATCTGTGTTGTGTTTCAGACGTTCCTGCGGTTAGAATTGCATTTGGAACACACATGTTACTCAGTTCTTGAAACACTTCTTTTCTGTAGTCGCCTTTGAAGTTTCCTTGTTTCCTTAGTTAGAAAAGACATGTATTCATGTTTTAGTGGAGAAACGCATAGGAACTGTGTTTCAATGTGTTAGGCGTATTAGGAGAGTGTTTCTTAGTAGATGCTGTTGCAATACGTATTTTAGTTACTTCTGAGAGTCTTGTGTGTGAGAGAAGCTGGAATCACACTCAGAGTGCATAGTTTGATAAGTGCGCATTGACCACTATGTTGAAATACCCATTGATAGTGTGTTTACATCTGTGTTGTGTTTCAGACGTTCCTGCGGTTAGAATTGCATTTGGAACACACATGTTACTCAGTTCTTGAAACACTTCTTTTCTGTAGTCGCCCTTTGAAGTTTCCTTGTTTCCTTAGTTAGAAAAGACATGTATTCATGTTTTAGTGGAGAAACGCATAGGAACTGTGTTTCAATGTGTTAGGCGTATTAGGAGAGTGTTTCTTAGTAGATGCTGTTGCAATACGTATTTTAGTTACTTCTGAGAGTCTTGTGTGTGAGAGAAGCTGGAATCACACTCAGAGTGCATAGTTTGATAAGTGCGCATTGACCACTATGTTGAAATACCCATTGATAGTGTGTTTACATCTGTGTTGTGTTTCAGACGTTCCTGCGGTTAGAATTGCATTTGGAACACACATGTTACTCAGTTCTTGAAACACTTCTTTTCTGTAGTCGCCTTTGAAGTTTCCTTGTTTCCTTAGTTAGAAAAGACATGTATTCATGTTTTAGTGGAGAAACGCATAGGAACTGTGTTTCAATGTGTTAGGCGTATTAGGAGAGTGTTTCTTAGTAGATGCTGTTGCAAGACGTATTTTAGTTACTTCTGAGAGTCTTGTGTGTGAGAGAAGCTGGAATCACACTCAGAGTGCATAGTTTGATAAGGCGCATTGACCACTATGTTGAAATACCCATTGATAGTGTGTTTACATCTGTGTTGTGTTTCAGACGTTCCTGCGGTTAGAATTGCATTTGGAACACACATGTTACTCAGTTCTTGAAACACTTCTTTTCTGTAGTCGCCTTTGCAGTTTCCTTGTTTCCTTAGTTAGAAAAGACATGTATTCATGTTTTAGTGGAGAAACGCATAGGAACTGTGTTTCAATGTGTTAGGCGTATTAGGAGAGTGTTTCTTAGTAGATGCTGTTGCAATACGTATTTTAGTTACTTCTGAGAGTCTTGTGTGTGAGAGAAGCTGGAATCACACTCAGAGTGCATAGTTTGATAAGGCCGCATTGACCACTATGTTGAAATACCCATTGATAGTGTGTTTACATCTGTGTTGTGTTTCAGACGTTCCTGCGGTTAGAATTGCATTTGGAACACACATGTTACTCAGTTCTTGAAACACTTCTTTTCTGTAGTCGCCTTTGCAGTTTCCTTGTTTCCTTAGTTAGAAAAGACATGTATTCATGTTTTAGTGGAGAAACGCATAGGAACTGTGTTTCAATGTGTTAGGCGTATTAGGAGAGTGTTTCTTAGTAGATGCTGTTGCAATACGTATTTTAGTTACTTCTGAGAGTCTTGTGTGTGAGAGAAGCTGGAATCACACTCAGAGTGCATAGTTTGATAAGGCGCATTGACCACTATGTTGAAATACCCATTGATAGTGTGTTTACATCTGTGTTGTGTTTCAGACGTTCCTGCGGTTAGAATTGCATTTGGAACACACATGTTACTCAGTTCTTGAAACACTTCTTTTCTGTAGTCGCCTTTGCAGTTTCCTTGTTTCCTTAGTTAGAAAAGACATGTATTCATGTTTTAGTGGAGAAACGCATAGGAACTGTGTTTCAATGTGTTAGGCGTATTAGGAGAGTGTTTCTTAGTAGATGCTGTTGCAATACGTATTTTAGTTACTTCTGAGAGTCTTGTGTGTGAGAGAAGCTGGAATCACACTCAGAGTGCATAGTTTGATAAGTGCGCATTGACCACTATGTTGAAATACCCATTGATAGTGTGTTTACATCTGTGTTGTGTTTCAGACGTTCCTGCGGTTAGAATTGCATTTGGAACACACATGTTACTCAGTTCTTGAAACACTTCTTTTCTGTAGTCGCCTTTGCAGTTTCCTTGTTTCCTTAGTTAGAAAAGACATGTATTCATGTTTTAGTGGAGAAACGCATAGGAACTGTGTTTCAATGTGTTAGGCGTATTAGGAGAGTGTTTCTTAGTAGATGCTGTTGCAATACGTATTTTAGTTACTTCTGAGAGTCTTGTGTGTGAGAGAAGCTGGAATCACACTCAGAGTGCATAGTTTGATAAGGCGCATTGACCACTATGTTGAAATACCCATTGATAGTGTGTTTACATCTGTGTTGTGTTTCAGACGTTCCTGCGGTTAGAATTGCATTTGGAACACACATGTTACTCAGTTCTTGAAACACTTCTTTTCTGTAGTCGCCTTTGCAGTTTCCTTGTTTCCTTAGTTAGAAAAGACATGTATTCATGTTTTAGTGGAGAAACGCATAGGAACTGTGTTTCAATGTGTTAGGCGTATTAGGAGAGTGTTTCTTAGTAGATGCTGTTGCAAGACGTATTTTAGTTACTTCTGAGAGTCTTGTGTGTGAGAGAAGCTGGAATCACACTCAGAGTGCATAGTTTGATAAGGCCGCATTGACCACTATGTTGAAATACCCATTGATAGTGTGTTTACATCTGTGTTGTGTTTCAGACGTTCCTGCGGTTAGAATTGCATTTGGAACACACATGTTACTCAGTTCTTGAAACACTTCTTTTCTGTAGTCGCCTTTGAAGTTTCCTTGTTTCCTTAGTTAGAAAAGACATGTATTCATGTTTTAGTGGAGAAACGCATAGGAACTGTGTTTCAATGTGTTTTAGGCGTATTAGGAGAGTGTTTCTTAGTAGATGCTGTTGCAAGACGTATTTTAGTTACTTCTGAGAGTCTTGTGTGTGAGAGAAGCTGGAATCACACTCAGAGTGCATAGTTTGATAAGTGCGCATTGACCACTATGTTGAAATACCCATTGATAGTGTGTTTACATCTGTGTTGTGTTTCAGACGTTCCTGCGGTTAGAATTGCATTTGGAACACACATGTTACTCAGTTCTTGAAACACTTCTTTTCTGTAGTCGCCTTTGCAGTTTCTTGTTTCCTTAGTTAGAAAAGACATGTATTCATGTTTTAGTGGAGAAACGCATAGGAACTGTGTTTCAATGTGTTAGGCGTATTAGGAGAGTGTTTCTTAGTAGATGCTGTTGCAAGACGTATTTTAGTTACTTCTGAGAGTCTTGTGTGTGAGAGAAGCTGGAATCACACTCAGAGTGCATAGTTTGATAAGTGCGCATTGACCACTATGTTGAAATACCCATTGATAGTGTGTGTTACATCTGTGTTGTGTTTCAGACGTTCCTGCGGTTAGAATTGCATTTGGAACACACATGTTACTCAGTTCTTGAAACACTTCTTTTCTGTAGTCGCCTTTGCAGTTTCCTTGTTTCCTTAGTTAGAAAAGACATGTATTCATGTTTTAGTGGAGAAACGCATAGGAACTGTGTTTCAATGTGTTAGGCGTATTAGGAGAGTGTTTCTTAGTAGATGCTGTTGCAATACGTATTTTAGTTACTTCTGAGAGTCTTGTGTGTGAGAGAAGCTGGAATCACACTCAGAGTGCATAGTTTGATAAGCCGCATTGACCACTATGTTGAAATACCCATTGGTAGTGTGTTTACATCTGTGTTGTGTTTCAGACGTTCCTGCGGTTAGAATTGCATTTGGAACACACATGTTACTCAGTTCTTGAAACACTTCTTTTCTGTAGTCGCCTTTGCAGTTTCCTTGTTTCCTTAGTTAGAAAAGACATGTATTCATGTTTTAGTGGAGAAACGCATAGGAACTGTGTTTCAATGTGTTAGGCGTATTAGGAGAGTGTTTCTTAGTAGATGCTGTTGCAATACGTATTTTAGTTACTTCTGAGAGTCTTGTGTGTGAGAGAAGCTGGAATCACACTCAGAGTGCATAGTTTGATAAGGCCGCATTGACCACTATGTTGAAATACCCATTGATAGTGTGTTTACATCTGTGTTGTGTTTCAGACGTTCCTGCGGTTAGAATTGCATTTGGAACACACATGTTACTCAGTTCTTGAAACACTTCTTTTCTGTAGTCGCCTTTGAAGTTTCCTTGTTTCCTTAGTTAGAAAAGACATGTATTCATGTTTTAGTGGAGAAACGCATAGGAACTGTGTTTCAATGTGTTAGGCGTATTAGGAGAGTGTTTCTTAGTAGATGCTGTTGCAATACGTATTTTAGTTACTTCTGAGAGTCTTGTGTGTGAGAGAAGCTGGAATCACACTCAGAGTGCATAGTTTGATAAGGCCGCATTGACCACTATGTTGAAATACCCATTGATAGTGTGTTTACATCTGTGTTGTGTTTCAGACGTTCCTGCGGTTAGAATTGCATTTGGAACACACATGTTACTTAGTTCTTGAAACACTTCTTTTCTGTAGTCGCCTTTGAAGTTTCTTGTTTCCTTAGTTAGAAAAGACATGTATTCATGTTTTAGTGGAGAAACGCATAGGAACTGTGTTTCAATGTGTTAGGCGTATTAGGAGAGTGTTTCTTAGTAGATGCTGTTGCAATACGTATTTTAGTTACTTCTGAGAGTCTTGTGTGTGAGAGAAGCTGGAATCACACTCAGAGTGCATAGTTTGATAAGTGCGCATTGACCACTATGTTGAAATACCCATTGATAGTGTGTTTACATCTGTGTTGTGTTTCAGACGTTCCTGCGGTTAGAATTGCATTTGGAACACACATGTTACTCAGTTCTTGAAACACTTCTTTTCTGTAGTCGCCTTTGCAGTTTCCTTGTTTCCTTAGTTAGAAAAGACATGTATTCATGTTTTAGTGGAGAAACGCATAGGAACTGTGTTTCAATGTGTTAGGCGTATTAGGAGAGTGTTTCTTAGTAGATGCTGTTGCAATACGTATTTTAGTTACTTCTGAGAGTCTTGTGTGTGAGAGAAGCTGGAATCACACTCAGAGTGCATAGTTTGATAAGGCGCATTGACCACTATGTTGAAATACCCATTGATAGTGTGTTTACATCTGTGTTGTGTTTCAGACGTTCCTGCGGTTAGAATTGCATTTGGAACACACATGTTACTTAGTTCTTGAAACACTTCTTTTCTGTAGTCGCCTTTGCAGTTTCTTGTTTCCTTAGTTAGAAAAGACATGTATTCATGTTTTAGTGGAGAAACGCATAGGAACTGTGTTTCAATGTGTTAGGCGTATTAGGAGAGTGTTTCTTAGTAGATGCTGTTGCAATACGTATTTTAGTTACTTCTGAGAGTCTTGTGTGTGAGAGAAGCTGGAATCACACTCAGAGTGCATAGTTTGATAAGGCCGCATTGACCACTATGTTGAAATAGCCATTGATAGTGTGTTTACATCTGTGTTGTGTTTCAGACGTTCCTGCGGTTAGAATTGCATTTGGAACACACATGTTACTTAGTTCTTGAAACACTTCTTTTCTGTAGTCGCCTTTGAAGTTTCTTGTTTCCTTAGTTAGAAAAGACATGTATTCATGTTTTAGTGGAGAAACGCATAGGAACTGTGTTTCAATGTGTTAGGCGTATTAGGAGAGTGTTTCTTAGTAGATGCTGTTGCAATACGTATTTTAGTTACTTCTGAGAGTCTTGTGTGTGAGAGAAGCTGGAATCACACTCAGAGTGCATAGTTTGATAAGTGCGCATTGACCACTATGTTGAAATACCCATTGATAGTGTGTTTACATCTGTGTTGTGTTTCAGACGTTCCTGCGGTTAGAATTGCATTTGGAACACACATGTTACTCAGTTCTTGAAACACTTCTTTTCTGTAGTCGCCTTTGAAGTTTCTTGTTTCCTTAGTTAGAAAAGACATGTATTCATGTTTTAGTGGAGAAACGCATAGGAACTGTGTTTCAATGTGTTAGGCGTATTAGGAGAGTGTTTCTTAGTAGATGCTGTTGCAATACGTATTTTAGTTACTTCTGAGAGTCTTGTGTGTGAGAGAAGCTGGAATCACACTCAGAGTGCATAGTTTGATAAGGGCGCATTGACCACTATGTTGAAATACCCATTGATAGTGTGTTTACATCTGTGTTGTGTTTCAGACGTTCCTGCGGTTAGAATTGCATTTGGAACACACATGTTACTCAGTTCTTGAAACACTTCTTTTCTGTAGTCGCCTTTGCAGTTTCTTGTTTCCTTAGTTAGAAAAGACATGTATTCATGTTTTAGTGGAGAAACGCATAGGAACTGTGTTTCAATGTGTTAGGCGTATTAGGAGAGTGTTTCTTAGTAGATGCTGTTGCAATACGTATTTTAGTTACTTCTGAGAGTCTTGTGTGTGAGAGAAGCTGGAATCACACTCAGAGTGCATAGTTTGATAAGGCGCATTGACCACTATGTTGAAATACCCATTGATAGTGTGTTTACATCTGTGTTGTGTTTCAGACGTTCCTGCGGTTAGAATTGCATTTGGAACACACATGTTACTTAGTTCTTGAAACACTTCTTTTCTGTAGTCGCCTTTGAAGTTTCTTGTTTCCTTAGTTAGAAAAGACATGTATTCATGTTTTAGTGGAGAAACGCATAGGAACTGTGTTTCAATGTGTTAGGCGTATTAGGAGAGTGTTTCTTAGTAGATGCTGTTGCAATACGTATTTTAGTTACTTCTGAGAGTCTTGTGTGTGAGAGAAGCTGGAATCACACTCAGAGTGCATAGTTTGATAAGGCCGCATTGACCACTATGTTGAAATACCCATTGATAGTGTGTTTACATCTGTGTTGTGTTTCAGACGTTCCTGCGGTTAGAATTGCATTTGGAACACACATGTTACTTAGTTCTTGAAACACTTCTTTTCTGTAGTCGCCTTTGAAGTTTCTTGTTTCCTTAGTTAGAAAAGACATGTATTCATGTTTTAGTGGAGAAACGCATAGGAACTGTGTTTCAATGTGTTAGGCGTATTAGGAGAGTGTTTCTTAGTAGATGCTGTTGCAATACGTATTTTAGTTACTTCTGAGAGTCTTGTGTGTGAGAGAAGCTGGAATCACACTCAGAGTGCATAGTTTGATAAGTGCGCATTGAGCTATGTTGAAATACCCATTGATAGTGTGTTTACATCTGTGTTGTGTTTCAGACGTTCCTGCGGTTAGAATTGCATTTGGAACACACATGTTACTTAGTTCTTGAAACACTTCTTTTCTGTAGTCGCCTTTGAAGTTTCTCTGTTTCCTTAGTTAGAAAAGACATGTATTCATGTTTTAGTGGAGAAACGCATAGGAACTGTGTTTCATGTGTTAGGCGTATTAGGAGAGTGTTTCTTAGTAGATGCTGTTGCAATACGTATTTTAGTTACTTCTGAGAGTCTTGTGTGTGAGAGAAGCTGGAATCACACTCAGAGTGCATAGTTTGATAAGTGCGCATTGACCACTATGTTGAAATACCCATTGATAGTGTGTTTACATCTGTGTTGTGTTTCAGACGTTCCTGCGGTTAGAATTGCATTTGGAACACACATGTTACTTAGTTCTTGAAACACTTCTTTTCTGTAGTCGCCTTTGAAGTTTCTCTGTTTCCTTAGTTAGAAAAGACATGTATTCATGTTTTAGTGGAAAAACGCATAGGAACTGTGTTTCAATGTGTTAGGCGTATTAGGAGAGTGTTTCTTAGTAGATGCTGTTGCAATACGTATTTTAGTTACTTCTGAGAGTCTTGTGTGTGAGAGAAGCTGGAATCACACTCAGAGTGCATAGTTTGATAAGCGCATTGACCACTATGTTGAAATACCCATTGATAGTGTGTTTACATCTGTGTTGTGTTTCAGACGTTCCTGCGGTTAGAATTGCATTTGGAACACACATGTTACTTAGTTCTTGAAACACTTCTTTTCTGTAGTCGCCTTTGAAGTTTCTCTGTTTCCTTAGTTAGAAAAGACATGTATTCATGTTTTAGTGGAGAAACGCATAGGAACTGTGTTTCAATGTGTTAGGCGTATTAGGAGAGTGTTTCTTAGTAGATGCTGTTGCAATACGTATTTTAGTTACTTCTGAGAGTCTTGTGTGTGAGAGAAGCTGGAATCACACTCAGAGTGCATAGTTTGATAAGTGCGCATTGACCACTATGTTGAAATACCCATTGATAGTGTGTTTACATCTGTGTTGTGTTTCAGACGTTCCTGCGGTTAGAATTGCATTTGGAACACACATGTTACTTAGTTCTTGAAACACTTCTTTTCTGTAGTCGCCTTTGAAGTTTCTCTGTTTCCTTAGTTAGAAAAGACATGTATTCATGTTTTAGTGGAGAAACGCATAGGAACTGTGTTTCATGTGTTAGGCGTATTAGGAGAGTGTTTCTTAGTAGATGCTGTTGCAATACGTATTTTAGTTACTTCTGAGAGTCTTGTGTGTGAGAGAAGCTGGAATCACACTCAGAGTGCATAGTTTGATAAGTGCGCATTGAGCTATGTTGAAATACCCATTGATAGTGTGTTTACATCTGTGTTGTTTTCAGACGTTCCTACAGTTAGAATTGCATTTGGAACACACATGTTACTTAGTTCTTGAAACACTTCTTTTCTGTAGTCGCCTTTGAAGTTCTCTGTTTCCTTAGTTAGAAAAGACATGTATTCATGTTTTAGTGGAGAAACGCATAGGAACTGTGTTTCATGTGTTTAGGCGTATTAGGAGAGTGTTTCTTGTAGATGCTGTTGCAATACGTATTTTAGTTACTTCTGAGAGTCTTGTGTGTTAGAGAAGCTGGAATCACACTGAGAGTGCATAGTTTGAGAAGGGCGCATTGAGCTATGTTGAAATACCCATTGATAGTGTGTTTACATCTGTGTTGTGTTTCAGACGTTCCTACGGTTAGAATTGCATTTGGAACACACATGTTACTTAGTTCTTGAAACACTTCTTTTCTGTAGTCGCCTTTGAAGGTTCTCTGTTTCCTTAGTTAGAAAAGACATGTATTCTTGTTTTAGTGGAGAAACGCATAGGAACTGTGTTTCCATGTGTTTAGCGTATTAGGAGTGTGTTTCTTAGTAGATGCTGTTGCAATACGTATTTTAGTTACTTCTGAGAGTCTTGTGTGTGAGAGAAGCTGGAATCACACTCAGAGTGCATAGTTTGAGAAGCGCATTGACCAATATGTTGAAATACCCATTGATAGTGTGTTTACACTGTGTTGTTTTTCAGACGTTCCTGCGGTTAGAATTGCATTTGGAACACACATGTTACTTAGTTCTTAAAACACTTGTTTTCTGTAGTCGCCTTTGAAGTTTCTCTGTTTCATTAGTTAGAAAAGACATGTATTCTTGTTTTAGTGGAGAAACGCATAGGAACTGTGTTTCCATTTGTTTATCGTATTAGGAGAGTGTTTCTTTGTAGATGCTGTGGCGATATGTATTTTAGTTACTTCTGAGAATCTTGTGTGTTAGAGAAGCTAGAATCACACTGAGAGTGCATAGTTTGAGAAGCCCGTATTGAGCAAAATGTTGAAATACCCATTGATAGTGTGTTTCCACTTGTGTTGTTTTAGAGACTTTCCTATAGTTAGAATTGCATTAGGAACACTCATGTTACTTAGTTCTTAAAACACTTCTTTTCTGTAGTTCCATGTGAAGGTTCTCTGTTTCATTAGTTAGAAAAGACATGTATTCTTGTTTTAGGGAGAAAAGCATAGGAACTGTGTTTCCATTTGTTAGCATTTTAGAAGTGTGTTTCTTGTAGATGCTGTGGCAATATGTATTTTTTTTACTTCTGTGAGTCTTGTGTGTTAGAGAAGCTAGAATCACACTGAGAGTGCATAGTTTGAGAAGTGTGTATTGAGCAATATGTTGAAATACCCATTGATAGTGTGTTTTCATTTGTGTTGTTTTTCAGACATTCCTACAGTTAGAATTGCATTAGGAACACTCATGTTACTTAGTTCTTAAAACACTGGTTTTCTGTAGTTCCGTGTGAAGGTTCTCTGTTTCATTAGCTAGAAAAGACATGTATTCTTGTTTTAGGAGACAAAAACATAGGAACTGTGTTTCCATTTGTTTAGCAATTAGGAGTGTGTTTCTTGTTAGATGCTGTGGCAATACGTATTTTTCTTACTTCTGTGAGTCTTGTGTGTTAGAGAAGCTAGAATCACACTGAGAGTGCATAGTTTGAGAAGGGCGTATTGAGCAATATGTTTAAATACCCATTGATAGTGTGTTTCCACTTGTGTTGTTTTTGAGACGTTCCTACAGTTAGAATTGCATTAGGAACACACATGTTACTTAGTTCTTAAAACACTTGTTTCTGTAGTTCCGTGTGATGGTTCTCTGTTTCATTAGTTAGAAAAAACATGTATTCTTGTTTTAGTGAAAAAACGCATAGGAACTGTGTTTCCACTTGTTTAGCGTATTAGGAGTGTCTTCTTTGTAGATGCTGTGGCAATATGTATCTTACTTACTTTTGAGAGCCTTGTGTGTTAGAGAATCTAGAATCACACTTACAGTGCATAGTTTGAGAAGCACATAATGAGCAATATGTTGAAATACCCATTGATAGTGTGTTTCCACTGTGTTGTTTTTCAGATATTCCTAATGTTAGAATTGCTTTAGAAACATCCATGTTACTTAGTTCTTAAAACACTTGTTTTCTGTAGTTCGTGTTTGATTCTCTGTTTCATTAGTTAGAAATGACATGTATTCTTGTTTTAGTGGAGAAACGCATAGGAAGTGTGTTTCCATTTGTTTATCGTATTAGGAGAGTGTTTCTTTGGAGATGCTGTGGCGATATGTATTTTAGTTACTTCTCAGAATCTTGTGTGTTAGAGAAGCTAGAATCACACTGAAAGTGCATAGTTTGAGAAGCCCGTATTGAGCAAAATGTTGAAATGGTCACTGATAGTGTGTTTCCACTTGTGTTCTTTTAGAGACTTTCCTATAGTTAGAATTGCATTAGGAACACTCACGTTACTTAGTTCTTAAAACACTTATTTTCTGTAGTTCCATGTGAAGGTTCTCTGTTTCATTGGCTTGAAAAGACATGTATTCTTGTTTTAGGGGAGAAAAGCATAGGAACTGTGTTTCCATTTCTTTAGCATTTTAGAAGTGTGTTTCCTTGTTAGAAGCAGTGGCAATATGTATTTTTTTTTTTACTTCTGTGAGTCTTGTGTGTTAGAGAAGCTAGAATCACACTGAGAGTGCATAGTTTGAGAAGTGTGTATTGAGCAATATGTTGAACTACCCATTGCTAGTGTGTTTTCATTTGTGTTGTTTTTGTTACATTCCTACAGTTAGAATTGCATTAGGAACACTCATGTTACTTAGTTCGTAAAACACTGGTTTTCAGTAGTTCCGTGTGATGGTTCTCTGTTTCATTAGCTAGAAAAGACATGTATTCTTGTTTTAGGAGACAAAAACATAGGAACTGTGTTTCCATTTGTTTAGCAATTTAGGAGTGTGTTTCCTTGTTAGATGCTGTGGCAATACGTATTTTTCTTACTTCTGTGAGTCTTGTGTGTTACAGAAGCTAGAATCACACTGAGAGTGCATAGTTTGAGAAGGGCGTATTGAGCAATATGTTTAAATACCCATTGATAGTGTGTTTCCACTTGTGTTGTTTTTGAGACTTTCCTACAGTTAGAATTGCATTAGGAACACACATGTTACTTAGTTCTTAAAACACTTGTTTCTGTAGTTCCGTGTGATGGTTCTCTGTTTCATTAGTTAGAAAAAACATGTATTCTTGTTTTAGTGAAAAAACGCATAGGAACTGTGTTTCCACTTGTTTAGCGTATTAGGAGTGTCTCTCTTTGTAGATGCTGTGGCAATATGTATCTTACTTACTTTTGAGAGCCTTGTGTGTTAGAGAATCTAGAATCACACTTACAGTGCATAGTTTGAGAAGCACATAATGAGCAATATGTTGAAATACCCATTGATAATGTGTTTCCACTGTGTTGTTTTTCAGATATTCCTAATGTTAGAATTGCTTTAGAAACATCCATGTTACTTAGTTCTTAAAACACTTGTTTTCTGTAGTTCTGTGTATTGATTCTCTGTTTCATTAGTTAGAAATGACATGTATTCTTGTTTTAGTGGAGAAACGCATAGGAAGTGTGTTTCCATTTGTTTATCGTATTAGGAGAGTGTTCTTTGGAGATGCTGTGGCGATATGTATTTTAGTTACTTCTCAGAATCTTGTGTGTTAGAGAAGCTAGAATCACACTGAAAGTGCATAGTTTGAGAAGCCCGTATTGAGCAAAATGTTGAAATGGTCACTGATAGTGTGTTTCCACTTGTGTTCTTTTAGAGACTTTCCTATAGTTAGAATTGCATTAGGAACACTCACGTTACTTAGTTCTTAAAACACTTATTTTCTGTAGTTCCATGTGAAGGTTCTCTGTTTCATTGGCCTGAAAAGACATGTATTCTTGTTTTAGGGGAGAAAAGCATAGGAACTGTGTTTCCATTTCTTTAGCATTTTAGAAGTGTGTTTCCTTGTTATATGTATTTTTTTTCACTTCTGTGAGTCTTGTGTGTTAGAGAAGCTAGAATCACACTGAGAGTGCATAGTTTGAGAAGTGTGTATTGAGCAATATGTTAAATACCCATTGCTAGTGTGTTTTCATTTGTGTTGTTTTTGTTACATTCTTACAGTTAGAATTGCATTAGGAACACTCATGTTACTTAGTTCGTAAAACACTTGTTTTCAGTAGTTCCATGTGAAGGTTCTCTGTTCATTAGCTAGAAAAGACATGTATTCTTGTTTTAGGAGACAAAAACATAGGAACTGTGTTTCCATTTGTTTAGCAATTTAGGAGTGTGTTTCCTTGTTAGATGCTGTGGCAATACGTATTTTTCTTACTTCTGTGAGTCTTGTGTGTTACAGAAGCTAAAATCACACTGAGAGTGCATAGTTTGAGAAGGGCGTATTGAGCAATATGTTTAAATACCCATTGATAGTGTGTTTCCACTTGTGTTGTTTTTGAGATATTCCTAATGTTAGAATTGCTTTAGGAACATCCATGTTACTTAGTTCTTAAAACACTTGTTTTCTGTAGTTCCGTGTGATGATTCTCTGTTTCATTAGTTAGAAATGACATGTATTCTTGTTTTAGTGGAGAAACGCATAGGAAGTGTGTTTCCATTTGATTATCGTATTAGGAGAGTGTTCTTTGGAGATGCTGTGGCGATATGTATTTTAGTTACTTCTCAGAATCTTGTGTGTTAGAGAAGCTAGAATCACACTGAAAGTGCATAGTTTGAGAAGCCCGTATTGAGCAAAATGTTGAAATGGTCACTGATAGTGTGTTTCCACTTGTGTTCTTTTAGAGACTTTCCTATAGTTAGAATTGCATTAGGAACACTCACGTTACTTAGTTCTTAAAACACTTATTTTCTGTAGTTCCATGTGAAGGTTCTCTGTTTCATTGGCTTGAAAAGACATGTATTCTTGTTTTAGGGGAGAAAAGCATAGGAACTGTGTTTCCATTTCTTTAGCATTTTAGAAGTGTGTTTCCTTGTTGGAAGCAGTGGCAATATGTATTTTTTTTTTTACTTCTGTGAGTCTTGTGTGTTAGAGAAGCTAGAATCACACTGAGAGTGCATAGTTTGAGAAGTGTGTATTGAGCAATATGTTGAACTACCCATTGCTAGTGTGTTTTCATTTGTGTTGTTTTTGTTACATTCTTACAGTTAGAATTGCCTTAGGAACACTCATGTTACTTAGTTCGTAAAACACTGGTTTTCAGTAGTTCCGTGTGATGGTTCTCTGTTTCATTAGCTAGAAAAGACATGTATTCTTGTTTTAGGAGACAAAAACATGGGAACTGTGTTTCCATTTGTTTAGCAATTTAGGAGTGTGTTTCCTTGTTAGATGCTGTGGCAATACGTATTTTTCTTACTTCTGTGAGTCTTGTGTGTTACAGAAGCTAGAATCACACTGAGAGTGCATACTTTGAGAAGGGCGTATTGAGCAATATGTTTAAATACCCATTGATAGTGTGTTTCCACTTGTGTTGTTTTTGAGACTTTCCTACAGTTAGAATTGCATTAGGAACACACATGTTACTTAGTTCTTAAAACACTTGTTTCTGTAGTTCCGTGTGATGGTTCTCTGTTTCATTAGTTAGAAAAAACATGTATTCTTGTTTTAGTGAAAAAACGCATAGGAACAGTGTTTCCACTTGTTTAGCGTATTAGGAGTGTCTCTCTTTGTAGATGCTGTGGCAATATGTATCTTACTTACTTTTGAGAGCCTTGTGTGTTAGAGAATCTAGAATCACACTTACAGTGCATAGTTTGAGAAGCACATAATGAGCAATATGTTGAAATACCCATTGATAATGTGTTTCCACTGGTGTTGTTTTTCAGATATTCCTAATGTTAGAATTGCTTTAGAAACATCCATGTTACTTAGTTCTTAAAACACTTGTTTTCTGTAGTTCTGTGTATTGATTCTCTGTTTCATTAGTTAGAAATGACATGTATTCTTGTTTTAGTGGAGAAACGCATAGGAAGTGTGTTTCCATTTGTTTATCGTATTAGGAGAGTGTTCTTTGGAGATGCTGTGGCGATATGTATTTTAGTTACTTCTCAGAATCTTGTGTGTTAGAGAAGCTAGAATCACACTGAAAGTGCATAGTTTGAGAAGCCCGTATTGAGCAAAATGTTGAAATGGTCACTGATAGTGTGTTTCCACTTGTGTTCTTTTAGAGACTTTCCTATAGTTAGAATTGCATTAGGAACACTCACGTTACTTAGTTCTTAAAACACTTATTTTCTGTAGTTCCATGTGAAGGTTCTCTGTTTCATTGACCTGAAAAGACATGTATTCTTGTTTTAGGGGAGAAAAGCATAGGAACTGTGTTTCCATTTCTTTAGCATTTTAGAAGTGTGTTTCCTTGTTATATGTATTTTTTTTCACTTCTGTGAGTCTTGTGTGTTAGAGAAGCTAGAATCACACTGAGAGTGCATAGTTTGAGAAGTGTGTATTGAGCAATATGTTAAACTACCCATTGCTAGTGTGTTTTCATTTGTGTTGTTTTTGTTACATTCTTACAGTTAGAATTGCATTAGGAACACTCATGTTACTTAGTTCGTAAAACACTAGTTTTCAGTAGTTCCATGTGAAGGTTCTCTGTTCATTAGCTAGAAAAGACATGTATTCTTGTTTTAGGAGACAAAAACATAGGAACTGTGTTTCCATTTGTTTAGCAATTTAGGAGTGTGTTTCCTTGTTAGATGCTGTGGCAATACGTATTTTTCTTACTTCTGTGAGTCTTGTGTGTTACAGAAGCTAAATCACACTGAGAGTGCATAGTTTGAGAAGGGCGTATTGAGCAATATGTTTAAATACCCATTGATAGTGTGTTTCCACTTGTGTTGTTTTTGAGACTTTCCTACAGTTAGAATTGCATTAGGAACACACATGTTACTTAGTTCTTAAAACACTTGTTTCTGTAGTTCCGTGTGATGGTTCTCTGTTTCATTAGTAAGAAAAGACATGTATTCTTGTTTTAGTGGAGAAACGCATAGGAACTTTGTTTCCATTTCTTTGTCATATTAGGAGAGTGTTTCTTGTAGATGCTGTGGCGATATGTATTTTAGTTACTTCTGAGAATCTTGTGTGTTAGAGAAGCTAGAATTACACTGAGAGTGCATAGGTTTAGAGGTGCGTATTGAGCAATATGTTGAAATACCCATTGATAGTGTGTTTCCAATTGTGTTTTTTTTGATACATTCTTACAGTTAGAATTGCATTAGGAAAACACAAGTTATTTAATTTTTAAACGCTTGTTTTCTGCAATTCCATATGAAGGTTCTCTGTTTCATTAGTTAGAAAAAACATGTATTCTTGTTTTAGTGGAGAAACGCATAGGAACTGTGTTTCCACTTGTTTAGAGTATTAGGAGTGTTTTTCTTTGTAGATGCAGTGGCGATATGTATGTTCCTTAATTTTGAGGGCCTTGTGTATTAGAGAAGCTAGACTCACACTTATAGTGCATAGTTTGAGAATCACATAATGAGCAATATGTTGAAATACCCATTGATAGTGTGTTTCCACTTGTGTTGTTTTTGAGACATTCCTACATTAGAATTGCATTATGAACATACATGTTACGTACTTCTTAAAACACTTGTTTTCTGTAGTTGAGTAGGAAGGTTTTCTGCTTCATAAGTTAGAATAGAGATATAGTCTTGTTTTAGTGGAAAAACGCATAGGAACTGTGTTTCCATTTGTTTATTGTATTAGGAGAGTATTTCTTTGTAAATGCTGTGGCGATTGTATTTTAGTAATTTCTTAGATTCTTCTATGTTGGAGAAGCTAGAATCCCACTGAGAGTGCATAGTTTGAGAAGCCCGTATTGAGCAATATGTTGAAATGCCCACTGATAGTGTGTTTCCACTTGTCTTGTTTTTGACACTTTCCTACAGTTAGAATTGAATAAGGAACACTCATGTAACTTCATTCTTAAAACACTTGTTTTCTGTAGTTCCGTGTGAAGGTTCTCTGTTTCATTAGCTAGAAAAGACATGTATTCTTTTTTTAGTGGAGAAAAGCATAGGAACTGTGTTTCCATTTGTTTAGCGTTTTAGGACTGTGTTTCCTTATAGATGCTGTGGCATTAGGTATTTTAGTCCCTTCTGTGAGTTTTTTGTGTTACAGAAGCTAGAATCACACTGAGAGTGCATAGTTTGATAAGGGCGTATTGAGCAATATGTTTAAATACCCATTGATAGTGTGTTTCCATTTGTGTTGTTTTTGAGACTTTCCTACAGTTAGAATTGCATTAGGAACACACATGTTACTTAGTTCTTAAAACACTTGTTTTCTGTAGTTCCATGTGAAGGTTCTCTGTTTCATTAGCTAGAAAAGACATGTATTCTTGTTTTAGTGGAGAAAAGCTTAGGAACTGTGTTTCCATTTGTTTAGAGTTTTAGGAATGTGTTTTCTTGTAGATGCAGTGGCAATACGTACTTTTTTCCTTCTGTGAGTCTTGTTTGTTAGAGAGCTAGAATCACACTGCGAATGCATAGTTTGAGAAGCCCTTATTGAGCAATATGTTGAAATGCCCATTGATAGTGTGTTTCCATTTGTTTAGCGTTTTAGGACTCTGTTTCCTTATAGATGCTGTGGCATTACGTATTTTAGTCCCTTCTCTGAGACTTGTATGTTAGAGAAGCTAGAATCACACTGAGAGTGCATAGTTTGAGAAGCCCATATTGAGCAATATGTTGAAATACCCATTGATAGTGTGTTTCCACTTGTGTTGTTTTTGAGACTTTCCTACAGTTAGAATTGCATTAGGAACACACATGTTACTTAGTTCTTAAAGCACTTGTTTTCTGTAGTTCCTTGTGATGATTCCCTGTTTCATTAGTTAGAAAAGACATGTATTCTTGTTTTAGTGGTAAAACGAATAGGAACTGTGTTTCCATTTGTTTATAGTGTTAGGAGAGTGTTTCTTTGGAGATGCTGCGGCAATGCGTACTTTAGTTACTTCTGAGAGTGTTGTGTGTTAGAGAAGGTAAAAACACTCTGAGAGTGCATAGTTTGAGAAGCACGTATTGAGCAATATGTTGAAATACCCATTGAGAGTGTGTTTCCATTTGTGTTGTTTTTTTAGACATTCCTACAGTTAGAATTGCATTAGGAACACTCATGTTACTTAGTTCTTAAAACACTTGTGTTCTGTAGTTCCGTGTGAAGGTTCTCTGTTTCATTAGCTAGAAAAGACATGTATTCTTGTGTTAGTGGAGAAACGCATAGGTACTGTGTTTCCATTTGTTTAGCGTATTAGGAGTGTGTTTCTTTGTAGATGCTGTGGCGATATGTATTTTAGTTACTTCTGAGAATCTTGTGTGTTAGAGAAGCTAGAATCACACTGAGAGTGCATAGTTTGAGAAGTGCGTATTGAGCAATATGTTGAAATACCCATTGATAGTGTGTTTCCCTTTGTATTGTTTTTCTTACATTCCTACAGTTAGAATTGCATTAGGAACACACATGTTACTTAGTTTTTAAACACTTGTTTTCTATAGTTCCATGTGAATGTTCTCTATTTCATTAGTTAGAAAAAACATGTATTCTTGTTTTAGTGGAGAAACGCATAAGAATTGTGTTTCCGTTTGTTTAGCGTATTACGAGTGTCTGTCTTTATACATTCTGTGGCGATATGTATTTTACTTACTTTTGAGAGCCTTGTGTGTTAGAGAAGCTAGAATCACACTTATAGTGCATAGTTTGAGAAGCACATAATGAACAACATGTTGAAATACCCATTGATATTGTGTTTCCATCTTGTGTTGTTTTTGAGACATTCGTACAGTTAGAATGGTATTAGGTATACACATGTTACTTAGTTCTTAAAACACTTGTTTTCGGAAGTTGTGTGTGAAGGTTTTCAGTTTCATTAGTTAGAATAGAAAATGTATTCTTGTTTTAGTGGAAAAACGCCTAGGAACTGTGTTTCCATTTGTTTCTCATATTAGGAGAGTATTTCTTTGTAGATGCTTTGGTGATATGTAATTTAGTTACTTCTGAGAATCTTGTGTGTTAGAGAAATTAAAATAACACTGAGAGTCCATAGTTTGAGAAGCACATATTGAGCAATATGTTGAAATACCCATTAGTAAGTGTTTTCATTTGTGTTGCTTTTGAGATATTCCTACAGTTAGAATTGAATTAGGAACACACATGTTACTTAGTTCTTAAACACTTGTTTTCTGTAGTTCCATGTGAAGGTTCTCTGTTTGATTAGTTAGAAAAAACATGTATTCTTGTTTTAGTGAAAAAACGCATAGGAACTGTGTTTCCACTTGTTTAGCGTATTAGGAGTGTCTCTCTTTGTAGATGCTGTGGCAATATGTATCTTACTTACTTTTGAGAGCCTTGTGTGTTAGAGAATCTAGAATCACACTTACAGTGCATAGTTTGAGAAGCACATACTGAGCAATATGTTGAAATGCCCATTGATAATGTGTTTCCACTTGTGTTGTTTTTGAGATATTCCTAATGTTAGAATTGCTTTAGGAACATCCATGTTACTTAGTTCTTAAAACACTTGTTTTCTGTAGTTCCGTGTGATGATTCTCTGTTTCATTAGTTAGAAATGACATGTATTCTTGTTTTAGTGGAGAAACGCATAGGAAGTGTGTTTCCATTTGATTATCGTATTAGGAGAGTGTTCTTTGGAGATGCTGTGGCGATATGTATTTTAGTTACTTCTCAGAATCTTGTGTGTTAGAGAAGCTAGAATCACACTGAAAGTGCATAGTTTGAGAAGCCCGTATTGAGCAAAATGTTGAAATGGTCACTGATAGTGTGTTTCCACTTGTGTTCTTTTAGAGACTTTCCTATAGTTAGAATTGCATTAGGAACACTCACGTTACTTAGTTCTTAAAACACTTATTTTCTGTAGTTCCATGTGAAGGTTCTCTGTTTCATTGGCTTGAAAAGACATGTATTCTTGTTTTAGGGAGAAAAGCATAGGAACTGTGTTTCCATTTCTTTAGCATTTTAGAAGTGTGTTTCCTTGTTGGAAGCAGTGGCAATATGTATTTTTTTTTTTACTTCTGTGAGTCTTGTGTGTTAGAGAAGCTAGAATCACACTGAGAGTGCATAGTTTGAGAAGTGTGTATTGAGCAATATGTTGAACTACCCATTGCTAGTGTGTTTTCATTTGTGTTGTTTTTGTTACATTCTTACAGTTAGAATTGCCTTAGGAACACTCATGTTACTTAGTTCGTAAAACACTGGTTTTCAGTAGTTCCGTGTGATGGTTCTCTGTTTCATTAGCTAGAAAAGACATGTATTCTTGTTTTAGGAGACAAAAACATAGGAACTGTGTTTCCATTTGTTTAGCAATTTAGGAGTGTGTTTCCTTGTTAGATGCTGTGGCAATACGTATTTTTCTTACTTCTGTGAGTCTTGTGTGTTACAGAAGCTAGAATCACACTGAGAGTGCATACTTTGAGAAGGGCGTATTGAGCAATATGTTTAAATACCCATTGATAGTGTGTTTCCACTTGTGTTGTTTTTGAGACTTTCCTACAGTTAGAATTGCATTAGGAACACACATGTTACTTAGTTCTTAAAACACTTGTTTCTGTAGTTCCGTGTGATGGTTCTCTGTTTCATTAGTTAGAAAAAACATGTATTCTTGTTTTAGTGAAAAAACGCATAGGAACAGTGTTTCCACTTGTTTAGCGTATTAGGAGTGTCTCTCTTTGTAGATGCTGTGGCAATATGTATCTTACTTACTTTTGAGAGCCTTGTGTGTTAGAGAATCTAGAATCACACTTACAGTGCATAGTTTGAGAAGCACATAATGAGCAATATGTTGAAATACCCATTGATAATGTGTTTCCACTGGTGTTGTTTTTCAGATATTCCTAATGTTAGAATTGCTTTAGAAACATCCATGTTACTTAGTTCTTAAAACACTTGTTTTCTGTAGTTCTGTGTATTGATTCTCTGTTTCATTAGTTAGAAATGACATGTATTCTTGTTTTAGTGGAGAAACGCATAGGAAGTGTGTTTCCATTTGTTTATCGTATTAGGAGAGTGTTCTTTGGAGATGCTGTGGCGATATGTATTTTAGTTACTTCTCAGAATCTTGTGTGTTAGAGAAGCTAGAATCACACTGAAAGTGCATAGTTTGAGAAGCCCGTATTGAGCAAAATGTTGAAATGGCCACTGATAGTGTGTTTCCACTTGTGTTCTTTTAGAGACTTTCCTATAGTTAGAATTGCATTAGGAACACTCATGTTACTTAGTTCTTAAAACACTTATTTTCTGTAGTTCCATGTGAAGGTTCTCTGTTTCATTGGCCTGAAAAGACATGTATTCTTGTTTTAGGGGAGAAAAGCATAGGAACTGTGTTTCCATTTCTTTAGCATTTTAGAAGTGTGTTTCCTTGTTATATGTATTTTTTTTCACTTCTGTGAGTCTTGTGTGTTAGAGAAGCTAGAATCACACTGAGAGTGCATAGTTTGAGAAGTGTGTATTGAGCAATATGTTAAATACCCATTGCTAGTGTGTTTTCATTTGTGTTGTTTTTGTTACATTCTTACAGTTAGAATTGCATTAGGAACACTCATGTTACTTAGTTCTTAAAACACTTGTTTTCAGTAGTTCCATGTGAAGGTTCTCTGTTTCATTAGCTAGAAAAGACATGTATTCTTGTTTTAGGAGACAAAAACATAGGAACTGTGTTTCCATTTGTTTAGCAATTTAGGAGTGTGTTTCCTTGTTAGATGCTGTGGCAATACGTATTTTTCTTACTTCTGTGAGTCTTGTGTGTTACAGAAGCTAAAATCACACTGAGAGTGCATAGTTTGAGAAGGGCGTATTGAGCAATATGTTTAAATACCCATTGATAGTGTGTTTCCACTTGTGTTGTTTTTGAGATATTCCTACATGTTAGAATTGCATTAGGAACACACATGTTACTTAGTTCTTAAAACACTTGTTTTCTGTAGTTCCGTGTGATGTTTCTCTGTTTCATTAGTTAGAAAAGACATGTATTCTTGTTTTAGTGGAGAAACGCATAGGAACTGTGTTTCCATTTGTTTATCGTATTAGGAGAGTGTTTCTTTGTAGATGCTGTGGCGATATGTATTTTAGTTACTTCTGAGAATCTTGTGTGTTAGAGAAGCTAGAATCACACTGAGAGTGCATAGTTTGAGAAGCCCGTATTGAGCAATATGTTGAAATACCCATTGATAGTGTGTTTCCACTTGTGTTCTTTTAGAGACTTTCCTATAGTTAGAATTGCATTAGGAACACTCATGTTACTTAGTTCTTAAAACACTTGTTTTCTGTAGTTCCATGTGAAGGTTCTCTGTTTCATTAGTTAGAAAAGACATGTATTCTTGTTTTAGTGGAGAAAAGCATAGGAACTGTGTTTCCATTTCTTTAGCATATTAGGAGTGTGTTTCCTTGTTAGATGCTGTGGCAATATGTATTTTTTTTTTACTTCTGTGAGTCTTGTGTGTTAGAGAAGCTAGAATCACACTGAGAGTGCATAGTTTGAGAAGTGTGTATTGAGCAATATGTTGAAATACCCATTGATAGTGTGTTTTCATTTGTGTTGTTTTTGTTACATTCCTACAGTTAGAATTGCATTAGGAACACTCATGTTACTTAGTTCTTAAAACACTTGTTTTCTGTAGTTCCGTGTGAAGGTTCTCTGTTTCATTAGCTAGAAAAGACATGTATTCTTGTTTTAGGAGAAAAAACATAGGAACTGTGTTTCCATTTGTTTAGCAATTTAGGAGTGTGTTTCCTTGTTAGATGCTGTGGCAATACGTATTTTTCTTACTTCTGTGAGTCTTGTGTGTTAGAGAAGCTAGAATCACACTGAGAGTGCATAGTTTGAGAAGGGCGTATTGAGCAATATGTTGAAATACCCATTGATAGTGTGTTTCCACTTGTGTTGTTTTTGAGACTTTCCTACAGTTAGAATTGCATTAGGAACACACATGTTACTTAGTTCTTAAAACACTTGTTTTCTGTAGTTCCTGTGATGGTTCTCTGTTTCATTAGTTAGAAAAGACATGTATTCTTGTTTTAGTGGAGAAACGCATAGGAACTGTGTTTCCATTTGTTTGTCGTATTAGGAGAGTGTTTCTTGTAGATGCTGTGGCGATATGTATTTTAGTTACTTCTGAGAATCTTGTGTGTTAGAGAAGCTAGAATCACACTGAGAGTGCATAGTTTGAGAGGTGCGTATTGAGCAATATGTTGAAATACCCATTGATAGTGTGTTTCCATTGTGTTGTTTTTGAGACATTCCTACAGTTAGAATTGCATTAGGAAACACATGTTACTTAGTTTTTAAACACTTGTTTTCTGTAGTTCCATGTGAAGGTTCTCTGTTTCATTAGTTAGAAAAAACATGTATTCTTGTTTTAGTGGAGAAACGCATAGGAACTGTGTTTCCACTTGTTTAGAGTATTAGGAGTGTTTTTCTTTGTAGATGCTGTGGCGATATGTATTTCCTTACTTTTGAGAGTCTTGTGTGTTAGAGAAGCTAGAATCACACTTATAGTGCATAGTTTGAGAATGCACATAATGAGCAATATGTTGAAATACCCATTGATAGTGTGTTTCCACTTGTGTTGTTTTTGAGACATTCCTACAGTTAGAATTGCATTATGAACATACATGTTACTTAGTTCTTAAAACACTTGTTTTCTGTAGTTGAGTAGGAAGGTTCTCTGTTTCATTAGTTAGAATAGACATGTATTCTTGTTTTAGTGGAAAAACGCATAGGAACTGTGTTTCCATTTGTTTATTGTATTAGGAGAGTGTTTCTTTGTAGATGCTGTGGCGATTGTATTTTAGTAACTTCTTAGATTCTTGTGTGTTAGAGAAGCTAGAATCACACTGAGAGTGCATAGTTTGAGAAGCCCATATTGAGCAATATGTTGAAATACCCATTGATAGTGTGTTTCCACTTGTGTTGTTTTTGAGACTTTCCTACAGTTAGAATTGCATTAGGAACACTCATGTTACTTAGTTCTTAAAACACTTGTTTTCTGTAGTTCCGTGTGAAGGTTCTCTGTTTCATTAGCTAGAAAAGACATGTATTCTTGTTTTAGTGGAGAAAAGCATAGGAACTGTGTTTCCATTTGTTTAGCGTTTTAGGAGTGTGTTTCCTTATAGATGCTGTGGCAATAGGTATTTTAGTTACTTCTGTGAGTCTTGTGTGTTAGAGAAGCTAGAATCACACTGAGAGTGCATAGTTTGAGAAGGGCGTATTGAGCAATATGTTGAAATACCCATTGATAGTGTGTTTCCATTTGTGTTGTTTTTGAGACTTTCCTACAGTTAGAATTGCATTAGGAACACACATGTTACTTAGTTCTTAAAACACTTGTTTCTGTAGTTCCGTGTGATGGTTCTCTGTTTCATTAGTAGAAAAGACATGTATTCTTGTTTTAGTGGAGAAACGCATAGGAACTGTGTTTCCATTTGTTTGTCATATTAGGAGAGTGTTTCTTGTAGATGCTGTGGCGATATGTATTTTAGTTACTTCTGAGAATCTTGTGTGTTAGAGAAGCTAGAATCACACTGAGAGTGCATAGTTTGAGAAGTGCGTATTGAGCAATATGTTGAAATACCCATTGATAGTGTGTTTCCCTTTGTATTGTTTTTCTTACATTCCTACAGTTAGAATTGCATTAGGAACACACATGTTACTTAGTTTTTAAACACTTGTTTTCTATAGTTCCATGTGAATGTTCTCTATTTCATTAGTTAGAAAAAACATGTATTCTTGTTTTAGTGGAGAAACGCATAAGAATTGTGTTTCCGTTTGTTTAGCGTATTACGAGTGTCTGTCTTTATACATTCTGTGGCGATATGTATTTTACTTACTTTTGAGAGCCTTGTGTGTTAGAGAAGCTAGAATCACACTTATACTGCATAGTTTGAGAAGCACATAATGAACAACATGTTGAAATACCCATTGATATTGTGTTTCCACTTGTGTTGTTTTTGAGACATTCGTACAGTTAGAATGGTATTAGGTATACACATGTTACTTAGTTCTTAAAACACTTGTTTTCGGAAGTTGTGTGTGAAGGTTTTCAGTTTCATTAGTTAGAATAGAAAAGTATTCTTGTTTTAGTGGAAAAACGCCTAGGCACTGTGTTTCCATTTGTTTATCATATTAGGAGAGTATTTCTTTGTAGATGCTTTGGTGATATGTATTTTAGTTACTTCTGAGAATCTTGTGTGTTAGAGAAATTAAAATAACACTGAGAGTCCATAGTTTGAGAAGCACATATTGAGCAATATGTTGAAATACCCATTAGTAATCTGTTTTCATTTGTGTTGCTTTTGAGATATTCCTACAGTTAGAATTGAATTAGGAACACACATGTTACTTAGTTCTTAAACACTTGTTTTCTGTAGTTCCATGTGAAGGTTCTCTGTTTGATTAGTTAGAAAAAACATGTATTCTTGTTTTAGTGAAAAAACGCATAGGAACTGTGTTTCCACTTGTTTAGCGTATTAGGAGTGTCTCTCTTTGTAGATGCTGTGGCAATATGTATCTTACTTACTTTTGAGAGCCTTGTGTGTTAGAGAATCTAGAATCACACTTACAGTGCATAGTTTGAGAAGCACATACTGAGCAATATGTTGAAATGCCCATTGATAATGTGTTTCCACTTGTGTTGTTTTTGAGATATTCCTAATGTTAGAATTGCTTTAGGAACATCCATGTTACTTAGTTCTTAAAACACTTGTTTTCTGTAGTTCCGTGTGATGATTCTCTGTTTCATTAGTTAGAAATGACATGTATTCTTGTTTTAGTGGAGAAACGCATAGGAAGTGTGTTTCCATTTGATTATCGTATTAGGAGAGTGTTCTTTGGAGATGCTGTGGCGATATGTATTTTAGTTACTTCTCAGAATCTTGTGTGTTAGAGAAGCTAGAATCACACTGAAAGTGCATAGTTTGAGAAGCCCGTATTGAGCAAAATGTTGAAATGGTCACTGATAGTGTGTTTCCACTTGTGTTCTTTTAGAGACTTTCCTATAGTTAGAATTGCATTAGGAACACTCACGTTACTTAGTTCTTAAAACACTTATTTTCTGTAGTTCCATGTGAAGGTTCTCTGTTTCATTGGCTTGAAAAGACATGTATTCTTGTTTTAGGGGAGAAAAGCATAGGAACTGTGTTTCCATTTCTTTAGCATTTTAGAAGTGTGTTTCCTTGTTGGAAGCAGTGGCAATATGTATTTTTTTTTTACTTCTGTGAGTCTTGTGTGTTAGAGAAGCTAGAATCACACTGAGAGTGCATAGTTTGAGAAGTGTGTATTGAGCAATATGTTGAACTACCCATTGCTAGTGTGTTTTCATTTGTGTTGTTTTTGTTACATTCTTACAGTTAGAATTGCCTTAGGAACACTCATGTTACTTAGTTCGTAAAACACTGGTTTTCAGTAGTTCCGTGTGATGGTTCTCTGTTTCATTAGCTAGAAAAGACATGTATTCTTGTTTTAGGAGACAAAAACATAGGAACTGTGTTTCCATTTGTTTAGCAATTTAGGAGTGTGTTTCCTTGTTAGATGCTGTGGCAATACGTATTTTTCTTACTTCTGTGAGTCTTGTGTGTTACAGAAGCTAGAATCACACTGAGAGTGCATACTTTGAGAAGGGCGTATTGAGCAATATGTTTAAATACCCATTGATAGTGTGTTTCCACTTGTGTTGTTTTTGAGACATTCCTACAGTTAGAATTGCATTAGGAACACACATGTTACTTAGTTCTTAAAACACTTGTTTCTGTAGTTCCGTGTGATGGTTCTCTGTTTCATTAGTTAGAAAAAACATGTATTCTTGTTTTAGTGAAAAAACGCATAGGAACTGTGTTTCCACTTGTTTAGCGTATTAGGAGTGTCTCTCTTTGTAGATGCTGTGGCAATATGTATCTTACTTACTTTTGAGAGCCTTGTGTGTTAGAGAATCTAGAATCACACTTACAGTGCATAGTTTGAGAAGCACATAATGAGCAATATGTTGAAATACCCATTGATAATGTGTTTCCACTGGTGTTGTTTTTCAGATATTCCTAATGTTAGAATTGCTTTAGAAACATCCATGTTACTTAGTTCTTAAAACACTTGTTTTCTGTAGTTCTGTGTATTGATTCTCTGTTTCATTAGTTAGAAATGACATGTATTCTTGTTTTAGTGGAGAAACGCATAGGAAGTGTGTTTCCATTTGTTTATCGTATTAGGAGAGTGTTCTTTGGAGATGCTGTGGCGATATGTATTTTAGTTACTTCTCAGAATCTTGTGTGTTAGAGAAGCTAGAATCACACTGAAAGTGCATAGTTTGAGAAGCCCGTATTGAGCAAAATGTTGAAATGGTCACTGATAGTGTGTTTCCACTTGTGTTCTTTTAGAGACTTTCCTATAGTTAGAATTGCATTAGGAACACTCATGTTACTTAGTTCTTAAAACACTTATTTTCTGTAGTTCCATGTGAAGGTTCTCTGTTTCATTGGCTTGAAAAGACATGTATTCTTGTTTTAGGGGAGAAAAGCATAGGAACTGTGTTTCCATTTCTTTAGCATTTTAGAAGTGTGTTTCCTTGTTGGATGCTGTGGCAATATGTATTTTTTTTTTACTTCTGTGAGTCTTGTGTGTTAGAGAAGCTAGAATCACACTGAGAGTGCATAGTTTGAGAAGTGTGTATTGAGCAATATGTTGAACTACCCATTGCTAGTGTGTTTTCATTTGTGTTGTTTTTGTTACATTCTTACAGTTAGAATTGCATTAGGAACACTCATGTTACTTAGTTCGTAAAACACTGGTTTTCAGTAGTTCCGTGTGAAGGTTCTCTGTTTCATTAGCTAGAAAAGACATGTATTCTTGTTTTAGGAGACAAAAACATAGGAACTGTGTTTCCATTTGTTTAGCAATTTAGGAGTGTGTTTCCTTGTTAGATGCTGTGGCAATACGTATTTTTCTTACTTCTGTGAGTCTTGTGTGTTACAGAAGCTAGAATCACACTGAGAGTGCATAGTTTGAGAAGGGCGTATTGAGCAATATGTTTAAATACCCATTGATAGTGTGTTTCCACTTGTGTTGTTTTTGAGACTTTCCTACAGTTAGAATTGCATTAGGAACACACATGTTACTTAGTTCTTAAAACACTTGTTTCTGTAGTTCCGTGTGATGGTTCTCTGTTTCATTAGTTAGAAAAACATGTATTCTTGTTTTAGTGGAAAAACGCATAGGAACTGTGTTTCCATTTGTTTAGCGTATTAGGAGTGTTTCTTTGTAGATGCTGTGGCAATATGTATTTTACTTACTTTGAGAGCCTTGTGTGTTAGAGAAGCTAGAATCACACTTACAGTGCATAGTTTGAGAAGCACATAATGAGCAATATGTTGAAATACCCATTGATAGTGTGTTTCCACTTGTGTTGTTTTTCAGATATTCCTAATGTTAGAATTGCTTTAGGAACATCCATGTTACTTAGTTCTTAAAACACTTGTTTTCTGTAGTTCTGTGATTGATTCTCTGTTTCATTAGTTAGAAATGACATGTATTCTTGTTTTAGTGGAGAAACGCATAGGAACTGTGTTTCCATTTGTTTATCGTATTAGGAGAGTGTTCTTTGGAGATGCTGTGGCGATATGTATTTTAGTTACTTCTCAGAATCTTGTGTGTTAGAGAAGCTAGAATCACACTGAAAGTGCATAGTTTGAGAAGCCCGTATTGAGCAATATGTTGAAATGGCCACTGATAGTGTGTTTCCACTTGTGTTGTTTTAGAGACTTTCCTATAGTTAGAATTGCATTAGGAACACTCATGTTACTTAGTTCTTAAAACACTTGTTTTCTGTAGTTCCATGTGAAGGTTCTCTGTTTCATTAGCCTGAAAAGACATGTATTCTTGTTTTAGGGGAGAAAAGCATAGGAACTGTGTTTCCATTTCTTTAGCATTTTAGAAGTGTGTTTCCTTGTTATATGTATTTTTTTTACTTCTGTGAGTCTTGTGTGTTAGAGAAGCTAGAATCACACTGAGAGTGCATAGTTTGAGAAGTGTGTATTGAGCAATATGTTGAAATACCCATTGATAGTGTGTTTTCATTTGTGTTGTTTTTGTTACATTCCTACAGTTAGAATTGCATTAGGAACACTCATGTTACTTAGTTCTTAAAACACTTGTTTTCTGTAGTTCCATGTGAAGGTTCTCTGTTTCATTAGCTAGAAAAGACATGTATTCTTGTTTTAGGAGACAAAAACATAGGAACTGTGTTTCCATTTGTTTAGCAATTTAGGAGTGTGTTTCCTTGTTAGATGCTGTGGCAATACGTATTTTTCTTACTTCTGTGAGTCTTGTGTGTTACAGAAGCTAGAATCACACTGAGAGTGCATAGTTTGAGAAGGGCGTATTGAGCAATATGTTTAAATACCCATTGATAGTGTGTTTCCACTTGTGTTGTTTTTGAGATATTCCTACATGTTAGAATTGCATTAGGAACATCACATGTTACTTAGTTCTTAAAACACTTGTTTTCTGTAGTTCCGTGTGATGGTTCTCTGTTTCATTAGTTAGAAATGACATGTATTCTTGTTTTAGTGGAGAAACGCATAGGAACTGTGTTTCCATTTGTTTATCGTATTAGGAGAGTGTTTCTTTGTAGATGCTGTGGCGATATGTATTTTAGTTACTTCTGAGAATCTTGTGTGTTAGAGAAGCTAGAATCACACTGAAAGTGCATAGTTTGAGAAGCCCGTATTGAGCAAAATGTTGAAATGGTCATTGATAGTGTGTTTCCACTTGTGTTCTTTTAGAGACTTTCCTATAGTTAGAATTGCATTAGGAACACTCACGTTACTTAGTTCTTAAAACACTTGTTTTCTGTAGTTCCATGTGAAGGTTCTCTGTTTCATTAGTTAGAAAAGACATGTATTCTTGTTTTAGGGAGAAAAGCATAGGAACTGTGTTTCCATTTCTTTAGCATTTTAGAAGTGTGTTTCCTTGTTGGAAGCTGTGGCAATATGTATTTTTTTTTACTTCTGTGAGTCTTGTGTGTTAGAGAAGCTAGAATCACACTGAGAGTGCATAGTTTGAGAAGTGTGTATTGAGCAATATGTTGAAATACCCATTGATAGTGTGTTTCATTTGTGTTGTTTTTGTTACATTCTTACAGTTAGAATTGCATTAGGAACACTCATGTTACTTAGTTCTTAAAACACTGGTTTTCAGTAGTTCCGTGTGAAGGTTCTCTGTTTCATTAGCTAGAAAAGACATGTATTCTTGTTTTAGGAGACAAAAACATAGGAACTGTGTTTCCATTTGTTTAGCAATTTAGGAGTGTGTTTCCTTGTTAGATGCTGTGGCAATACGTATTTTTCTTACTTCTGTGAGTCTTGTGTGTTAGAGAAGCTAGAATCACACTGAGAGTGCATAGTTTGAGAAGGGCGTATTGAGCAATATGTTGAAATACCCATTGATAGTGTGTTTCCACTTGTGTTGTTTTTGAGACATTCCTACAGTTAGAATTGCATTAGGAACACACATGTTACTTAGTTCTTAAAACACTTGTTTTCTGTAGTTCCGTGTGATGGTTCTCTGTTTCATTAGTTAGAAAAAACATGTATTCTTGTTTTAGTGAAAAAACGCATAGGAACTGTGTTTCCACTTGTTTAGCGTATTAGGAGTGTCTCTCTTTGTAGATGCTGTGGCAATATGTATCTTACTTACTTTTGAGAGCCTTGTGTGTTAGAGAATCTAGAATCACACTTACAGTGCATAGTTTGAGAAGTGCACATAATGAGCAATATGTTGAAATACCCATTGATAATGTGTTTCCACTTGTGTTGTTTTTGAGATATTCCTAATGTTAGAATTGCTTTAGGAACATCCATGTTACTTAGTTCTTAAAACACTTGTTTTCTGTAGTTCTGTGTGATTGATTCTCTGTTTCATTAGTTAGAAATGACATGTATTCTTGTTTTAGTGGAGAAACGCATAGGAAGTGTGTTTCCATTTGTTTATCGTATTAGGAGAGTGTTCTTTGGAGATGCTGTGGCGATATGTATTTTAGTTACTTCTCAGAATCTTGTGTGTTAGAGAAGCTAGAATCACACTGAAAGTGCATAGTTTGAGAAGCCCGTATTGAGCAAAATGTTGAAATGGTCACTGATAGTGTGTTTCCACTTGTGTTCTTTTAGAGACTTTCCTATAGTTAGAATTGCATTAGGAACACTCACGTTACTTAGTTCTTAAAACACTTATTTTCTGTAGTTCCATGTGAAGGTTCTCTGATTTCATTCAGTTTCATTGGCTTGAAAAGACATGTATTCTTGTTTTAGGGGAGAAAAGCATAGGAACTGTGTTTCCATTTCTTTAGCATTTTAGAAGTGTGTTTCCTTGTTGGAAGCAGTGGCAATATGTATTTTTTTTTTTACTTCTGTGAGTCTTGTGTGTTAGAGAAGCTAGAATCACACTGAGAGTGCATAGTTTGAGAAGTGTGTATTGAGCAATATGTTGAACTACCCATTGCTAGTGTGTTTTCATTTGTGTTGTTTTTGTTACATTCTTACAGTTAGAATTGCTTAGGAACACTCATGTTACTTAGTTCGTAAAACACTGGTTTTCAGTAGTTCCGTGTGATGGTTCTCTGTTTCATTAGCTAGAAAAGACATGTATTCTTGTTTTAGGAGACAAAAACATAGGAACTGTGTTTCCATTTGTTTAGCAATTTAGGAGTGTGTTTCCTTGTTAGATGCTGTGGCAATACGTATTTTTCTTACTTCTGTGAGTCTTGTGTGTTACAGAAGCTAGAATCACACTGAGAGTGCATAGTTTGAGAAGGGCGTATTGAGCAATATGTTTAAATACCCATTGATAGTGTGTTTCCACTTGTGTTGTTTTTGAGACTTTCCTACAGTTAGAATTGCATTAGGAACACACATGTTACTTAGTTCTTAAAACACTTGTTTCTGTAGTTCCGTGTGATGGTTCTCTGTTTCATTAGTTAGAAAAAACATGTATTCTTGTTTTAGTGAAAAAACGCATAGGAACTGTGTTTCCACTTGTTTAGCGTATTAGGAGTGTCTCTCTTTGTAGATGCTGTGGCAATATGTATTTTACTTACTTTTGAGAGCCTTGTGTGTTAGAGAATCTAGAATCACACTTACAGTGCATAGTTTGAGAAGCACATAATGAGCAATATGTTGAAATACCCATTGATAATGTGTTTCCACTTGTGTTGTTTTTCAGATATTCCTAATGTTAGAATTGCTTTAGAAACATCCATGTTACTTAGTTCTTAAAACACTTGTTTTCTGTAGTTCTGTGTATTGATTCTCTGTTTCATTAGTTAGAAATGACATGTATTCTTGTTTTAGTGGAGAAACGCATAGGAAGTGTGTTTCCATTTGTTTATCGTATTAGGAGAGTGTTCTTTGGAGATGCTGTGGCGATATGTATTTTAGTTACTTCTCAGAATCTTGTGTGTTAGAGAAGCTAGAATCACACTGAAAGTGCATAGTTTGAGAAGCCCGTATTGAGCAAAATGTTGAAATACCCATTGATAGTGTGTTTCCACTTGTGTTCTTTTAGAGACTTTCCTACAGTTAGAATTGCATTAGGAACACTCATGTTACTTAGTTCTTAAAACACTTATTTTCTGTAGTTCCATGTGAAGGTTCTCTGTTTCATTAGCCTGAAAAGACATGTATTCTTGTTTTAGGGGAGAAAAGCATAGGAACTGTGTTTCCATTTCTTTAGCATTTTAGAAGTGTGTTTCCTTGTTATATGTATTTTTTTTACTTCTGTGAGTCTTGTGTGTTAGAGAAGCTAGAATCACACTGAGAGTGCATAGTTTGAGAAGTGTGTATTGAGCAATATGTTGAAATACCCATTGCTAGTGTGTTTTCATTTGTGTTGTTTTTGTTACATTCCTACAGTTAGAATTGCATTAGGAACACTCATGTTACTTAGTTCTTAAAACACTTGTTTTCTGTAGTTCCATGTGAAGGTTCTCTGTTTCATTAGCTAGAAAAGACATGTATTCTTGTTTTAGGAGACAAAAACATAGGAACTGTGTTTCCATTTGTTTAGCAATTTAGGAGTGTGTTTCCTTGTTAGATGCTGTGGCAATACGTATTTTTCTTACTTCTGTGAGTCTTGTGTGTTAGAGAAGCTAGAATCACACTGAGAGTGCATAGTTTGAGAAGGGCGTATTGAGCAATATGTTGAAATACCCATTGATAGTGTGTTTCCACTTGTGTTGTTTTTGAGATATTCCTAATGTTAGAATTGCTTTAGGAACATCCATGTTACTTAGTTCTTAAAACACTTGTTTTCTGTAGTTCCGTGTGATGATTCTCTGTTTCATTAGTTAGAAATGACATGTATTCTTGTTTTAGTGGAGAAACGCATAGGAAGTGTGTTTCCATTTGTTTATCGTATTAGGAGAGTGTTCTTTGGAGATGCTGTGGCGATATGTATTTTAGTTACTTCTCAGAATCTTGTGTGTTAGAGAAGCTAGAATCACACTGAAAGTGCATAGTTTGAGAAGCCCGTATTGAGCAAAATGTTGAAATGGTCACTGATAGTGTGTTTCCACTTGTGTTCTTTTAGAGACTTTCCTATAGTTAGAATTGCATTAGGAACACTCACGTTACTTAGTTCTTAAAACACTTATTTTCTGTAGTTCCATGTGAAGGTTCTCTGTTTCATTGGCTTGAAAAGACATGTATTCTTGTTTTAGGGGAGAAAAGCATAGGAACTGTGTTTCCATTTCTTTAGCATTTTAGAAGTGTGTTTCCTTGTTGGAAGCAGTGGCAATATGTATTTTTTTTTTTACTTCTGTGAGTCTTGTGTGTTAGAGAAGCTAGAATCACACTGAGAGTGCATAGTTTGAGAAGTGTGTATTGAGCAATATGTTGAACTACCCATTGCTAGTGTGTTTTCATTTGTGTTGTTTTTGTTACATTCTTACAGTTAGAATTGCCTTAGGAACACTCATGTTACTTAGTTCGTAAAACACTGGTTTTCAGTAGTTCCGTGTGATGGTTCTCTGTTTCATTAGCTAGAAAAGACATGTATTCTTGTTTTAGGAGACAAAAACATAGGAACTGTGTTTCCATTTGTTTAGCAATTTAGGAGTGTGTTTCCTTGTTAGATGCTGTGGCAATACGTATTTTTCTTACTTCTGTGAGTCTTGTGTGTTACAGAAGCTAGAATCACACTGAGAGTGCATACTTTGAGAAGGGCGTATTGAGCAATATGTTTAAATACCCATTGATAGTGTGTTTCCACTTGTGTTGTTGTTTGAGACTTTCCTACAGTTAGAATTGCATTAGGAACACACATGTTACTTAGTTCTTAAAACACTTGTTTCTGTAGTTCCGTGTGATGGTTCTCTGTTTCATTAGTTAGAAAAAACATGTATTCTTGTTTTAGTGAAAAAACGCATAGGAACAGTGTTTCCACTTGTTTAGCGTATTAGGAGTGTCTCTCTTTGTAGATGCTGTGGCAATATGTATCTTACTTACTTTTGAGAGCCTTGTGTGTTAGAGAATCTAGAATCACACTTACAGTGCATAGTTTGAGAAGCACATAATGAGCAATATGTTGAAATACCCATTGATAATGTGTTTCCACTTGTGTTGTTTTTCAGATATTCCTAATGTTAGAATTGCTTTAGAAACATCCATGTTACTTAGTTCTTAAAACACTTGTTTTCTGTAGTTCTGTGTATTGATTCTCTGTTTCATTAGTTAGAAATGACATGTATTCTTGTTTTAGTGGAGAAACGCATAGGAAGTGTGTTTCCATTTGTTTATCGTATTAGGAGAGTGTTCTTTGGAGATGCTGTGGCGATATGTATTTTAGTTACTTCTCAGAATCTTGTGTGTTAGAGAAGCTAGAATCACACTGAAAGTGCATAGTTTGAGAAGCCCGTATTGAGCAAAATGTTGAAATGGTCACTGATAGTGTGTTTCCACTTGTGTTCTTTTAGAGACTTTCCTATAGTTAGAATTGCATTAGGAACACTCACGTTACTTAGTTCTTAAAACACTTATTTTCTGTAGTTCCATGTGAAGGTTCTCTGTTTCATTGGCCTGAAAAGACATGTATTCTTGTTTTAGGGGAGAAAAGCATAGGAACTGTGTTTCCATTTCTTTAGCATTTTAGAAGTGTGTTTCCTTGTTATATGTATTTTTTTTCACTTCTGTGAGTCTTGTGTGTTAGAGAAGCTAGAATCACACTGAGAGTGCATAGTTTGAGAAGTGTGTATTGAGCAATATGTTAAACTACCCATTGCTAGTGTGTTTTCATTTGTGTTGTTTTTGTTACATTCTTACAGTTAGAATTGCATTAGGAACACTCATGTTACTTAGTTCGTAAAACACTAGTTTTCAGTAGTTCCATGTGAAGGTTCTCTGTTTCATTAGCTAGAAAAGACATGTATTCTTGTTTTAGGAGACAAAAACATAGGAACTGTGTTTCCATTTGTTTAGCAATTTAGGAGTGTGTTTCCTTGTTAGATGCTGTGGCAATACGTATTTTTCTTACTTCTGTGAGTCTTGTGTGTTACAGAAGCTAAAATCACACTGAGAGTGCATAGTTTGAGAAGGGCGTATTGAGCAATATGTTTAAATACCCATTGATAGTGTGTTTCCACTTGTGTTGTTTTTGAGATATTCCTACAGTTAGAATTGCATTAGGAACACCATGTTACTTAGTTCTTAAAACACTTGTTTTCTGTAGTTCCGTGTGATGGTTCTCTGTTTCATTAGTTAGAAAAGACATGTATTCTTGTTTTAGTGGAGAAACGCATAGGAACTGTGTTTCCATTTGTTTATCGTATTAGGAGAGTGTTCTTTGTAGATGCTGTGGCGATATGTATTTTAGTTACTTCTGAGAATCTTGTGTGTTAGAGAAGCTAGAATCACACTGAAAGTGCATAGTTTGAGAAGCCCGTATTGAGCAATATGTTGAAATACCCATTGATAGTGTGTTTCCACTTGTGTTCTTTTAGAGACTTTCCTACAGTTAGAATTGCATTAGGAACACACATGTTACTTAGTTCTTAAAACACTTGTTTTCTGTAGTTCCATGTGAAGGTTCTCTGTTTCATTAGTTAGAAAAGACATGTATTCTTGTTTTAGTGGAGAAACGCATAGGAACTGTGTTTCCATTTGTTTAGCATTTTAGAAGTGTGTTTCTTGTTAGATGCAGTGGCAATATGTATTTTTTTTTTACTTCTGTGAGTCTTGTGTGTTAGAGAAGCTAGAATCACACTGAGAGTGCATAGTTTGAGAAGTGTGTATTGAGCAATATGTTGAAATACCCATTGATAGTGTGTTTCATTTGTGTTGTTTTTGTTACATTCCTACAGTTAGAATTGCCTTAGGAACACTCATGTTACTTAGTTCTTAAAACACTTGTTTTCTGTAGTTCCGTGTGAAGGTTCTCTGTTTCATTAGCTAGAAAAGACATGTATTCTTGTTTTAGGGACAAAAACATAGGAACTGTGTTTCCATTTGTTTAGCAATTTAGGAGTGTGTTTCCTTGTTAGATGCTGTGGCAATACGTATTTTCTTACTTCTGTGAGTCTTGTGTGTTAGAGAAGCTAGAATCACACTGAGAGTGCATAGTTTGAGAAGGGCGTATTGAGCAATATGTTTAAATACCCATTGATAGTGTGTTTCCACTTGTGTTGTTTTTGAGACTTTCCTACAGTTAGAATTGCATTAGGAACACACATGTTACTTAGTTCTTAAAACACTTGTTTTCTGTAGTTCCGTGTGATGGTTCTCTGTTTCATTAGTTAGAAAAAACATGTATTCTTGTTTTAGTGAAAAAACGCATAGGAACTGTGTTTCCACTTGTTTAGCGTATTAGGAGTGTCTCTCTTTGTAGATGCTGTGGCAATATGTATCTTACTTACTTTTGAGAGCCTTGTGTGTTAGAGAATCTAGAATCACACTTACAGTGCATAGTTTGAGAAGCACATAATGAGCAATATGTTGAAATACCCATTGATAATGTGTTTCCACTTGTGTTGTTTTTGAGATATTCCTAATGTTAGAATTGCTTTAGGAACATCCATGTTACTTAGTTCTTAAAACACTTGTTTTCTGTAGTTCCTGTGTATGATTCTCTGTTTCATTAGTTAGAAATGACATGTATTCTTGTTTTAGTGGAGAAACGCATAGGAAGTGTGTTTCCATTTGTTTATCGTATTAGGAGAGTGTTCTTTGGAGATGCTGTGGCGATATGTATTTTAGTTACTTCTCAGAATCTTGTGTGTTAGAGAAGCTAGAATCACACTGAAAGTGCATAGTTTGAGAAGCCCGTATTGAGCAAAATGTTGAAATGGTCACTGATAGTGTGTTTCCACTTGTGTTCTTTTAGAGACTTTCCTATAGTTAGAATTGCATTAGGAACACTCACGTTACTTAGTTCTTAAAACACTTATTTTCTGTAGTTCCATGTGAAGGTTCTCTGTTTCATTGGCTTGAAAAGACATGTATTCTTGTTTTAGGGGAGAAAAGCATAGGAACTGTGTTTCCATTTCTTTAGCATTTTAGAAGTGTGTTTCCTTGTTGGAAGCAGTGGCAATATGTATTTTTTTTTTTACTTCTGTGAGTCTTGTGTGTTAGAGAAGCTAGAATCACACTGAGAGTGCATAGTTTGAGAAGTGTGTATTGAGCAATATGTTGAACTACCCATTGCTAGTGTGTTTTCATTTGTGTTGTTTTTGTTACATTTCCTACAGTTAGAATTGCCTTAGGAACACTCATGTTACTTAGTTCGTAAAACACTGGTTTTCAGTAGTTCCGTGTGATGGTTCTCTGTTTCATTAGCTAGAAAAGACATGTATTCTTGTTTTAGGAGACAAAAACATAGGAACTGTGTTTCCATTTGTTTAGCAATTTAGGAGTGTGTTTCCTTGTTAGATGCTGTGGCAATACGTATTTTTCTTACTTCTGTGAGTCTTGTGTGTTACAGAAGCTAGAATCACACTGAGAGTGCATAGTTTGAGAAGGGCGTATTGAGCAATATGTTTAAATACCCATTGATAGTGTGTTTCCACTTGTGTTGTTTTTGAGACTTTCCTACAGTTAGAATTGCATTAGGAACACACATGTTACTTAGTTCTTAAAACACTTGTTTCTGTAGTTCCGTGTGATGGTTCTCTGTTTCATTAGTTAGAAAAAACATGTATTCTTGTTTTAGTGAAAAAACGCATAGGAACTGTGTTTCCACTTGTTTAGCGTATTAGGAGTGTCTCTCTTTGTAGATGCTGTGGCAATATGTATTTTACTTACTTTTGAGAGCCTTGTGTGTTAGAGAATCTAGAATCACACTTACAGTGCATAGTTTGAGAAGCACATAATGAGCAATATGTTGAAATACCCATTGATAATGTGTTTCCACTTGTGTTGTTTTTCAGATATTCCTAATGTTAGAATTGCTTTAGAAACATCCATGTTACTTAGTTCTTAAAACACTTGTTTTCTGTAGTTCTGTGTATTGATTCTCTGTTTCATTAGTTAGAAATGACATGTATTCTTGTTTTAGTGGAGAAACGCATAGGAAGTGTGTTTCCATTTGTTTATCGTATTAGGAGAGTGTTCTTTGTAGATGCTGTGGCGATATGTATTTTAGTTACTTCTCAGAATCTTGTGTGTTAGAGAAGCTAGAATCACACTGAAAGTGCATAGTTTGAGAAGCCCGTATTGAGCAAAATGTTGAAATGGTCACTGATAGTGTGTTTCCACTTGTGTTCTTTTAGAGACTTTCCTATAGTTAGAATTGCATTAGGAACACTCACGTTACTTAGTTCTTAAAACACTTATTTTCTGTACTTCCATGTGAAGGTTCTCTGTTTCATTGGCCTGAAAAGACATGTATTCTTGTTTTAGGGGAGAAAAGCATAGGAACTGTGTTTCCATTTCTTTAGCATTTTAGAAGTGTGTTTCCTTGTTATATGTATTTTTTTTCACTTCTGTGAGTCTTGTGTGTTAGAGAAGCTAGAATCACACTGAGAGTGCATAGTTTGAGAAGTGTGTATTGAGCAATATGTTAAACTACCCATTGCTAGTGTGTTTTCATTTGTGTTGTTTTTGTTACATTCTTACAGTTAGAATTGCATTAGGAACACTCATGTTACTTAGTTCGTAAAACACTAGTTTTCAGTAGTTCCATGTGAAGGTTCTCTGTTTCATTAGCTAGAAAAGACATGTATTCTTGTTTTAGGAGACAAAAACATAGGAACTGTGTTTCCATTTGTTTAGCAATTTAGGAGTGTGTTTCCTTGTTAGATGCTGTGGCAATACGTATTTTTCTTACTTCTGTGAGTCTTGTGTGTTACAGAAGCTAGAATCACACTGAGAGTGCATAGTTTGAGAAGGGCGTATTGAGCAATATGTTTAAATACCCATTGATAGTGTGTTTCCACTTGTGTTGTTTTTGAGATATTCCTAATGTTAGAATTGCTTTAGGAACATCCATGTTACTTAGTTCTTAAAACACTTGTTTTCTGTAGTTCCGTGTGATGATTCTCTGTTTCATTAGTTAGAAATGACATGTATTCTTGTTTTAGTGGAGAAACGCATAGGAAGTGTGTTTCCATTTGATTATCGTATTAGGAGAGTGTTCTTTGGAGATGCTGTGGCGATATGTATTTTAGTTACTTCTCAGAATCTTGTGTGTTAGAGAAGCTAGAATCACACTGAAAGTGCATAGTTTGAGAAGCCCGTATTGAGCAAAATGTTGAAATGGTCACTGATAGTGTGTTTCCACTTGTGTTCTTTTAGAGACTTTCCTATAGTTAGAATTGCATTAGGAACACTCACGTTACTTAGTTCTTAAAACACTTATTTTCTGTAGTTCCATGTGAAGGTTCTCTGTTTCATTGGCTTGAAAAGACATGTATTCTTGTTTTAGGGGAGAAAAGCATAGGAACTGTGTTTCCATTTCTTTAGCATTTTAGAAGTGTGTTTCCTTGTTGGAAGCAGTGGCAATATGTATTTTTTTTTTTACTTCTGTGAGTCTTGTGTGTTAGAGAAGCTAGAATCACACTGAGAGTGCATAGTTTGAGAAGTGTGTATTGAGCAATATGTTGAACTACCCATTGCTAGTGTGTTTTCATTTGTGTTGTTTTTGTTACATTCTTACAGTTAGAATTGCCTTAGGAACACTCATGTTACTTAGTTCGTAAAACACTGGTTTTCAGTAGTTCCGTGTGATGGTTCTCTGTTTCATTAGCTAGAAAAGACATGTATTCTTGTTTTAGGAGACAAAAACATAGGAACTGTGTTTCCATTTGTTTAGCAATTTAGGAGTGTGTTTCCTTGTTAGATGCTGTGGCAATACGTATTTTTCTTACTTCTGTGAGTCTTGTGTGTTACAGAAGCTAGAATCACACTGAGAGTGCATACTTTGAGAAGGGCGTATTGAGCAATATGTTTAAATACCCATTGATAGTGTGTTTCCACTTGTGTTGTTTTTGAGACTTTCCTACAGTTAGAATTGCATTAGGAACACACATGTTACTTAGTTCTTAAAACACTTGTTTCTGTAGTTCCGTGTGATGGTTCTCTGTTTCATTAGTTAGAAAAAACATGTATTCTTGTTTTAGTGAAAAAACGCATAGGAACAGTGTTTCCACTTGTTTAGCGTATTAGGAGTGTCTCTCTTTGTAGATGCTGTGGCAATATGTATCTTACTTACTTTTGAGAGCCTTGTGTGTTAGAGAATCTAGAATCACACTTACAGTGCATAGTTTGAGAAGCACATAATGAGCAATATGTTGAAATACCCATTGATAATGTGTTTCCACTTGTGTTGTTTTTCAGATATTCCTAATGTTAGAATTGCTTTAGAAACATCCATGTTACTTAGTTCTTAAAACACTTGTTTTCTGTAGTTCTGTGTATTGATTCTCTGTTTCATTAGTTAGAAATGACATGTATTCTTGTTTTAGTGGAGAAACGCATAGGAAGTGTGTTTCCATTTGTTTATCGTATTAGGAGAGTGTTCTTTGGAGATGCTGTGGCGATATGTATTTTAGTTACTTCTCAGAATCTTGTGTGTTAGAGAAGCTAGAATCACACTGAAAGTGCATAGTTTGAGAAGCCCGTATTGAGCAAAATGTTGAAATGGTCACTGATAGTGTGTTTCCACTTGTGTTCTTTTAGAGACTTTCCTATAGTTAGAATTGCATTAGGAACACTCACGTTACTTAGTTCTTAAAACACTTATTTTCTGTAGTTCCATGTGAAGGTTCTCTGTTTCATTGGCCTGAAAAGACATGTATTCTTGTTTTAGGGGAGAAAAGCATAGGAACTGTGTTTCCATTTCTTTAGCATTTTAGAAGTGTGTTTCCTTGTTATATGTATTTTTTTTCACTTCTGTGAGTCTTGTGTGTTAGAGAAGCTAGAATCACACTGAGAGTGCATAGTTTGAGAAGTGTGTATTGAGCAATATGTTAAACTACCCATTGCTAGTGTGTTTTCATTTGTGTTGTTTTTGTTACATTCTTACAGTTAGAATTGCATTAGGAACACTCATGTTACTTAGTTCGTAAAACACTAGTTTTCAGTAGTTCCATGTGAAGGTTCTCTGTTTCATTAGCTAGAAAAGACATGTATTCTTGTTTTAGGAGACAAAAACATAGGGACTGTGTTTCCATTTGTTTAGCAATTTAGGAGTGTGTTTCCTTGTTAGATGCTGTGGCAATACGTATTTTTCTTACTTCTGTGAGTCTTGTGTGTTACAGAAGCTAAAATCACACTGAGAGTGCATAGTTTGAGAAGGGCGTATTGAGCAATATGTTTAAATACCCATTGATAGTGTGTTTCCACTTGTGTTGTTTTTGAGACTTTCCTACAGTTAGAATTGCATTAGGAACACACATGTTACTTAGTTCTTAAAACACTTGTTTCTGTAGTTCCGTGTGATGGTTCTCTGTTTCATTAGTTAGAAAAGACATGTATTCTTGTTTTAGTGGAGAAACGCATAGGAACTGTGTTTCCATTTCTTTGTCATATTAGGAGAGTGTTTCTTGTAGATGCTGTGGCGATATGTATTTTAGTTACTTCTGAGAATCTTGTGTGTTAGAGAAGCTAGAATCACACTGAGAGTGCATAGTTTGAGAAGTGCGTATTGAGCAATATGTTGAAATACCCATTGATAGTGTGTTTCCAATTGTGTTTTTTTTGATACATTCCTACAGTTAGAATTGCATTAGGAAAACACAAGTTACTTAGTTCTTAAAACACTTGCTTTTCTGTAGTTCGCCATGTGAAGGTTCTCTGTTTCATTAGTTAGAAAAGACATGTATTCTTGTTTTAGTGGAGAAAACGCATAGGAACTGTGTTTCCATTTGTTTAGCATATTAGAAGAGTGTTTCCTTGTTGGAAGCTGTGGCAATATGTATTTTTTTTTTTACTTCTGTGAGTCTTGTGTGTTAGAGAAGCTAGAATCACACTGAGAGTGCATAGTTTGAGAAGTGTGTATTGAGCAATATGTTGAAATACCCATTGATAGTGTGTTTACATTTGTGTTGTTTTTCAGTTACGTTCCTACAGTTAGAATTGCCTTTGGAACACACATGTTACTTAGTTCTTAAAACACTTGTTTTCTGTAGTTCCTGTGAAGGTTCTCTGTTTCATTAGTTAGAAAAGACATGTATTCTTGTTTTAGTGGACAAAACGCATAGGAACTGTGTTTCCATTTGTTTAGCAATTTAGGAGTGTGTTTCTTGTTAGATGCTGTGGCAATACGTATTTTTCTTACTTCTGAGAGTCTTGTGTGTTAGAGAAGCTAGAATCACACTGAGAGTGCATAGTTTGAGAAGGGCGTATTGAGCAATATGTTGAAATACCCATTGATAGTGTGTTTCCACTTGTGTTGTTTTTGAGACTTTCCTACAGTTAGAATTGCATTAGGAACACACATGTTACTTAGTTCTTTAAACACTTGTTTTCTGTAATTCCATATGAAGGTTCTCTGTTTCATTAGTTAGAAAAAACATGTATTCTTGTTTTAGTGGAGAAACGCATAGGAACTGTGTTTCCACTTGTTTAGAGTATTAGGAGTGTTTTTCTTTGTAGATGCTGTGGCGATATGTATTTCCTTACTTTTGAGGCCTTGTGTGTTAGAGAAGCTAGAATCACACTTATAGTGCATAGTTTGAGAATCACATAATGAGCAATATGTTGAAATACCCATTGATAGTGTGTTTCCACTTGTGTTGTTTTTGAGACATTCCTACATTAGAATTGCATTAGGAACATACATGTTACTTACTTCTTAAAACACTTGTTTTCTGTAGTTGAGTGAAGGTTTTCTGTTTCATTAGTTAGAATAGACATGTATTCTTGTTTTAGTGGAAAACGCATAGGAACTGTGTTTCCATTTGTTTATTGTATTAGGAGAGTATTTCTTTGTAGATGCTGTGGCGATTGTATTTTAGTTACTTCTTAGATTCTTGTGTGTTAGAGAAGCTAGAATCACACTGAGAGTGCATAGTTTGAGAAGCCCGTATTGAGCAATATGTTGAAATGCCCACTGATAGTGTGTTTCCACTTGTGTTGTTTTTGAGACTTTCCTATAGTTAGAATTGCATTAGGAACACACATGTTACTTAGTTCTTAAAACACTTGCTTTTCTGTAGTCGCCTTTGAAGGTTCTCTGTTTCCTTAGTTAGAAAAGACATGTATTCTTGTTTTAGGGGAGAAACGCATAGGAACTGTGTTTCCATGTGTTAGCATGTATTAGAAGAGTGTTTCTTCTTGTTAGATGCTGTGGGAATAGTATTTAAGTTACTTCTGAGAGTCTTGTGTGTGAGAGAAGCTAGAATCACACTGAGAGTGCATAGTTTGAGAAGTGCGTATTGATCAATATGTTGAAATAGCCATTGATAGTGTGTTTACATTTGTGTTGTTTTTCAGACGTTCCTACAGTTAGAATTGAATTAGGAACACTCATGTTACTTAGTTCTTAAAACACTTGTTTTCTGTAGTTCCGTGTGAAGGTTCTCTGTTTCATTAGCTAGAAAAGACATGTATTCTTGTTTTAGTGGAGAAAAGCATAGGAACTGTGTTTCCATTTGTTTAGCGTTTTAGGACTGTGTTTCCTTATAGATGCTGTGGCAATAGGTATTTTAGTCCCTTCTGTGAGTTTTGTGTGTTACAGAAGCTAGAATCACACTGAGAGTGCATAGTTTGATAAGGGCGTATTGAGCAATATGTTTAAATACCCATTGATAGTGTGTTTCCATTTGTGTTGTTTTCAGACGTTCCTACGGTTAGAATTGCATTTGGAACACACATGTTACTTAGTTCTTAAAACACTTCTTTTCTGTAGTCGCCTTTGAATGATTCTCTGTTTCCTTAGTTAGAAAAGACATGTATTCTTGTTTTAGTGGAGAAACGCATAGGAACTGTGTTTCAATGTGTTTAGGCGTATTAGGAGAGTGTTTCTTTGTAGATGCTGTGGCAATATGTATTTTAGTTACTTCTGAGATCTTGTGTGTGAGAGAAGCTGGAATCACACTGAGAGTGCATAGTTTGAGAAGTGCGCATTGAGCAATATGTTGAAATACCCATTGATAGTGTGTTTACACTTGTGTTGTTTTAGAGACTTTCCTACAGTTAGAATTGCATTAGGAACACACATGTTACTTAGTTCTTAAAACACTTGTTTTCTGTAGTTCCATGTGAAGGTTCTCTGTTTCATTAGTTAGAAAAGACATGTATTCTTGTTTTAGTGGAGAAAAGCATAGGAACTGTGTTTCCATTTGTTTAGAGTTTTAGGAATGTGTTTGTTTCTTGTAGATGCAGTGGCAATACGTACTTTTTTACTTCTGTGAGTCTTGTGTGTTAGAGAAGCTAGAATCACACTGCGAGTGCATAGTTTGAGAAGCCCTTATTGAGCAATATGTTGAAATGCCCATTGATAGTGTGTTTCCATTTGTGTTTTTTTTACATTCTTACGAATTTTAGGACATGTTACTGTTTTCTGGTTTTCTTATAGTTCTCTGTTTCATTAGTAGAAAAGACATGTATTCTTGTTTTAGGAGACAAAAACATACTGTTTTAGTTTCCCTAGATGCTCAATGTATTTTTCTTACTCTGTGAGTCTTGTGTGTTAGAGAAGCTAGAATCACACTGAGAGTGCATAGTTTGAGAAGCCCATATTGAGCAATATGTTGAAATACCCATTGATAGTGTGTTTCCACTTGTGTTGTTTTTGAGACTTTCCTACAGTTAGAATTGCATTAGGAACACACATGTTACTTAGTTCTTAAAACACTTGTTTTCTGTAGTTCCTTGTGATGGTTCTCTGTTTCATTAGTTAGAAAAGACATGTATTCTTGTTTTAGTGGAAAAAACGCATAGGAACTGTGTTTCCATTTGTTTAGCGTATTAGGAGAGTGTTTCTTTGTAGATGCTGTGGCAATATGTATTTAGTTACTTCTGAGAGCCTTGTGTGTTAGAGAATCTAGAATCACACTTGAGAGTGCATAGTTTGAGAAGCACATATTGAGCAATATGTTGAAATACCCATTGATAATGTGTTTCCACTTGTGTTGTTTTTCAGATATTCCTAATGTTAGAATTGCTTTAGAACATCCATGTTACTTAGTTCTTAAAACACTTGTTTTCTGTAGTTCTGTGTATTGATTCTCTGTTTCATTAGTTAGAAATGACATGTATTCTTGTTTTAGTGGAGAAACGCATAGGAAGTGTGTTTCCATTTGTTTATCGTATTAGGAGAGTGTTCTTTGGAGATGCTGTGGCGATATGTATTTTAGTTACTTCTCAGAATCTTGTGTGTTAGAGAAGCTAGAATCACACTGAAAGTGCATAGTTTGAGAAGCCCGTATTGAGCAAAATGTTGAAATGGTCACTGATAGTGTGTTTCCACTTGTGTTCTTTTAGAGACTTTCCTATAGTTAGAATTGCATTAGGAACACTCACGTTACTTAGTTCTTAAAACACTTATTTTCTGTAGTTCCATGTGAAGGTTCTCTGTTTCATTGGCTTGAAAAGACATGTATTCTTGTTTTAGGGGAGAAAAGCATAGGAACTGTGTTTCCATTTCTTTAGCATTTTAGAAGTGTGTTTCCTTGTTGGAAGCAGTGGCAATATGTATTTTTTTTTTTACTTCTGTGAGTCTTGTGTGTTAGAGAAGCTAGAATCACACTGAGAGTGCATAGTTTGAGAAGTGTGTATTGAGCAATATGTTGAACTACCCATTGCTAGTGTGTTTTCATTTGTGTTGTTTTTGTTACATTCCTACAGTTAGAATTGCATTAGGAACACTCATGTTACTTAGTTCTTAAAACACTTGTTTTCAGTAGTTCCGTGTGAAGGTTCTCTGTTTCATTAGCTAGAAAAGACATGTATTCTTGTTTTAGGAGAGAAAAACATAGGAACTGTGTTTCCATTTGTTTAGCAATATTAGGAGTGTGTTTCCTTGTTAGATGCTGTGGCAATACGTATTTTTCTTACTTCTGTGAGTCTTGTGTGTTACAGAAGCTAGAATCACACTGAGAGTGCATAGTTTGAGAAGTGCGTATTGAGCAATATGTTGAAATACCCATTGATAGTGTGTTTCCACTTGTGTTGTTTTTGAGACATTCCTACAGTTAGAATTGCATTAGGAACACACATGTTACTTAGTTCTTAAAACACTTGTTTTCTGTAGTTCCGTGTGAATGGTTCTCTGTTTCATTAGTTAGAAAAAACATGTAAGGTTTCTTGTTTTAGTGGAGAAACGCATAGGAATTGTGTTTCCGTTTGTTTAGCGTATTAGGAGTGTCTCTCTTTGTAGATGCTGTGGCGATATGTATTTTACTTACTTTTGAGAGCCTTGTGTGTTAGAGAAGCTAGAATCACACTTACAGTGCATAGTTTGAGAAGCACATAATGAGCAATATGTTGAAATACCCATTGATAATGTGTTTCCACTTGTGTTGTTTTTGAGATATTCCTAATGTTAGAATTGCTATTAGGAAACACATGTTACTTAGTTCTTAAAACACTTGTTTTCTGTAGTTCTGTGTGAAGGTTCTCTGTTTCATTAGTTAGAAATGACATGTATTCTTGTTTTAGTGGAGAAACGCATAGGAAGTGTGTTTCCATTTGTTTATCGTATTAGGAGAGTATTTCTTTGTAGATGCTGTGGCGATATGTATTTTAGTTACTTCTGAGAATCTTGTGTGTTAGAGAAGCTAGAATCACACTGAGAGTGCATAGTTTGAGAAGCCCGTATTGAGCAAAATGTTGAAATGGTCACTGATAGTGTGTTTCCACTTGTGTTCTTTTAGAGACTTTCCTAGTTAGAATTGCATTAGGAACACTCATGTTACTTAGTTCTTAAAACACTTATTTTCTGTAGTTCCATGTGAAGGTTCTCTGTTTCATTGGCCTGAAAAGACATGTATTCTTGTTTTAGGGGAGAAAAGCATAGGAACTGTGTTTCATTTCTTTAGCATTTTAGAAGTGTGCTTATATGACTTCTGTGAGTCTTGTGTGTTAGAGAAGCTAGAATCACACTGAGAGTGCATAGTTTGAGAAGTGTGTATTGAGCAATATTACCCATTGCTAGTGTGTTTTCATTTGTGTTGTTTTTGTTACATTCTTACAGTTAGAATTGCATTAGGAACACTCATGTTACTTAGTTCTTAAAACACTTGTTTTCTGTAGTTCCATGTGAAGGTTCTCTGTTTCATTAGTTAGAAAAAACATGTATTCTTGTTTTAGTGAGAAAAACGCATAGGAACTGTGTTTCCATTTGTTTAGCGTATTAGGAGTGTCTCTCCTTGTAGATGCTGTGGCAATATGTATTTTTCTTACTTTTGAGAGCCTTGTGTGTTAGAGAATCTAGAATCACACTTACAGTGCATAGTTTGAGAAGCACATATTGAGCAATATGTTGAAATACCCATTGATAGTGTGTTTCCACTTGTGTTGTTTTTGAGATATTCCTAATGTTAGAATTGCTTTAGGAACATCCATGTTACTTAGTTCTTAAAACACTTGTTTTCTGTAGTTCCGTGTGATGATTCTCTGTTTCATTAGTTAGAAATGACATGTATTCTTGTTTTAGTGGAGAAACGCATAGGAAGTGTGTTTCCATTTGATTATCGTATTAGGAGAGTGTTCTTTGGAGATGCTGTGGCGATATGTATTTTAGTTACTTCTCAGAATCTTGTGTGTTAGAGAAGCTAGAATCACACTGAAAGTGCATAGTTTGAGAAGCCCGTATTGAGCAAAATGTTGAAATGGTCACTGATAGTGTGTTTCCACTTGTGTTCTTTTAGAGACTTTCCTATAGTTAGAATTGCATTAGGAACACTCACGTTACTTAGTTCTTAAAACACTTATTTTCTGTAGTTCCATGTGAAGGTTCTCTGTTTCATTGGCTTGAAAAGACATGTATTCTTGTTTTAGGGGAGAAAAGCATAGGAACTGTGTTTCCATTTCTTTAGCATTTTAGAAGTGTGTTTCCTTGTTGGAAGCAGTGGCAATATGTATTTTTTTTTTACTTCTGTGAGTCTTGTGTGTTAGAGAAGCTAGAATCACACTGAGAGTGCATAGTTTGAGAAGTGTGTATTGAGCAATATGTTGAACTACCCATTGCTAGTGTGTTTTCATTTGTGTTGTTTTTGTTACATTCTTACAGTTAGAATTGCCTTAGGAACACTCATGTTACTTAGTTCGTAAAACACTGGTTTTCAGTAGTTCCGTGTGATGGTTCTCTGTTTCATTAGCTAGAAAAGACATGTATTCTTGTTTTAGGAGACAAAAACATAGGAACTGTGTTTCCATTTGTTTAGCAATTTAGGAGTGTGTTTCCTTGTTAGATGCTGTGGCAATACGTATTTTTCTTACTTCTGTGAGTCTTGTGTGTTACAGAAGCTAGAATCACACTGAGAGTGCATACTTTGAGAAGGGCGTATTGAGCAATATGTTTAAATACCCATTGATAGTGTGTTTCCACTTGTGTTGTTTTTGAGACTTTCCTACAGTTAGAATTGCATTAGGAACACACATGTTACTTAGTTCTTAAAACACTTGTTTCTGTAGTTCCGTGTGATGGTTCTCTGTTTCATTAGTTAGAAAAAACATGTATTCTTGTTTTAGTGAAAAAACGCATAGGAACAGTGTTTCCACTTGTTTAGCGTATTAGGAGTGTCTCTCTTTGTAGATGCTGTGGCAATATGTATCTTACTTACTTTTGAGAGCCTTGTGTGTTAGAGAATCTAGAATCACACTTACAGTGCATAGTTTGAGAAGCACATAATGAGCAATATGTTGAAATACCCATTGATAATGTGTTTCCACTGGTGTTGTTTTTCAGATATTCCTAATGTTAGAATTGCTTTAGAAACATCCATGTTACTTAGTTCTTAAAACACTTGTTTTCTGTAGTTCTGTGTATTGATTCTCTGTTTCATTAGTTAGAAATGACATGTATTCTTGTTTTAGTGGAGAAACGCATAGGAAGTGTGTTTCCATTTGTTTATCGTATTAGGAGAGTGTTCTTTGGAGATGCTGTGGCGATATGTATTTTAGTTACTTCTCAGAATCTTGTGTGTTAGAGAAGCTAGAATCACACTGAAAGTGCATAGTTTGAGAAGCCCGTATTGAGCAAAATGTTGAAATGGTCACTGATAGTGTGTTTCCACTTGTGTTCTTTTAGAGACTTTCCTATAGTTAGAATTGCATTAGGAACACTCACGTTACTTAGTTCTTAAAACACTTATTTTCTGTAGTTCCATGTGAAGGTTCTCTGTTTCATTGGCCTGAAAAGACATGTATTCTTGTTTTAGGGGAGAAAAGCATAGGAACTGTGTATCCATTTCTTTAGCATTTTAGAAGTGTGTTTCCTTGTTATATGTATTTTTTTTCACTTCTGTGAGTCTTGTGTGTTAGAGAAGCTAGAATCACACTGAGAGTGCATAGTTTGAGAAGTGTGTATTGAGCAATATGTTAAACTACCCATTGCTAGTGTGTTTTCATTTGTGTTGTTTTTGTTACATTCTTACAGTTAGAATTGCATTAGGAACACTCATGTTACTTAGTTCGTAAAACACTAGTTTTCAGTAGTTCCATGTGAAGGTTCTCTGTTCATTAGCTAGAAAAGACATGTATTCTTGTTTTAGGAGACAAAAACATAGGGACTGTGTTTCCATTTGTTTAGCAATTTAGGAGTGTGTTTCCTTGTTAGATGCTGTGGCAATACGTATTTTTCTTACTTCTGTGAGTCTTGTAAGTTACAGAAGCTAAAATCACACTGAGAGTGCATAGTTTGAGAAGGGCGTATTGAGCAATATGTTTAAATACCCATTGATAGTGTGTTTCCACTTGTGTTGTTTTTGAGACTTTCCTACAGTTAGAATTGCATTAGGAACACACATGTTACTTAGTTCTTAAAACACTTGTTTCTGTAGTTCCGTGTGATGGTTCTCTGTTTCATTAGTAAGAAAAGACATGTATTCTTGTTTTAGTGGAGAAACGCATAGGAACTTTGTTTCCATTTCTTTGTCATATTAGGAGAGTGTTTCTTGTAGATGCTGTGGCGATATGTATTTTAGTTACTTCTGAGAATCTTGTGTGTTAGAGAAGCTAGAATTACACTGAGAGTGCATAGGTTTAGAGGTGCGTATTGAGCAATATGTTGAAATACCCATTGATAGTGTGTTTCCAATTGTGTTTTTTTTGATACATTCTTACAGTTAGAATTGCATTAGGAAAACACAAGTTATTTAATTTTTAAACGCTTGTTTTCTGCAATTCCATATGAAGGTTCTCTGTTTCATTAGTTAGAAAAAACATGTATTCTTGTTTTAGTGGAGAAACGCATAGGAACTGTGTTTCCACTTGTTTAGAGTATTAGGAGTGTTTTTCTTTGTAGATGCTGTGGCGATATGTATGTTCCTTAATTTTGAGGGCCTTGTGTATTAGAGAAGCTAGACTCACACTTATAGTGCATAGTTTGAGAATCACATAATGAGCAATATGTTGAAATACCCATTGATAGTGTGTTTCCACTTGTGTTGTTTTTGAGACATTCCTACATTAGAATTGCATTATGAACATACATGTTACGTACTTCTTAAAACACTTGTTTTCTGTAGTTGAGTAGGAAGGTTTTCTGCTTCATAAGTTAGAATAGAGATATAGTCTTGTTTTAGTGGAAAAACGCATAGGAACTGTGTTTCCATTTGTTTATTGTATTAGGAGAGTATTTCTTTGTAGATGCTGTGGCGATTGTATTTTAGTAATTTCTTAGATTCTTCTATGTTGGAGAAGCTAGAATCCACTGAGAGTGCATAGTTTGAGAAGCCCGTATTGAGCAATATGTTGAAATGCCCACTGATAGTGTGTTTCCACTTGTCTTGTTTTTGACACTTTCCTACAGTTAGAATTGAATAAGGAACACTCATGTAACTTCATTCTTAAAACACTTGTTTTCTGTAGTTCCGTGTGAAGGTTCTCTGTTTCATTAGCTAGAAAAGACATGTATTCTTTTTTTAGTGGAGAAAAGCATAGGAACTGTGTTTCCATTTGTTTAGCGTTTTAGGACTGTGTTTCCTTATAGATGCTGTGGCATTAGGTATTTTAGTCCCTTCTGTGAGTTTTGTGTGTTACAGAAGCTAGAATCACACTGAGAGTGCATAGTTTGATAAGGGCGTATTGAGCAATATGTTTAAATACCCATTGATAGTGTGTTTCCATTTGTGTTGTTTTTGAGACTTTCCTACAGTTAGAATTGCATTAGGAACACACATGTTACTTAGTTCTTAAAACACTTGTTTTCTGTAGTTCCATGTGAAGGTTCTCTGTTTCATTAGCTAGAAAAGACATGTATTCTTGTTTTAGTGGAGAAAAGCTTAGGAACTGTGTTTCCATTTGTTTAGAGTTTTAGGAATGTGTTTTCTTGTAGATGCAGTGGCAATACGTACTTTTTTCCTTCTGTGAGTCTTGTTTGTTAGAGAAGCTAGAATCACACTGCGAATGCATAGTTTGAGAAGCCCTTATTGAGCAATATGTTGAAATGCCCATTGATAGTGTGTTTCCATTTGTTTAGCGTTTTAGGACTCTGTTTCCTTATAGATGCTGTGGCATTACGTATTTTAGTCCCTTCTCTGAGACTTGTATGTTAGAGAAGCTAGAATCACACTGAGAGTGCATAGTTTGAGAAGCCCATATTGAGCAATATGTTGAAATACCCATTGATAGTGTGTTTCCACTTGTGTTGTTTTTGAGACTTTCCTACAGTTAGAATTGCATTAGGAACACACATGTTACTTAGTTCTTAAAGCACTTGTTTTCTGTAGTTCCTTGTGATGATTCCCTGTTTCATTAGTTAGAAAAGACATGTATTCTTGTTTTAGTGGTAAAACGAATAGGAACTGTGTTTCCATTTGTTTATAGTGTTAGGAGAGTGTTTCTTTGGAGATGCTGCGGCAATGCGTACTTTAGTTACTTCTGAGAGTGTTGTGTGTTAGAGAAGGTAAAAACACTCTGAGAGTGCATAGTTTGAGAAGCACGTATTGAGCAATATGTTGAAATACCCATTGAGAGTGTGTTTCCATTTGTGTTGTTTTTTTAGACATTCCTACAGTTAGAATTGCATTAGGAACACTCATGTTACTTAGTTCTTAAAACACTTGTGTTCTGTAGTTCCGTGTGAAGGTTCTCTGTTTCATTAGCTAGAAAAGACATGTATTCTTGTGTTAGTGGAGAAACGCATAGGTACTGTGTTTCCATTTGTTTAGCGTATTAGGAGTGTGTTTCTTTGTAGATGCTGTGGCGATATGTATTTTAGTTACTTCTGAGAATCTTGTGTGTTAGAGAAGCTAGAATCACACTGAGAGTGCATAGTTTGAGAAGTGCGTATTGAGCAATATGTTGAAATACCCATTGATAGTGTGTTTCCCTTTGTATTGTTTTTCTTACATTCCTACAGTTAGAATTGCATTAGGAACACACATGTTACTTAGTTTTTAAACACTTGTTTTCTATAGTTCCATGTGAATGTTCTCTATTTCATTAGTTAGAAAAAACATGTATTCTTGTTTTAGTGGAGAAACGCATAAGAATTGTGTTTCCGTTTGTTTAGCGTATTACGAGTGTCTGTCTTTATACATTCTGTGGCGATATGTATTTTACTTACTTTTGAGAGCCTTGTGTGTTAGAGAAGCTAGAATCACACTTATACTGCATAGTTTGAGAAGCACATAATGAACAACATGTTGAAATACCCATTGATATTGTGTTTCCACTTGTGTTGTTTTTGAGACATTCGTACAGTTAGAATGGTATTAGGTATACACATGTTACTTAGTTCTTAAAACACTTGTTTTCGGAAGTTGTGTGTGAAGGTTTTCAGTTTCATTAGTTAGAATAGAAAAGTATTCTTGTTTTAGTGGAAAAACGCCTAGGCACTGTGTTTCCATTTGTTTATCATATTAGGAGAGTATTTCTTTGTAGATGCTTTGGTGATATGTATTTTAGTTACTTCTGAGAATCTTGTGTGTTAGAGAAATTAAAATAACACTGAGAGTCCATAGTTTGAGAAGCACATATTGAGCAATATGTTGAAATACCCATTAGTAATCTGTTTTCATTTGTGTTGCTTTTGAGATATTCCTACAGTTAGAATTGAATTAGGAACACACATGTTACTTAGTTCTTAAACACTTGTTTTCTGTAGTTCCATGTGAAGGTTCTCTGTTTGATTAGTTAGAAAAAACATGTATTCTTGTTTTAGTGAAAAAACGCATAGGAACTGTGTTTCCACTTGTTTAGCGTATTAGGAGTGTCTCTCTTTGTAGATGCTGTGGCAATATGTATCTTACTTACTTTTGAGAGCCTTGTGTGTTAGAGAATCTAGAATCACACTTACAGTGCATAGTTTGAGAAGCACATACTGAGCAATATGTTGAAATGCCCATTGATAATGTGTTTCCACTTGTGTTGTTTTTGAGATATTCCTAATGTTAGAATTGCTTTAGGAACATCCATGTTACTTAGTTCTTAAAACACTTGTTTTCTGTAGTTCCGTGTGATGATTCTCTGTTTCATTAGTTAGAAAATGACATGTATTCTTGTTTTAGTGGAGAAACGCATAGGAAGTGTGTTTCCATTTGTTATCGTATTAGGAGAGTGTTCTTTGGAGATGCTGTGGCGATATGTATTTTAGTTACTTCTCAGAATCTTGTGTGTTAGAGAAGCTAGAATCACACTGAAAGTGCATAGTTTGAGAAGCCCGTATTGAGCAAAATGTTGAAATGCTCACTGATAGTGTGTTTCCACTTGTGTTCTTTTAGAGACTTTCCTATAGTTAGAATTGCATTAGGAACACTCACGTTACTTAGTTCTTAAAACACTTATTTTCTGTAGTTCCATGTGAAGGTTCTCTGTTTCATTAGCTTAGAAAAGACATGTATTCATGTTTTAGTGGAGAAACGCATAGGAACTGTGTTTCCATGTGTTAGGCGTATTAGGAGAGTGTTTCTTAGTAGATGCTGTTGCAATACGTATTTTAGTTACTTCTGAGAGTCTTGTGTGTGAGAGAAGCTGGAATCACACTCAGAGTGCATAGTTTGATAAGTGCGCATTGACCACTATGTTGAAATAGCCATTGATAGTGTGTTTACATCTGTGTTGTGTTTCAGACGTTCCTGCGGTTAGAATTGCATTTGGAACACACATGTTACTTAGTTCTTGAAACACTTCTTTTCTGTAGTCGCCTTTGAAGTTTCTCTGTTTCCTTAGTTAGAAAAGACATGTATTCATGTTTTAGTGGAGAAACGCATAGGAACTGTGTTTCAATGTGTTAGGCGTATTAGGAGAGTGTTTCTTAGTAGATGCTGTTGCAATACGTATTTTAGTTACTTCTGAGAGTCTTGTGTGTGAGAGAAGCTGGAATCACACTCAGAGTGCATAGTTTGATAAGTGCGCATTGAGCTATGTTGAAATAGCCATTGATAGTGTGTTTACATCTGTGTTGTGTTTCAGACGTTCCTGCGGTTAGAATTGCATTTGGAACACACATGTTACTTAGTTCTTGAAACACTTCTTTTCTGTAGTCGCCTTTGAAGTTTCTCTGTTTCCTTAGTTAGAAAAGACATGTATTCATGTTTTAGTGGAGAAACGCATAGGAACTGTGTTTCAATGTGTTAGGCGTATTAGGAGAGTGTCTTTCTTAGTAGATGCTGTTGCAATACGTATTTTAGTTACTTCTGAGAGTCTTGTGTGTGAGAGAAGCTGGAATCACACTCAGAGTGCATAGTTTGATAAGTGCGCATTGACCGCTATGTTGAAATAGCCATTGATAGTGTGTTTACATCTGTGTTGTGTTTCAGACGTTCCTGCGGTTAGAATTGCATTTGGAACACACATGTTACTTAGTTCTTGAAACACTTCTTTTCTGTAGTCGCCTTTGAAGTTTCTCTGTTTCCTTAGTTAGAAAAGACATGTATTCATGTTTTAGTGGAGAAACGCATAGGAACTGTGTTTCAATGTGTTAGGCGTATTAGGAGAGTGTTTCTTAGTAGATGCTGTTGCAATACGTATTTTAGTTACTTCTGAGAGTCTTGTGTGTGAGAGAAGCTGGAATCACACTCAGAGTGCATAGTTTGATAAGTGCGCATTGACCACTATGTTGAAATAGCCATTGATAGTGTGTTTACATCTGTGTTGTGTTTCAGACGTTCCTGCGGTTAGAATTGCATTTGGAACACACATGTTACTTAGTTCTTGAAACACTTCTTTTCTGTAGTCGCCTTTGAAGTTTCTTGTTTCCTTAGTTAGAAAAGACATGTATTCATGTTTTAGTGGAGAAACGCATAGGAACTGTGTTTCAATGTGTTAGGCGTATTAGGAGAGTGTTTCTTAGTAGATGCTGTTGCAATACGTATTTTAGTTACTTCTGAGAGTCTTGTGTGTGAGAGAAGCTGGAATCACACTCAGAGTGCATAGTTTGATAAGTGCGCATTGACCACTATGTTGAAATAGCCATTGATAGTGTGTTTACATCTGTGTTGTGTTTCAGACGTTCCTGCGGTTAGAATTGCATTTGGAACACACATGTTACTTAGTTCTTGAAACACTTCTTTTCTGTAGTCGCCTTTGAAGTTTCCTTGTTTCCTTAGTTAGAAAAGACATGTATTCATGTTTTAGTGGAGAAACGCATAGGAACTGTGTTTCAATGTGTTAGGCGTATTAGGAGAGTGTTTCTTAGTAGATGCTGTTGCAATACGTATTTTAGTTACTTCTGAGAGTCTTGTGTGTGAGAGAAGCTGGAATCACACTCAGAGTGCATAGTTTGATAAGTGCGCATTGACCACTATGTTGAAATAGCCATTGATAGTGTGTTTACATCTGTGTTGTGTTTCAGACGTTCCTGCGGTTAGAATTGCATTTGGAACACACATGTTACTTAGTTCTTGAAACACTTCTTTTCTGTAGTCGCCTTTGAAGTTTCCTTGTTTCCTTAGTTAGAAAAGACATGTATTCATGTTTTAGTGGAGAAACGCATAGGAACTGTGTTTCAATGTGTTAGGCGTATTAGGAGAGTGTTTCTTAGTAGATGCTGTTGCAATACGTATTTTAGTTACTTCTGAGAGTCTTGTGTGTGAGAGAAGCTGGAATCACACTCAGAGTGCATAGTTTGATAAGTGCGCATTGACCACTATGTTGAAATAGCCATTGATAGTGTGTTTACATCTGTGTTGTGTTTCAGACGTTCCTGCGGTTAGAATTGCATTTGGAACACACATGTTACTTAGTTCTTGAAACACTTCTTTTCTGTAGTCGCCTTTGAAGTTTCTTGTTTCCTTAGTTAGAAAAGACATGTATTCATGTTTTAGTGGAGAAACGCATAGGAACTGTGTTTCAATGTGTTAGGCGTATTAGGAGAGTGTTTCTTAGTAGATGCTGTTGCAATACGTATTTTAGTTACTTCTGAGAGTCTTGTGTGTGAGAGAAGCTGGAATCACACTCAGAGTGCATAGTTTGATAAGTGCGCATTGACCACTATGTTGAAATAGCCATTGATAGTGTGTTTACATCTGTGTTGTGTTTCAGACGTTCCTGCGGTTAGAATTGCATTTGGAACACACATGTTACTTAGTTCTTGAAACACTTCTTTTCTGTAGTCGCCTTTGAAGTTTCTTGTTTCCTTAGTTAGAAAAGACATGTATTCATGTTTTAGTGGAGAAACGCATAGGAACTGTGTTTCAATGTGTTAGGCGTATTAGGAGAGTGTTTCTTAGTAGATGCTGTTGCAATACGTATTTTAGTTACTTCTGAGAGTCTTGTGTGTGAGAGAAGCTGGAATCACACTCAGAGTGCATAGTTTGATAAGTGCGCATTGACCACTATGTTGAAATAGCCATTGATAGTGTGTTTACATCTGTGTTGTGTTTCAGACGTTCCTGCGGTTAGAATTGCATTTGGAACACACATGTTACTTAGTTCTTGAAACACTTCTTTTCTGTAGTCGCCTTTGAAGTTTCCTTGTTTCCTTAGTTAGAAAAGACATGTATTCATGTTTTAGTGGAGAAACGCATAGGAACTGTGTTTCAATGTGTTAGGCGTATTAGGAGAGTGTTTCTTAGTAGATGCTGTTGCAATACGTATTTTAGTTACTTCTGAGAGTCTTGTGTGTGAGAGAAGCTGGAATCACACTCAGAGTGCATAGTTTGATAAGTGCCGCATTGACCACTATGTTGAAATAGCCATTGATAGTGTGTTTACATCTGTGTTGTGTTTCAGACGTTCCTGCGGTTAGAATTGCATTTGGAACACACATGTTACTTAGTTCTTGAAACACTTCTTTTCTGTAGTCGCCTTTGAAGTTTCTTGTTTCCTTAGTTAGAAAAGACATGTATTCATGTTTTAGTGGAGAAACGCATAGGAACTGTGTTTCAATGTGTTAGGCGTATTAGGAGAGTGTTTCTTAGTAGATGCTGTTGCAATACGTATTTTAGTTACTTCTGAGAGTCTTGTGTGTGAGAGAAGCTGGAATCACACTCAGAGTGCATAGTTTGATAAGTGCGCATTGACCACTATGTTGAAATAGCCATTGATAGTGTGTTTACATCTGTGTTGTGTTTCAGACGTTCCTGCGGTTAGAATTGCATTTGGAACACACATGTTACTTAGTTCTTGAAACACTTCTTTTCTGTAGTCGCCTTTGAAGTTTCCTTGTTTCCTTAGTTAGAAAAGACATGTATTCATGTTTTAGTGGAGAAACGCATAGGAACTGTGTTTCAATGTGTTAGGCGTATTAGGAGAGTGTTTCTTAGTAGATGCTGTTGCAATACGTATTTTAGTTACTTCTGAGAGTCTTGTGTGTGAGAGAAGCTGGAATCACACTCAGAGTGCATAGTTTGATAAGTGCGCATTGACCACTATGTTGAAATAGCCATTGATAGTGTGTTTACATCTGTGTTGTGTTTCAGACGTTCCTGCGGTTAGAATTGCATTTGGAACACACATGTTACTTAGTTCTTGAAACACTTCTTTTCTGTAGTCGCCTTTGAAGTTTCTTGTTTCCTTAGTTAGAAAAGACATGTATTCATGTTTTAGTGGAGAAACGCATAGGAACTGTGTTTCAATGTGTTAGGCGTATTAGGAGAGTGTTTCTTAGTAGATGCTGTTGCAATACGTATTTTAGTTACTTCTGAGAGTCTTGTGTGTGAGAGAAGCTGGAATCACACTCAGAGTGCATAGTTTGATAAGTGCGCATTGACCACTATGTTGAAATAGCCATTGATAGTGTGTTTACATCTGTGTTGTGTTTCAGACGTTCCTGCGGTTAGAATTGCATTTGGAACACACATGTTACTTAGTTCTTGAAACACTTCTTTTCTGTAGTCGCCTTTGAAGTTTCCTTGTTTCCTTAGTTAGAAAAGACATGTATTCATGTTTTAGTGGAGAAACGCATAGGAACTGTGTTTCAATGTGTTAGGCGTATTAGGAGAGTGTTTCTTAGTAGATGCTGTTGCAATACGTATTTTAGTTACTTCTGAGAGTCTTGTGTGTGAGAGAAGCTGGAATCACACTCAGAGTGCATAGTTTGATAAGTGCGCATTGACCACTATGTTGAAATAGCCATTGATAGTGTGTTTACATCTGTGTTGTGTTTCAGACGTTCCTGCGGTTAGAATTGCATTTGGAACACACATGTTACTTAGTTCTTGAAACACTTCTTTTCTGTAGTCGCCTTTGAAGTTTCCTTGTTTCCTTAGTTAGAAAAGACATGTATTCATGTTTTAGTGGAGAAACGCATAGGAACTGTGTTTCAATGTGTTAGGCGTATTAGGAGAGTGTTTCTTAGTAGATGCTGTTGCAATACGTATTTTAGTTACTTCTGAGAGTCTTGTGTGTGAGAGAAGCTGGAATCACACTCAGAGTGCATAGTTTGATAAGTGCGCATTGACCACTATGTTGAAATAGCCATTGATAGTGTGTTTACATCTGTGTTGTGTTTCAGACGTTCCTGCGGTTAGAATTGCATTTGGAACACACATGTTACTTAGTTCTTGAAACACTTCTTTTCTGTAGTCGCCTTTGAAGTTTCCTTGTTTCCTTAGTTAGAAAAGACATGTATTCATGTTTTAGTGGAGAAACGCATAGGAACTGTGTTTCAATGTGTTAGGCGTATTAGGAGAGTGTTTCTTAGTAGATGCTGTTGCAATACGTATTTTAGTTACTTCTGAGAGTCTTGTGTGTGAGAGAAGCTGGAATCACACTCAGAGTGCATAGTTTGATAAGTGCGCATTGACCACTATGTTGAAATAGCCATTGATAGTGTGTTTACATCTGTGTTGTGTTTCAGACGTTCCTGCGGTTAGAATTGCATTTGGAACACACATGTTACTTAGTTCTTGAAACACTTCTTTTCTGTAGTCGCCTTTGAAGTTTCTTGTTTCCTTAGTTAGAAAAGACATGTATTCATGTTTTAGTGGAGAAACGCATAGGAACTGTGTTTCAATGTGTTAGGCGTATTAGGAGAGTGTTTCTTAGTAGATGCTGTTGCAAATACGTATTTTAGTTACTTCTGAGAGTCTTGTGTGTGAGAGAAGCTGGAATCACACTCAGAGTGCATAGTTTGATAAGTGCGCATTGACCACTATGTTGAAATAGCCATTGATAGTGTGTTTACATCTGTGTTGTGTTTCAGACGTTCCTGCGGTTAGAATTGCATTTGGAACACACATGTTACTTAGTTCTTGAAACACTTCTTTTCTGTAGTCGCCTTTGAAGTTTCCTTGTTTCCTTAGTTAGAAAAGACATGTATTCATGTTTTAGTGGAGAAACGCATAGGAACTGTGTTTCAATGTGTTAGGCGTATTAGGAGAGTGTTTCTTAGTAGATGCTGTTGCAATACGTATTTTAGTTACTTCTGAGAGTCTTGTGTGTGAGAGAAGCTGGAATCACACTCAGAGTGCATAGTTTGATAAGTGCGCATTGACCACTATGTTGAAATAGCCATTGATAGTGTGTTTACATCTGTGTTGTGTTTCAGACGTTCCTGCGGTTAGAATTGCATTTGGAACACACATGTTACTTAGTTCTTGAAACACTTCTTTTCTGTAGTCGCCTTTGAAGTTTCCTTGTTTCCTTAGTTAGAAAAGACATGTATTCATGTTTTAGTGGAGAAACGCATAGGAACTGTGTTTCAATGTGTTAGGCGTATTAGGAGAGTGTTTCTTAGTAGATGCTGTTGCAATACGTATTTTAGTTACTTCTGAGAGTCTTGTGTGTGAGAGAAGCTGGAATCACACTCAGAGTGCATAGTTTGATAAGTGCGCATTGACCACTATGTTGAAATAGCCATTGATAGTGTGTTTACATCTGTGTTGTGTTTCAGACGTTCCTGCGGTTAGAATTGCATTTGGAACACACATGTTACTTAGTTCTTGAAACACTTCTTTTCTGTAGTCGCCTTTGAAGTTTCCTTGTTTCCTTAGTTAGAAAAGACATGTATTCATGTTTTAGTGGAGAAACGCATAGGAACTGTGTTTCAATGTGTTAGGCGTATTGTAGGAGAGTGTTTCTTAGTAGATGCTGTTGCAATACGTATTTTAGTTACTTCTGAGAGTCTTGTGTGTGAGAGAAGCTGGAATCACACTCAGAGTGCATAGTTTGATAAGGCGCATTGACCACTATGTTGAAATAGCCATTGATAGTGTGTTTACATCTGTGTTGTGTTTCAGACGTTCCTGCGGTTAGAATTGCATTTGGAACACACATGTTACTTAGTTCTTGAAACACTTCTTTTCTGTAGTCGCCTTTGAAGTTTCCTTGTTTCCTTAGTTAGAAAAGACATGTATTCATGTTTTAGTGGAGAAACGCATAGGAACTGTGTTTCAATGTGTTAGGCGTATTAGGAGAGTGTTTCTTAGTAGATGCTGTTGCAATACGTATTTTAGTTACTTCTGAGAGTCTTGTGTGTGAGAGAAGCTGGAATCACACTCAGAGTGCATAGTTTGATAAGTGCGCATTGACCACTATGTTGAAATAGCCATTGATAGTGTGTTTACATCTGTGTTGTGTTTCAGACGTTCCTGCGGTTAGAATTGCATTTGGAACACACATGTTACTTAGTTCTTGAAACACTTCTTTTCTGTAGTCGCCTTTGAAGTTTCCTTGTTTCCTTAGTTAGAAAAGACATGTATTCATGTTTTAGTGGAGAAACGCATAGGAACTGTGTTTCAATGTGTTAGGCGTATTAGGAGAGTGTTTCTTAGTAGATGCTGTTGCAATACGTATTTTAGTTACTTCTGAGAGTCTTGTGTGTGAGAGAAGCTGGAATCACACTCAGAGTGCATAGTTTGATAAGTGCGCATTGACCACTATGTTGAAATAGCCATTGATAGTGTGTTTACATCTGTGTTGTGTTTCAGACGTTCCTGCGGTTAGAATTGCATTTGGAACACACATGTTACTTAGTTCTTGAAACACTTCTTTTCTGTAGTCGCCTTTGAAGTTTCCTTGTTTCCTTAGTTAGAAAAGACATGTATTCATGTTTTAGTGGAGAAACGCATAGGAACTGTGTTTCAATGTGTTAGGCGTATTAGGAGAGTGTTTCTTAGTAGATGCTGTTGCAATACGTATTTTAGTTACTTCTGAGAGTCTTGTGTGTGAGAGAAGCTGGAATCACACTCAGAGTGCATAGTTTGATAAGTGCGCATTGACCACTATGTTGAAATAGCCATTGATAGTGTGTTTACATCTGTGTTGTGTTTCAGACGTTCCTGCGGTTAGAATTGCATTTGGAACACACATGTTACTTAGTTCTTGAAACACTTCTTTTCTGTAGTCGCCTTTGAAGTTTCCTTGTTTCCTTAGTTAGAAAAGACATGTATTCATGTTTTAGTGGAGAAACGCATAGGAACTGTGTTTCAATGTGTTAGGCGTATTAGGAGAGTGTTTCTTAGTAGATGCTGTTGCAATACGTATTTTAGTTACTTCTGAGAGTCTTGTGTGTGAGAGAAGCTGGAATCACACTCAGAGTGCATAGTTTGATAAGTGCGCATTGACCACTATGTTGAAATAGCCATTGATAGTGTGTTTACATCTGTGTTGTGTTTCAGACGTTCCTGCGGTTAGAATTGCATTTGGAACACACATGTTACTTAGTTCTTGAAACACTTCTTTTCTGTAGTCGCCTTTGAAGTTTCCTTGTTTCCTTAGTTAGAAAAGACATGTATTCATGTTTTAGTGGAGAAACGCATAGGAACTGTGTTTCAATGTGTTAGGCGTATTAGGAGAGTGTTTCTTAGTAGATGCTGTTGCAATACGTATTTTAGTTACTTCTGAGAGTCTTGTGTGTGAGAGAAGCTGGAATCACACTCAGAGTGCATAGTTTGATAAGTGCGCATTGACCACTATGTTGAAATAGCCATTGATAGTGTGTTTACATCTGTGTTGTGTTTCAGACGTTCCTGCGGTTAGAATTGCATTTGGAACACACATGTTACTTAGTTCTTGAAACACTTCTTTTCTGTAGTCGCCTTTGAAGTTTCCTTGTTTCCTTAGTTAGAAAAGACATGTATTCATGTTTTAGTGGAGAAACGCATAGGAACTGTGTTTCAATGTGTTAGGCGTATTAGGAGAGTGTTTCTTAGTAGATGCTGTTGCAATACGTATTTTAGTTACTTCTGAGAGTCTTGTGTGTGAGAGAAGCTGGAATCACACTCAGAGTGCATAGTTTGATAAGGCGCATTGACCACTATGTTGAAATAGCCATTGATAGTGTGTTTACATCTGTGTTGTGTTTCAGACGTTCCTGCGGTTAGAATTGCATTTGGAACACACATGTTACTTAGTTCTTGAAACACTTCTTTTCTGTAGTCGCCTTTGAAGTTTCCTTGTTTCCTTAGTTAGAAAAGACATGTATTCATGTTTTAGTGGAAAACGCATAGGAACTGTGTTTCAATGTGTTAGGCGTATTAGGAGAGTGTTTCTTAGTAGATGCTGTTGCAATACGTATTTTAGTTACTTCTGAGAGTCTTGTGTGTGAGAGAAGCTGGAATCACACTCAGAGTGCATAGTTTGATAAGTGCGCATTGACCACTATGTTGAAATAGCCATTGATAGTGTGTTTACATCTGTGTTGTGTTTCAGACGTTCCTGCGGTTAGAATTGCATTTGGAACACACATGTTACTTAGTTCTTGAAACACTTCTTTTCTGTAGTCGCCTTTGAAGTTTCCTTGTTTCCTTAGTTAGAAAAGACATGTATTCATGTTTTAGTGGAGAAACGCATAGGAACTGTGTTTCAATGTGTTAGGCGTATTAGGAGAGTGTTTCTTAGTAGATGCTGTTGCAATACGTATTTTAGTTACTTCTGAGAGTCTTGTGTGTGAGAGAAGCTGGAATCACACTCAGAGTGCATAGTTTGATAAGTGCGCATTGACCACTATGTTGAAATAGCCATTGATAGTGTGTTTACATCTGTGTTGTGTTTCAGACGTTCCTGCGGTTAGAATTGCATTTGGAACACACATGTTACTTAGTTCTTGAAACACTTCTTTTCTGTAGTCGCCTTTGAAGTTTCCTTGTTTCCTTAGTTAGAAAAGACATGTATTCATGTTTTAGTGGAGAAACGCATAGGAACTGTGTTTCAATGTGTTAGGCGTATTAGGAGAGTGTTTCTTAGTAGATGCTGTTGCAATACGTATTTTAGTTACTTCTGAGAGTCTTGTGTGTGAGAGAAGCTGGAATCACACTCAGAGTGCATAGTTTGATAAGTGCGCATTGACCACTATGTTGAAATAGCCATTGATAGTGTGTTTACATCTGTGTTGTGTTTCAGACGTTCCTGCGGTTAGAATTGCATTTGGAACACACATGTTACTTAGTTCTTGAAACACTTCTTTTCTGTAGTCGCCTTTGAAGTTTCCTTGTTTCCTTAGTTAGAAAAGACATGTATTCATGTTTTAGTGGAGAAACGCATAGGAACTGTGTTTCAATGTGTTAGGCGTATTAGGAGAGTGTTTCTTAGTAGATGCTGTTGCAATACGTATTTTAGTTACTTCTGAGAGTCTTGTGTGTGAGAGAAGCTGGAATCACACTCAGAGTGCATAGTTTGATAAGTGCGCATTGACCACTATGTTGAAATAGCCATTGATAGTGTGTTTACATCTGTGTTGTGTTTCAGACGTTCCTGCGGTTAGAATTGCATTTGGAACACACATGTTACTTAGTTCTTGAAACACTTCTTTTCTGTAGTCGCCTTTGAAGTTTCCTTGTTTCCTTAGTTAGAAAAGACATGTATTCATGTTTTAGTGGAGAAACGCATAGGAACTGTGTTTCAATGTGTTAGGCGTATTAGGAGAGTGTTTCTTAGTAGATGCTGTTGCAATACGTATTTTAGTTACTTCTGAGAGTCTTGTGTGTGAGAGAAGCTGGAATCACACTCAGAGTGCATAGTTTGATAAGTGCGCATTGACCACTATGTTGAAATAGCCATTGATAGTGTGTTTACATCTGTGTTGTGTTTCAGACGTTCCTGCGGTTAGAATTGCATTTGGAACACACATGTTACTTAGTTCTTGAAACACTTCTTTTCTGTAGTCGCCTTTGAAGTTTCCTTGTTTCCTTAGTTAGAAAAGACATGTATTCATGTTTTAGTGGAGAAACGCATAGGAACTGTGTTTCAATGTGTTAGGCGTATTAGGAGAGTGTTTCTTAGTAGATGCTGTTGCAATACGTATTTTAGTTACTTCTGAGAGTCTTGTGTGTGAGAGAAGCTGGAATCACACTCAGAGTGCATAGTTTGATAAGTGCGCATTGACCACTATGTTGAAATAGCCATTGATAGTGTGTTTACATCTGTGTTGTGTTTCAGACGTTCCTGCGGTTAGAATTGCATTTGGAACACACATGTTACTTAGTTCTTGAAACACTTCTTTTCTGTAGTCGCCTTTGAAGTTTCCTTGTTTCCTTAGTTAGAAAAGACATGTATTCATGTTTTAGTGGAGAAACGCATAGGAACTGTGTTTCAATGTGTTAGGCGTATTAGGAGAGTGTTTCTTAGTAGATGCTGTTGCAATACGTATTTTAGTTACTTCTGAGAGTCTTGTGTGTGAGAGAAGCTGGAATCACACTCAGAGTGCATAGTTTGATAAGTGCGCATTGACCACTATGTTGAAATAGCCATTGATAGTGTGTTTACATCTGTGTTGTGTTTCAGACGTTCCTGCGGTTAGAATTGCATTTGGAACACACATGTTACTTAGTTCTTGAAACACTTCTTTTCTGTAGTCGCCTTTGAAGTTTCCTTGTTTCCTTAGTTAGAAAAGACATGTATTCATGTTTTAGTGGAGAAACGCATAGGAACTGTGTTTCAATGTGTTAGGCGTATTAGGAGAGTGTTTCTTAGTAGATGCTGTTGCAATACGTATTTTAGTTACTTCTGAGAGTCTTGTGTGTGAGAGAAGCTGGAATCACACTCAGAGTGCATAGTTTGATAAGTGCGCATTGACCACTATGTTGAAATAGCCATTGATAGTGTGTTTACATCTGTGTTGTGTTTCAGTTACGTTCCTGCGGTTAGAATTGCATTTGGAACACACATGTTACTTAGTTCTTGAAACACTTCTTTTCTGTAGTCGCCTTTGAAGTTTCCTTGTTTCCTTAGTTAGAAAAGACATGTATTCATGTTTTAGTGGAGAAACGCATAGGAACTGTGTTTCAATGTGTTAGGCGTATTAGGAGAGTGTTTCTTAGTAGATGCTGTTGCAATACGTATTTTAGTTACTTCTGAGAGTCTTGTGTGTGAGAGAAGCTGGAATCACACTCAGAGTGCATAGTTTGATAAGTGCGCATTGACCACTATGTTGAAATAGCCATTGATAGTGTGTTTACATCTGTGTTGTGTTTCAGACGTTCCTGCGGTTAGAATTGCATTTGGAACACACATGTTACTTAGTTCTTGAAACACTTCTTTTCTGTAGTCGCCTTTGAAGTTTCCTTGTTTCCTTAGTTAGAAAAGACATGTATTCATGTTTTAGTGGAGAAACGCATAGGAACTGTGTTTTCAATGTGTTAGGCGTATTAGGAGAGTGTTTCTTAGTAGATGCTGTTGCAATACGTATTTTAGTTACTTCTGAGAGTCTTGTGTGTGAGAGAAGCTGGAATCACACTCAGAGTGCATAGTTTGATAAGTGCGCATTGACCACTATGTTGAAATAGCCATTGATAGTGTGTTTACATCTGTGTTGTGTTTCAGACGTTCCTGCGGTTAGAATTGCATTTGGAACACACATGTTACTTAGTTCTTGAAACACTTCTTTTCTGTAGTCGCCTTTGAAGTTTCCTTGTTTCCTTAGTTAGAAAAGACATGTATTCATGTTTTAGTGGAGAAACGCATAGGAACTGTGTTTCAATGTGTTAGGCGTATTAGGAGAGTGTTTCTTAGTAGATGCTGTTGCAATACGTATTTTAGTTACTTCTGAGAGTCTTGTGTGTGAGAGAAGCTGGAATCACACTCAGAGTGCATAGTTTGATAAGTGCGCATTGACCACTATGTTGAAATAGCCATTGATAGTGTGTTTACATCTGTGTTGTGTTTCAGACGTTCCTGCGGTTAGAATTGCATTTGGAACACACATGTTACTTAGTTCTTGAAACACTTCTTTTCTGTAGTCGCCTTTGAAGTTTCCTTGTTTCCTTAGTTAGAAAAGACATGTATTCATGTTTTAGTGGAGAAACGCATAGGAACTGTGTTTCAATGTGTTAGGCGTATTAGGAGAGTGTTTCTTAGTAGATGCTGTTGCAATACGTATTTTAGTTACTTCTGAGAGTCTTGTGTGTGAGAGAAGCTGGAATCACACTCAGAGTGCATAGTTTGATAAGTGCGCATTGACCACTATGTTGAAATAGCCATTGATAGTGTGTTTACATCTGTGTTGTGTTTCAGACGTTCCTGCGGTTAGAATTGCATTTGGAACACACATGTTACTTAGTTCTTGAAACACTTCTTTTCTGTAGTCGCCTTTGAAGTTTCCTTGTTTCCTTAGTTAGAAAAGACATGTATTCATCAGGGTTTTAGTGGAGAAACGCATAGGAACTGTGTTTCAATGTGTTAGGCGTATTAGGAGAGTGTTTCTTAGTAGATGCTGTTGCAATACGTATTTTAGTTACTTCTGAGAGTCTTGTGTGTGAGAGAAGCTGGAATCACACTCAGAGTGCATAGTTTGATAAGTGCGCATTGACCACTATGTTGAAATAGCCATTGATAGTGTGTTTACATCTGTGTTGTGTTTCAGACGTTCCTGCGGTTAGAATTGCATTTGGAACACACATGTTACTTAGTTCTTGAAACACTTCTTTTCTGTAGTCGCCTTTGAAGTTTCCTTGTTTCCTTAGTTAGAAAAGACATGTATTCATGTTTTAGTGGAGAAACGCATAGGAACTGTGTTTCAATGTGTTAGGCGTATTAGGAGAGTGTTTCTTAGTAGATGCTGTTGCAATACGTATTTTAGTTACTTCTGAGAGTCTTGTGTGTGAGAGAAGCTGGAATCACACTCAGAGTGCATAGTTTGATAAGTGCGCATTGACCACTATGTTGAAATAGCCATTGATAGTGTGTTTACATCTGTGTTGTGTTTCAGACGTTCCTGCGGTTAGAATTGCATTTGGAACACACATGTTACTTAGTTCTTGAAACACTTCTTTTCTGTAGTCGCCTTTGAAGTTTCCTTGTTTCCTTAGTTAGAAAAGACATGTATTCATGTTTTAGTGGAGAAACGCATAGGAACTGTGTTTCAATGTGTTAGGCGTATTAGGAGAGTGTTTCTTAGTAGATGCTGTTGCAATACGTATTTTAGTTACTTCTGAGAGTCTTGTGTGTGAGAGAAGCTGGAATCACACTCAGAGTGCATAGTTTGATAAGTGCGCATTGACCACTATGTTGAAATAGCCATTGATAGTGTGTTTACATCTGTGTTGTGTTTCAGACGTTCCTGCGGTTAGAATTGCATTTGGAACACACATGTTACTTAGTTCTTGAAACACTTCTTTTCTGTAGTCGCCTTTGAAGTTTCCTCTGTTGTTTCCTTAGTTAGAAAAGACATGTATTCATGTTTTAGTGGAGAAACGCATAGGAACTGTGTTTCAATGTGTTAGGCGTATTAGGAGAGTGTTTCTTAGTAGATGCTGTTGCAATACGTATTTTAGTTACTTCTGAGAGTCTTGTGTGTGAGAGAAGCTGGAATCACACTCAGAGTGCATAGTTTGATAAGTGCGCATTGACCACTATGTTGAAATAGCCATTGATAGTGTGTTTACATCTGTGTTGTGTTTCAGACGTTCCTGCGGTTAGAATTGCATTTGGAACACACATGTTACTTAGTTCTTGAAACACTTCTTTTCTGTAGTCGCCTTTGAAGTTTCCTTGTTTCCTTAGTTAGAAAAGACATGTATTCATGTTTTAGTGGAGAAACGCATAGGAACTGTGTTTCAATGTGTTAGGCGTATTAGGAGAGTGTTTCTTAGTAGATGCTGTTGCAATACGTATTTTAGTTACTTCTGAGAGTCTTGTGTGTGAGAGAAGCTGGAATCACACTCAGAGTGCATAGTTTGATAAGTGCGCATTGACCACTATGTTGAAATAGCCATTGATAGTGTGTTTACATCTGTGTTGTGTTTCAGACGTTCCTGCGGTTAGAATTGCATTTGGAACACACATGTTACTTAGTTCTTGAAACACTTCTTTTCTGTAGTCGCCTTTGAAGTTTCCTTGTTTCCTTAGTTAGAAAAGACATGTATTCATGTTTTAGTGGAGAAACGCATAGGAACTGTGTTTCAATGTGTTAGGCGTATTAGGAGAGTGTTTCTTAGTAGATGCTGTTGCAATACGTATTTTAGTTACTTCTGAGAGTCTTGTGTGTGAGAGAAGCTGGAATCACACTCAGAGTGCATAGTTTGATAAGTGCGCATTGACCACTATGTTGAAATAGCCATTGATAGTGTGTTTACATCTGTGTTGTGTTTCAGACGTTCCTGCGGTTAGAATTGCATTTGGAACACACATGTTACTTAGTTCTTGAATACACTTCTTTTCTGTAGTCGCCTTTGAAGTTTCCTTGTTTCCTTAGTTAGAAAAGACATGTATTCATGTTTTAGTGGAGAAACGCATAGGAACTGTGTTTCAATGTGTTAGGCGTATTAGGAGAGTGTTTCTTAGTAGATGCTGTTGCAATACGTATTTTAGTTACTTCTGAGAGTCTTGTGTGTGAGAGAAGCTGGAATCACACTCAGAGTGCATAGTTTGATAAGTGCGCATTGACCACTATGTTGAAATAGCCATTGATAGTGTGTTTACATCTGTGTTGTGTTTCAGACGTTCCTGCGGTTAGAATTGCATTTGGAACACACATGTTACTTAGTTCTTGAAACACTTCTTTTCTGTAGTCGCCTTTGAAGTTTCCTTGTTTCCTTAGTTAGAAAAGACATGTATTCATGTTTTAGTGGAGAAACGCATAGGAACTGTGTTTCAATGTGTTAGGCGTATTAGGAGAGTGTTTCTTAGTAGATGCTGTTGCAATACGTATTTTAGTTACTTCTGAGAGTCTTGTGTGTGAGAGAAGCTGGAATCACACTCAGAGTGCATAGTTTGATAAGTGCGCATTGACCACTATGTTGAAATAGCCATTGATAGTGTGTTTACATCTGTGTTGTGTTTCAGACGTTCCTGCGGTTAGAATTGCATTTGGAACACACATGTTACTTAGTTCTTGAAACACTTCTTTTCTGTAGTCGCCTTTGAAGTTTCCTTGTTTCCTTAGTTAGAAAAGACATGTATTCATGTTTTAGTGGAGAAACGCATAGGAACTGTGTTTCAATGTGTTAGGCGTATTAGGAGAGTGTTTCTTAGTAGATGCTGTTGCAATACGTATTTTAGTTACTTCTGAGAGTCTTGTGTGTGAGAGAAGCTGGAATCACACTCAGAGTGCATAGTTTGATAAGTGCGCATTGACCACTATGTTGAAATAGCCATTGATAGTGTGTTTACATCTGTGTTGTGTTTCAGACGTTCCTGCGGTTAGAATTGCATTTGGAACACACATGTTACTTAGTTCTTGAAACACTTCTTTTCTGTAGTCGCCTTTGAAGTTTCCTTGTTTCCTTAGTTAGAAAAGACATGTATTCATGTTTTAGTGGAGAAACGCATAGGAACTGTGTTTCAATGTGTTAGGCGTATTAGGAGAGTGTTTCTTAGTAGATGCTGTTGCAATACGTATTTTAGTTACTTCTGAGAGTCTTGTGTGTGAGAGAAGCTGGAATCACACTCAGAGTGCATAGTTTGATAAGTGCGCATTGACCACTATGTTGAAATAGCCATTGATAGTGTGTTTACATCTGTGTTGTGTTTCAGACGTTCCTGCGGTTAGAATTGCATTTGGAACACACATGTTACTTAGTTCTTGAAACACTTCTTTTCTGTAGTCGCCTTTGAAGTTTCCTTGTTTCCTTAGTTAGAAAAGACATGTATTCATGTTTTAGTGGAGAAACGCATAGGAACTGTGTTTCAATGTGTTAGGCGTATTAGGAGAGTGTTTCTTAGTAGATGCTGTTGCAATACGTATTTTAGTTACTTCTGAGAGTCTTGTGTGTGAGAGAAGCTGGAATCACACTCAGAGTGCATAGTTTGATAAGTGCGCATTGACCACTATGTTGAAATAGCCATTGATAGTGTGTTTACATCTGTGTTGTGTTTCAGACGTTCCTGCGGTTAGAATTGCATTTGGAACACACATGTTACTTAGTTCTTGAAACACTTCTTTTCTGTAGTCGCCTTTGAAGTTTCTTGTTTCCTTAGTTAGAAAAGACATGTATTCATGTTTTAGTGGAGAAACGCATAGGAACTGTGTTTCAATGTGTTAGGCGTATTAGGAGAGTGTTTCTTAGTAGATGCTGTTGCAATACGTATTTTAGTTACTTCTGAGAGTCTTGTGTGTGAGAGAAGCTGGAATCACACTCAGAGTGCATAGTTTGATAAGTGCGCATTGACCACTATGTTGAAATAGCCATTGATAGTGTGTTTACATCTGTGTGTTGTGTTTCAGACGTTCCTGCGGTTAGAATTGCATTTGGAACACACATGTTACTTAGTTCTTGAAACACTTCTTTTCTGTAGTCGCCTTTGAAGTTTCCTTGTTTCCTTAGTTAGAAAAGACATGTATTCATGTTTTAGTGGAGAAACGCATAGGAACTGTGTTTCAATGTGTTAGGCGTATTAGGAGAGTGTTTCTTAGTAGATGCTGTTGCAATACGTATTTTAGTTACTTCTGAGAGTCTTGTGTGTGAGAGAAGCTGGAATCACACTCAGAGTGCATAGTTTGATAAGTGCGCATTGACCACTATGTTGAAATAGCCATTGATAGTGTGTTTACATCTGTGTTGTGTTTCAGACGTTCCTGCGGTTAGAATTGCATTTGGAACACACATGTTACTTAGTTCTTGAAACACTTCTTTTCTGTAGTCGCCTTTGAAGTTTCTTGTTTCCTTAGTTAGAAAAGACATGTATTCATGTTTTAGTGGAGAAACGCATAGGAACTGTGTTTCAATGTGTTAGGCGTATTAGGAGAGTGTTTCTTAGTAGATGCTGTTGCAATACGTATTTTAGTTACTTCTGAGAGTCTTGTGTGTGAGAGAAGCTGGAATCACACTCAGAGTGCATAGTTTGATAAGTGCGCATTGACCACTATGTTGAAATAGCCATTGATAGTGTGTTTACATCTGTGTTGTGTTTCAGACGTTCCTGCGGTTAGAATTGCATTTGGAACACACATGTTACTTAGTTCTTGAAACACTTCTTTTCTGTAGTCGCCTTTGAAGTTTCTTGTTTCCTTAGTTAGAAAAGACATGTATTCATGTTTTAGTGGAGAAACGCATAGGAACTGTGTTTCAATGTGTTAGGCGTATTAGGAGAGTGTTTCTTAGTAGATGCTGTTGCAATACGTATTTTAGTTACTTCTGAGAGTCTTGTGTGTGAGAGAAGCTGGAATCACACTCAGAGTGCATAGTTTGATAAGTGCGCATTGACCACTTATGTTGAAATAGCCATTGATAGTGTGTTTACATCTGTGTTGTGTTTCAGACGTTCCTGCGGTTAGAATTGCATTTGGAACACACATGTTACTTAGTTCTTGAAACACTTCTTTTCTGTAGTCGCCTTTGAAGTTTCTTGTTTCCTTAGTTAGAAAAGACATGTATTCATGTTTTAGTGGAGAAACGCATAGGAACTGTGTTTCAATGTGTTAGGCGTATTAGGAGAGTGTTTCTTAGTAGATGCTGTTGCAATACGTATTTTAGTTACTTCTGAGAGTCTTGTGTGTGAGAGAAGCTGGAATCACACTCAGAGTGCATAGTTTGATAAGTGCGCATTGACCACTATGTTGAAATAGCCATTGATAGTGTGTTTACATCTGTGTTGTGTTTCAGACGTTCCTGCGGTTAGAATTGCATTTGGAACACACATGTTACTTAGTTCTTGAAACACTTCTTTTCTGTAGTCGCCTTTGAAGTTTCTTGTTTCCTTAGTTAGAAAAGACATGTATTCATGTTTTAGTGGAGAAACGCATAGGAACTGTGTTTCAATGTGTTAGGCGTATTAGGAGAGTGTTTCTTAGTAGATGCTGTTGCAATACGTATTTTAGTTACTTCTGAGAGTCTTGTGTGTGAGAGAAGCTGGAATCACACTCAGAGTGCATAGTTTGATAAGTGCGCATTGACCACTATGTTGAAATAGCCATTGATAGTGTGTTTACATCTGTGTTGTGTTTCAGACGTTCCTGCGGTTAGAATTGCATTTGGAACACACATGTTACTTAGTTCTTGAAACACTTCTTTTCTGTAGTCGCCTTTGAAGTTTCTTGTTTCCTTAGTTAGAAAAGACATGTATTCATGTTTTAGTGGAGAAACGCATAGGAACTGTGTTTCAATGTGTTAGGCGTATTAGGAGAGTGTTTCTTAGTAGATGCTGTTGCAATACGTATTTTAGTTACTTCTGAGAGTCTTGTGTGTGAGAGAAGCTGGAATCACACTCAGAGTGCATAGTTTGATAAGTGCGCATTGACCACTATGTTGAAATAGCCATTGATAGTGTGTTTACATCTGTGTTGTGTTTCAGACGTTCCTGCGGTTAGAATTGCATTTGGAACACACATGTTACTTAGTTCTTGAAACACTTCTTTTCTGTAGTCGCCTTTGAAGTTTCTTGTTTCCTTAGTTAGAAAAGACATGTATTCATGTTTTAGTGGAGAAACGCATAGGAACTGTGTTTCAATGTGTTAGGCGTATTAGGAGAGTGTTTCTTAGTAGATGCTGTTGCAATACGTATTTTAGTTACTTCTGAGAGTCTTGTGTGTGAGAGAAGCTGGAATCACACTCAGAGTGCATAGTTTGATAAGTGCGCATTGACCACTATGTTGAAATAGCCATTGATAGTGTGTTTACATCTGTGTTGTGTTTCAGACGTTCCTGCGGTTAGAATTGCATTTGGAACACACATGTTACTTAGTTCTTGAAACACTTCTTTTCTGTAGTCGCCTTTGAAGTTTCTTGTTTCCTTAGTTAGAAAAGACATGTATTCATGTTTTAGTGGAGAAACGCATAGGAACTGTGTTTCAATGTGTTAGGCGTATTAGGAGAGTGTTTCTTAGTAGATGCTGTTGCAATACGTATTTTAGTTACTTCTGAGAGTCTTGTGTGTGAGAGAAGCTGGAATCACACTCAGAGTGCATAGTTTGATAAGTGCGCATTGACCACTATGTTGAAATAGCCATTGATAGTGTGTTTACATCTGTGTTGTGTTTCAGACGTTCCTGCGGTTAGAATTGCATTTGGAACACACATGTTACTTAGTTCTTGAAACACTTCTTTTCTGTAGTCGCCTTTGAAGTTTCTTGTTTCCTTAGTTAGAAAAGACATGTATTCATGTTTTAGTGGAGAAACGCATAGGAACTGTGTTTCAATGTGTTAGGCGTATTAGGAGAGTGTTTCTTAGTAGATGCTGTTGCAATACGTATTTTAGTTACTTCTGAGAGTCTTGTGTGTGAGAGAAGCTGGAATCACACTCAGAGTGCATAGTTTGATAAGTGCGCATTGACCACTATGTTGAAATAGCCATTGATAGTGTGTTTACATCTGTGTTGTGTTTCAGACGTTCCTGCGGTTAGAATTGCATTTGGAACACACATGTTACTTAGTTCTTGAAACACTTCTTTTCTGTAGTCGCCTTTGAAGTTTCCTTGTTTCCTTAGTTAGAAAAGACATGTATTCATGTTTTAGTGGAGAAACGCATAGGAACTGTGTTTCAATGTGTTAGGCGTATTAGGAGAGTGTTTCTTAGTAGATGCTGTTGCAATACGTATTTTAGTTACTTCTGAGAGTCTTGTGTGTGAGAGAAGCTGGAATCACACTCAGAGTGCATAGTTTGATAAGTGCGCATTGACCACTATGTTGAAATAGCCATTGATAGTGTGTTTACATCTGTGTTGTGTTTCAGACGTTCCTGCGGTTAGAATTGCATTTGGAACACACATGTTACTTAGTTCTTGAAACACTTCTTTTCTGTAGTCGCCTTTGAAGTTTCTTGTTTCCTTAGTTAGAAAAGACATGTATTCATGTTTTAGTGGAGAAACGCATAGGAACTGTGTTTCAATGTGTTAGGCGTATTAGGAGAGTGTTTCTTAGTAGATGCTGTTGCAATACGTATTTTAGTTACTTCTGAGAGTCTTGTGTGTGAGAGAAGCTGGAATCACACTCAGAGTGCATAGTTTGATAAGTGCGCATTGACCACTATGTTGAAATAGCCATTGATAGTGTGTTTACATCTGTGTTGTGTTTCAGACGTTCCTGCGGTTAGAATTGCATTTGGAACACACATGTTACTTAGTTCTTGAAACACTTCTTTTCTGTAGTCGCCTTTGAAGTTTCCTTGTTTCCTTAGTTAGAAAAGACATGTATTCATGTTTTAGTGGAGAAACGCATAGGAACTGTGTTTCAATGTGTTAGGCGTATTAGGAGAGTGTTTCTTAGTAGATGCTGTTGCAATACGTATTTTAGTTACTTCTGAGAGTCTTGTGTGTGAGAGAAGCTGGAATCACACTCAGAGTGCATAGTTTGATAAGTGCGCATTGACCACTATGTTGAAATAGCCATTGATAGTGTGTTTACATCTGTGTTGTGTTTCAGACGTTCCTGCGGTTAGAATTGCATTTGGAACACACATGTTACTTAGTTCTTGAAACACTTCTTTTCTGTAGTCGCCTTTGAAGTTTCCTTGTTTCCTTAGTTAGAAAAGACATGTATTCATGTTTTAGTGGAGAAACGCATAGGAACTGTGTTTCAATGTGTTAGGCGTATTAGGAGAGTGTTTCTTAGTAGATGCTGTTGCAATACGTATTTTAGTTACTTCTGAGAGTCTTGTGTGTGAGAGAAGCTGGAATCACACTCAGAGTGCATAGTTTGATAAGTGCGCATTGACCACTATGTTGAAATAGCCATTGATAGTGTGTTTACATCTGTGTTGTGTTTCAGACGTTCCTGCGGTTAGAATTGCATTTGGAACACACATGTTACTTAGTTCTTGAAACACTTCTTTTCTGTAGTCGCCTTTGAAGTTTCCTTGTTTCCTTAGTTAGAAAAGACATGTATTCATGTTTTAGTGGAGAAACGCATAGGAACTGTGTTTCAATGTGTTAGGCGTATTAGGAGAGTGTTTCTTAGTAGATGCTGTTGCAATACGTATTTTAGTTACTTCTGAGAGTCTTGTGTGTGAGAGAAGCTGGAATCACACTCAGAGTGCATAGTTTGATAAGTGCGCATTGACCACTATGTTGAAATAGCCATTGATAGTGTGTTTACATCTGTGTTGTGTTTCAGACGTTCCTGCGGTTAGAATTGCATTTGGAACACACATGTTACTTAGTTCTTGAAACACTTCTTTTCTGTAGTCGCCTTTGAAGTTTCTTGTTTCCTTAGTTAGAAAAGACATGTATTCATGTTTTAGTGGAGAAACGCATAGGAACTGTGTTTCAATGTGTTAGGCGTATTAGGAGAGTGTTTCTTAGTAGATGCTGTTGCAATACGTATTTTAGTTACTTCTGAGAGTCTTGTGTGTGAGAGAAGCTGGAATCACACTCAGAGTGCATAGTTTGATAAGTGCGCATTGACCACTATGTTGAAATAGCCATTGATAGTGTGTTTACATCTGTGTTGTGTTTCAGACGTTCCTGCGGTTAGAATTGCATTTGGAACACACATGTTACTTAGTTCTTGAAACACTTCTTTTCTGTAGTCGCCTTTGAAGTTTCCTTGTTTCCTTAGTTAGAAAAGACATGTATTCATGTTTTAGTGGAGAAACGCATAGGAACTGTGTTTCAATGTGTTAGGCGTATTAGGAGAGTGTTTCTTAGTAGATGCTGTTGCAATACGTATTTTAGTTACTTCTGAGAGTCTTGTGTGTGAGAGAAGCTGGAATCACACTCAGAGTGCATAGTTTGATAAGTGCGCATTGACCACTATGTTGAAATAGCCATTGATAGTGTGTTTACATCTGTGTTGTGTTTCAGACGTTCCTGCGGTTAGAATTGCATTTGGAACACACATGTTACTTAGTTCTTGAAACACTTCTTTTCTGTAGTCGCCTTTGAAGTTTCCTTGTTTCCTTAGTTAGAAAAGACATGTATTCATGTTTTAGTGGAGAAACGCATAGGAACTGTGTTTCAATGTGTTAGGCGTATTAGGAGAGTGTTTCTTAGTAGATGCTGTTGCAATACGTATTTTAGTTACTTCTGAGAGTCTTGTGTGTGAGAGAAGCTGGAATCACACTCAGAGTGCATAGTTTGATAAGTGCGCATTGACCACTATGTTGAAATAGCCATTGATAGTGTGTTTACATCTGTGTTGTGTTTCAGACGTTCCTGCGGTTAGAATTGCATTTGGAACACACATGTTACTTAGTTCTTGAAACACTTCTTTTCTGTAGTCGCCTTTGAAGTTTCCTTGTTTCCTTAGTTAGAAAAGACATGTATTCATGTTTTAGTGGAGAAACGCATAGGAACTGTGTTTCAATGTGTTAGGCGTATTAGGAGAGTGTTTCTTAGTAGATGCTGTTGCAATACGTATTTTAGTTACTTCTGAGAGTCTTGTGTGTGAGAGAAGCTGGAATCACACTCAGAGTGCATAGTTTGATAAGTGCGCATTGACCACTATGTTGAAATAGCCATTGATAGTGTGTTTACATCTGTGTTGTGTTTCAGACGTTCCTGCGGTTAGAATTGCATTTGGAACACACATGTTACTTAGTTCTTGAAACACTTCTTTTCTGTAGTCGCCTTTGAAGTTTCCTTGTTTCCTTAGTTAGAAAAGACATGTATTCATGTTTTAGTGGAGAAACGCATAGGAACTGTGTTTCAATGTGTTAGGCGTATTAGGAGAGTGTTTCTTAGTAGATGCTGTTGCAATACGTATTTTAGTTACTTCTGAGAGTCTTGTGTGTGAGAGAAGCTGGAATCACACTCAGAGTGCATAGTTTGATAAGTGCGCATTGACCACTATGTTGAAATAGCCATTGATAGTGTGTTTACATCTGTGTTGTGTTTCAGACGTTCCTGCGGTTAGAATTGCATTTGGAACACACATGTTACTTAGTTCTTGAAACACTTCTTTTCTGTAGTCGCCTTTGAAGTTTCCTTGTTTCCTTAGTTAGAAAAGACATGTATTCATGTTTTAGTGGAGAAACGCATAGGAACTGTGTTTCAATGTGTTAGGCGTATTAGGAGAGTGTTTCTTAGTAGATGCTGTTGCAATACGTATTTTAGTTACTTCTGAGAGTCTTGTGTGTGAGAGAAGCTGGAATCACACTCAGAGTGCATAGTTTGATAAGTGCGCATTGACCACTATGTTGAAATAGCCATTGATAGTGTGTTTACATCTGTGTTGTGTTTCAGACGTTCCTGCGGTTAGAATTGCATTTGGAACACACATGTTACTTAGTTCTTGAAACACTTCTTTTCTGTAGTCGCCTTTGAAGTTTCCTTGTTTCCTTAGTTAGAAAAGACATGTATTCATGTTTTAGTGGAGAAACGCATAGGAACTGTGTTTCAATGTGTTAGGCGTATTAGGAGAGTGTTTCTTAGTAGATGCTGTTGCAATACGTATTTTAGTTACTTCTGAGAGTCTTGTGTGTGAGAGAAGCTGGAATCACACTCAGAGTGCATAGTTTGATAAGTGCGCATTGACCACTATGTTGAAATAGCCATTGATAGTGTGTTTACATCTGTGTTGTGTTTCAGACGTTCCTGCGGTTAGAATTGCATTTGGAACACACATGTTACTTCAGTTCTTGAAACACTTCTTTTCTGTAGTCGCCTTTGAAGTTTCCTTGTTTCCTTAGTTAGAAAAGACATGTATTCATGTTTTAGTGGAGAAACGCATAGGAACTGTGTTTCAATGTGTTAGGCGTATTAGGAGAGTGTTTCTTAGTAGATGCTGTTGCAATACGTATTTTAGTTACTTCTGAGAGTCTTGTGTGTGAGAGAAGCTGGAATCACACTCAGAGTGCATAGTTTGATAAGTGCGCATTGACCACTATGTTGAAATAGCCATTGATAGTGTGTTTACATCTGTGTTGTGTTTCAGACGTTCCTGCGGTTAGAATTGCATTTGGAACACACATGTTACTTAGTTCTTGAAACACTTCTTTTCTGTAGTCGCCTTTGAAGTTTCCTTGTTTCCTTAGTTAGAAAAGACATGTATTCATGTTTTAGTGGAGAAACGCATAGGAACTGTGTTTCAATGTGTTAGGCGTATTAGGAGAGTGTTTCTTAGTAGATGCTGTTGCAATACGTATTTTAGTTACTTCTGAGAGTCTTGTGTGTGAGAGAAGCTGGAATCACACTCAGAGTGCATAGTTTGATAAGTGCGCATTGACCACTATGTTGAAATAGCCATTGATAGTGTGTTTACATCTGTGTTGTGTTTCAGACGTTCCTGCGGTTAGAATTGCATTTGGAACACACATGTTACTTAGTTCTTGAAACACTTCTTTTCTGTAGTCGCCTTTGAAGTTTCCTTGTTTCCTTAGTTAGAAAAGACATGTATTCATGTTTTAGTGGAGAAACGCATAGGAACTGTGTTTCAATGTGTTAGGCGTATTAGGAGAGTGTTTCTTAGTAGATGCTGTTGCAATACGTATTTTAGTTACTTCTGAGAGTCTTGTGTGTGAGAGAAGCTGGAATCACACTCAGAGTGCATAGTTTGATAAGTGCGCATTGACCACTATGTTGAAATAGCCATTGATAGTGTGTTTACATCTGTGTTGTGTTTCAGACGTTCCTGCGGTTAGAATTGCATTTGGAACACACATGTTACTTAGTTCTTGAAACACTTCTTTTCTGTAGTCGCCTTTGAAGTTTCCTTGTTTCCTTAGTTAGAAAAGACATGTATTCATGTTTTAGTGGAGAAACGCATAGGAACTGTGTTTCAATGTGTTAGGCGTATTAGGAGAGTGTTTCTTAGTAGATGCTGTTGCAATACGTATTTTAGTTACTTCTGAGAGTCTTGTGTGTGAGAGAAGCTGGAATCACACTCAGAGTGCATAGTTTGATAAGTGCGCATTGACCACTATGTTGAAATAGCCATTGATAGTGTGTTTACATCTGTGTTGTGTTTCAGACGTTCCTGCGGTTAGAATTGCATTTGGAACACACATGTTACTTAGTTCTTGAAACACTTCTTTTCTGTAGTCGCCTTTGAAGTTTCCTTGTTTCCTTAGTTAGAAAAGACATGTATTCATGTTTTAGTGGAGAAACGCATAGGAACTGTGTTTCAATGTGTTAGGCGTATTAGGAGAGTGTTTCTTAGTAGATGCTGTTGCAATACGTATTTTAGTTACTTCTGAGAGTCTTGTGTGTGAGAGAAGCTGGAATCACACTCAGAGTGCATAGTTTGATAAGTGCGCATTGACCACTATGTTGAAATAGCCATTGATAGTGTGTTTACATCTGTGTTGTGTTTCAGACGTTCCTGCGGTTAGAATTGCATTTGGAACACACATGTTACTTAGTTCTTGAAACACTTCTTTTCTGTAGTCGCCTTTGAAGTTTCCTTGTTTCCTTAGTTAGAAAAGACATGTATTCATGTTTTAGTGGAGAAACGCATAGGAACTGTGTTTCAATGTGTTAGGCGTATTAGGAGAGTGTTTCTTAGTAGATGCTGTTGCAATACGTATTTTAGTTACTTCTGAGAGTCTTGTGTGTGAGAGAAGCTGGAATCACACTCAGAGTGCATAGTTTGATAAGTGCGCATTGACCACTATGTTGAAATAGCCATTGATAGTGTGTTTACATCTGTGTTGTGTTTCAGACGTTCCTGCGGTTAGAATTGCATTTGGAACACACATGTTACTTAGTTCTTGAAACACTTCTTTTCTGTAGTCGCCTTTGAAGTTTCCTTGTTTCCTTAGTTAGAAAAGACATGTATTCATGTTTTAGTGGAGAAACGCATAGGAACTGTGTTTCAATGTGTTAGGCGTATTAGGAGAGTGTTTCTTAGTAGATGCTGTTGCAATACGTATTTTAGTTACTTCTGAGAGTCTTGTGTGTGAGAGAAGCTGGAATCACACTCAGAGTGCATAGTTTGATAAGTGCGCATTGACCACTATGTTGAAATAGCCATTGATAGTGTGTTTACATCTGTGTTGTGTTTCAGACGTTCCTGCGGTTAGAATTGCATTTGGAACACACATGTTACTTAGTTCTTGAAACACTTCTTTTCTGTAGTCGCCTTTGAAGTTTCCTTGTTTCCTTAGTTAGAAAAGACATGTATTCATGTTTTAGTGGAGAAACGCATAGGAACTGTGTTTCAATGTGTTAGGCGTATTAGGAGAGTGTTTCTTAGTAGATGCTGTTGCAATACGTATTTTAGTTACTTCTGAGAGTCTTGTGTGTGAGAGAAGCTGGAATCACACTCAGAGTGCATAGTTTGATAAGTGCGCATTGACCACTATGTTGAAATAGCCATTGATAGTGTGTTTACATCTGTGTTGTGTTTCAGACGTTCCTGCGGTTAGAATTGCATTTGGAACACACATGTTACTCAGTTCTTGAAACACTTCTTTTCTGTAGTCGCCTTTGAAGTTTCCTTGTTTCCTTAGTTAGAAAAGACATGTATTCATGTTTTAGTGGAGAAACGCATAGGAACTGTGTTTCAATGTGTTAGGCGTATTAGGAGAGTGTTTCTTAGTAGATGCTGTTGCAATACGTATTTTAGTTACTTCTGAGAGTCTTGTGTGTGAGAGAAGCTGGAATCACACTCAGAGTGCATAGTTTGATAAGTGCGCATTGACCACTATGTTGAAATAGCCATTGATAGTGTGTTTACATCTGTGTTGTGTTTCAGACGTTCCTGCGGTTAGAATTGCATTTGGAACACACATGTTACTCAGTTCTTGAAACACTTCTTTTCTGTAGTCGCCTTTGCAGTTTCCTTGTTTCCTTAGTTAGAAAAGACATGTATTCATGTTTTAGTGGAGAAACGCATAGGAACTGTGTTTCAATGTGTTAGGCGTATTAGGAGAGTGTTTCTTAGTAGATGCTGTTGCAATACGTATTTTAGTTACTTCTGAGAGTCTTGTGTGTGAGAGAAGCTGGAATCACACTCAGAGTGCATAGTTTGATAAGGCGCATTGACCACTATGTTGAAATAGCCATTGATAGTGTGTTTACATCTGTGTTGTGTTTCAGACGTTCCTGCGGTTAGAATTGCATTTGGAACACACATGTTACTCAGTTCTTGAAACACTTCTTTTCTGTAGTCGCCTTTGCAGTTTCCTTGTTTCCTTAGTTAGAAAAGACATGTATTCATGTTTTAGTGGAGAAACGCATAGGAACTGTGTTTCAATGTGTTAGGCGTATTAGGAGAGTGTTTCTTAGTAGATGCTGTTGCAATACGTATTTTAGTTACTTCTGAGAGTCTTGTGTGTGAGAGAAGCTGGAATCACACTCAGAGTGCATAGTTTGATAAGTGCGCATTGACCACTATGTTGAAATAGCCATTGGTAGTGTGTTTACATCTGTGTTGTGTTTCAGACGTTCCTGCGGTTAGAATTGCATTTGGAACACACATGTTACTCAGTTCTTGAAACACTTCTTTTCTGTAGTCGCCTTTGCAGTTTCCTTGTTTCCTTAGTTAGAAAAGACATGTATTCATGTTTTAGTGGAGAAACGCATAGGAACTGTGTTTCAATGTGTTAGGCGTATTAGGAGAGTGTTTCTTAGTAGATGCTGTTGCAATACGTATTTTAGTTACTTCTGAGAGTCTTGTGTGTGAGAGAAGCTGGAATCACACTCAGAGTGCATAGTTTGATAAGGCGCATTGACCACTATGTTGAAATAGCCATTGATAGTGTGTTTACATCTGTGTTGTGTTTCAGACGTTCCTGCGGTTAGAATTGCATTTGGAACACACATGTTACTCAGTTCTTGAAACACTTCTTTTCTGTAGTCGCCTTTGCAGTTTCCTTGTTTCCTTAGTTAGAAAAGACATGTATTCATGTTTTAGTGGAGAAACGCATAGGAACTGTGTTTCAATGTGTTAGGCGTATTAGGAGAGTGTTTCTTAGTAGATGCTGTTGCAATACGTATTTTAGTTACTTCTGAGAGTCTTGTGTGTGAGAGAAGCTGGAATCACACTCAGAGTGCATAGTTTGATAAGGCCGCATTGACCACTATGTTGAAATAGCCATTGGTAGTGTGTTTACATCTGTGTTGTGTTTCAGACGTTCCTGCGGTTAGAATTGCATTTGGAACACACATGTTACTCAGTTCTTGAAACACTTCTTTTCTGTAGTCGCCTTTGCAGTTTCCTTGTTTCCTTAGTTAGAAAAGACATGTATTCATGTTTTAGTGGAGAAACGCATAGGAACTGTGTTTCAATGTGTTAGGCGTATTAGGAGAGTGTTTCTTAGTAGATGCTGTTGCAAGACGTATTTTAGTTACTTCTGAGAGTCTTGTGTGTGAGAGAAGCTGGAATCACACTCAGAGTGCATAGTTTGATAAGTGCGCATTGACCACTATGTTGAAATAGCCATTGGTAGTGTGTTTACATCTGTGTTGTGTTTCAGACGTTCCTGCGGTTAGAATTGCATTTGGAACACACATGTTACTCAGTTCTTGAAACACTTCTTTTCTGTAGTCGCCTTTGCAGTTTCCTTGTTTCCTTAGTTAGAAAAGACATGTATTCATGTTTTAGTGGAGAAACGCATAGGAACTGTGTTTCAATGTGTTAGGCGTATTAGGAGAGTGTTTCTTAGTAGATGCTGTTGCAAGACGTATTTTAGTTACTTCTGAGAGTCTTGTGTGTGAGAGAAGCTGGAATCACACTCAGAGTGCATAGTTTGATAAGGCCGCATTGACCACTATGTTGAAATACCCATTGGTAGTGTGTTTACATCTGTGTTGTGTTTCAGACGTTCCTGCGGTTAGAATTGCATTTGGAACACACATGTTACTCAGTTCTTGAAACACTTCTTTTCTGTAGTCGCCTTTGCAGTTTCCTTGTTTCCTTAGTTAGAAAAGACATGTATTCATGTTTTAGTGGAGAAACGCATAGGAACTGTGTTTCAATGTGTTAGGCGTATTAGGAGAGTGTTTCTTAGTAGATGCTGTTGCAAGACGTATTTTAGTTACTTCTGAGAGTCTTGTGTGTGAGAGAAGCTGGAATCACACTCAGAGTGCATAGTTTGATAAGGCCGCATTGACCACTATGTTGAAATACCCATTGGTAGTGTGTTTACATCTGTGTTGTGTTTCAGACGTTCCTGCGGTTAGAATTGCATTTGGAACACACATGTTACTCAGTTCTTGAAACACTTCTTTTCTGTAGTCGCCTTTGCAGTTTCCTTGTTTCCTTAGTTAGAAAAGACATGTATTCATGTTTTAGTGGAGAAACGCATAGGAACTGTGTTTCAATGTGTTAGGCGTATTAGGAGAGTGTTTCTTAGTAGATGCTGTTGCAAGACGTATTTTAGTTACTTCTGAGAGTCTTGTGTGTGAGAGAAGCTGGAATCACACTCAGAGTGCATAGTTTGATAAGGCCGCATTGACCACTATGTTGAAATAGCCATTGGTAGTGTGTTTACATCTGTGTTGTGTTTCAGACGTTCCTGCGGTTAGAATTGCATTTGGAACACACATGTTACTCAGTTCTTGAAACACTTCTTTTCTGTAGTCGCCTTTGCAGTTTCCTTGTTTCCTTAGTTAGAAAAGACATGTATTCATGTTTTAGTGGAGAAACGCATAGGAACTGTGTTTCAATGTGTTAGGCGTATTAGGAGAGTGTTTCTTAGTAGATGCTGTTGCAAGACGTATTTTAGTTACTTCTGAGAGTCTTGTGTGTGAGAGAAGCTGGAATCACACTCAGAGTGCATAGTTTGATAAGGCCGCATTGACCACTATGTTGAAATACCCATTGGTAGTGTGTTTACATCTGTGTTGTGTTTCAGACGTTCCTGCGGTTAGAATTGCATTTGGAACACACATGTTACTCAGTTCTTGAAACACTTCTTTTCTGTAGTCGCCTTTGCAGTTTCCTTGTTTCCTTAGTTAGAAAAGACATGTATTCATGTTTTAGTGGAGAAACGCATAGGAACTGTGTTTCAATGTGTTAGGCGTATTAGGAGAGTGTTTCTTAGTAGATGCTGTTGCAAGACGTATTTTAGTTACTTCTGAGAGTCTTGTGTGTGAGAGAAGCTGGAATCACACTCAGAGTGCATAGTTTGATAAGGCCGCATTGACCACTATGTTGAAATACCCATTGGTAGTGTGTTTACATCTGTGTTGTGTTTCAGACGTTCCTGCGGTTAGAATTGCATTTGGAACACACATGTTACTCAGTTCTTGAAACACTTCTTTTCTGTAGTCGCCTTTGCAGTTTCCTTGTTTCCTTAGTTAGAAAAGACATGTATTCATGTTTTAGTGGTGAAACGCATAGGAACTGTGTTTCAATGTGTTAGGCGTATTAGGAGAGTGTTTCTTAGTAGATGCTGTTGCAAGACGTATTTTAGTTACTTCTGAGAGTCTTGTGTGTGAGAGAAGCTGGAATCACACTCAGAGTGCATAGTTTGATAAGGCCGCATTGACCACTATGTTGAAATACCCATTGGTAGTGTGTTTACATCTGTGTTGTGTTTCAGACGTTCCTGCGGTTAGAATTGCATTTGGAACACACATGTTACTCAGTTCTTGAAACACTTCTTTTCTGTAGTCGCCTTTGCAGTTTCCTTGTTTCCTTAGTTAGAAAAGACATGTATTCATGTTTTAGTGGAGAAACGCATAGGAACTGTGTTTCAATGTGTTAGGCGTATTAGGAGAGTGTTTCTTAGTAGATGCTGTTGCAAGACGTATTTTAGTTACTTCTGAGAGTCTTGTGTGTGAGAGAAGCTGGAATCACACTCAGAGTGCATAGTTTGATAAGGCCGCATTGACCACTATGTTGAAATACCCATTGGTAGTGTGTTTACATCTGTGTTGTGTTTCAGACGTTCCTGCGGTTAGAATTGCATTTGGAACACACATGTTACTCAGTTCTTGAAACACTTCTTTTCTGTAGTCGCCTTTGCAGTTTCCTTGTTTCCTTAGTTAGAAAAGACATGTATTCATGTTTTAGTGGAGAAACGCATAGGAACTGTGTTTCAATGTGTTAGGCGTATTAGGAGAGTGTTTCTTAGTAGATGCTGTTGCAAGACGTATTTTAGTTACTTCTGAGAGTCTTGTGTGTGAGAGAAGCTGGAATCACACTCAGAGTGCATAGTTTGATAAGGCCGCATTGACCACTATGTTGAAATACCCATTGGTAGTGTGTTTACATCTGTGTTGTGTTTCAGACGTTCCTGCGGTTAGAATTGCATTTGGAACACACATGTTACTCAGTTCTTGAAACACTTCTTTTCTGTAGTCGCCTTTGCAGTTTCCTTGTTTCCTTAGTTAGAAAAGACATGTATTCATGTTTTAGTGGAGAAACGCATAGGAACTGTGTTTCAATGTGTTAGGCGTATTAGGAGAGTGTTTCTTAGTAGATGCTGTTGCAAGACGTATTTTAGTTACTTCTGAGAGTCTTGTGTGTGAGAGAAGCTGGAATCACACTCAGAGTGCATAGTTTGATAAGGCCGCATTGACCACTATGTTGAAATACCCATTGGTAGTGTGTTTACATCTGTGTTGTGTTTCAGACGTTCCTGCGGTTAGAATTGCATTTGGAACACACATGTTACTCAGTTCTTGAAACACTTCTTTTCTGTAGTCGCCTTTGCAGTTTCCTTGTTTCCTTAGTTAGAAAAGACATGTATTCATGTTTTAGTGGAGAAACGCATAGGAACTGTGTTTCAATGTGTTAGGCGTATTAGGAGAGTGTTTCTTAGTAGATGCTGTTGCAAGACGTATTTTAGTTACTTCTGAGAGTCTTGTGTGTGAGAGAAGCTGGAATCACACTCAGAGTGCATAGTTTGATAAGGCCGCATTGACCACTATGTTGAAATACCCATTGGTAGTGTGTTTACATCTGTGTTGTGTTTCAGACGTTCCTGCGGTTAGAATTGCATTTGGAACACACATGTTACTCAGTTCTTGAAACACTTCTTTTCTGTAGTCGCCTTTGCAGTTTCCTTGTTTCCTTAGTTAGAAAAGACATGTATTCATGTTTTAGTGGAGAAACGCATAGGAACTGTGTTTCAATGTGTTAGGCGTATTAGGAGAGTGTTTCTTAGTAGATGCTGTTGCAAGACGTATTTTAGTTACTTCTGAGAGTCTTGTGTGTGAGAGAAGCTGGAATCACACTCAGAGTGCATAGTTTGATAAGGCCGCATTGACCACTATGTTGAAATACCCATTGGTAGTGTGTTTACATCTGTGTTGTGTTTCAGACGTTCCTGCGGTTAGAATTGCATTTGGAACACACATGTTACTCAGTTCTTGAAACACTTCTTTTCTGTAGTCGCCTTTGCAGTTTCCTTGTTTCCTTAGTTAGAAAAGACATGTATTCATGTTTTAGTAGTGGAGAAACGCATAGGAACTGTGTTTCAATGTGTTAGGCGTATTAGGAGAGTGTTTCTTAGTAGATGCTGTTGCAAGACGTATTTTAGTTACTTCTGAGAGTCTTGTGTGTGAGAGAAGCTGGAATCACACTCAGAGTGCATAGTTTGATAAGGCCGCATTGACCACTATGTTGAAATACCCATTGGTAGTGTGTTTACATCTGTGTTGTGTTTCAGACGTTCCTGCGGTTAGAATTGCATTTGGAACACACATGTTACTCAGTTCTTGAAACACTTCTTTTCTGTAGTCGCCTTTGCAGTTTCCTTGTTTCCTTAGTTAGAAAAGACATGTATTCATGTTTTAGTGGAGAAACGCATAGGAACTGTGTTTCAATGTGTTAGGCGTATTAGGAGAGTGTTTCTTAGTAGATGCTGTTGCAAGACGTATTTTAGTTACTTCTGAGAGTCTTGTGTGTGAGAGAAGCTGGAATCACACTCAGAGTGCATAGTTTGATAAAAGGCCGCATTGACCACTATGTTGAAATACCCATTGGTAGTGTGTTTACATCTGTGTTGTGTTTCAGACGTTCCTGCGGTTAGAATTGCATTTGGAACACACATGTTACTCAGTTCTTGAAACACTTCTTTTCTGTAGTCGCCTTTGCAGTTTCCTTGTTTCCTTAGTTAGAAAAGACATGTATTCATGTTTTAGTGGAGAAACGCATAGGAACTGTGTTTCAATGTGTTAGGCGTATTAGGAGAGTGTTTCTTAGTAGATGCTGTTGCAAGACGTATTTTAGTTACTTCTGAGAGTCTTGTGTGTGAGAGAAGCTGGAATCACACTCAGAGTGCATAGTTTGATAAGGCCGCATTGACCACTATGTTGAAATACCCATTGGTAGTGTGTTTACATCTGTGTTGTGTTTCAGACGTTCCTGCGGTTAGAATTGCATTTGGAACACACATGTTACTCAGTTCTTGAAACACTTCTTTTCTGTAGTCGCCTTTGCAGTTTCCTTGTGTTTTCCTTAGTTAGAAAAGACATGTATTCATGTTTTAGTGGAGAAACGCATAGGAACTGTGTTTCAATGTGTTAGGCGTATTAGGAGAGTGTTTCTTAGTAGATGCTGTTGCAAGACGTATTTTAGTTACTTCTGAGAGTCTTGTGTGTGAGAGAAGCTGGAATCACACTCAGAGTGCATAGTTTGATAAGGCCGCATTGACCACTATGTTGAAATACCCATTGGTAGTGTGTTTACATCTGTGTTGTGTTTCAGACGTTCCTGCGGTTAGAATTGCATTTGGAACACACATGTTACTCAGTTCTTGAAACACTTCTTTTCTGTAGTCGCCTTTGCAGTTTCCTTGTTTCCTTAGTTAGAAAAGACATGTATTCATGTTTTAGTGGAGAAACGCATAGGAACTGTGTTTCAATGTGTTAGGCGTATTAGGAGAGTGTTTCTTAGTAGATGCTGTTGCAAGACGTATTTTAGTTACTTCTGAGAGTCTTGTGTGTGAGAGAAGCTGGAATCACACTCAGAGTGCATAGTTTGATAAGGCCGCATTGACCACTATGTTGAAATACCCATTGGTAGTGTGTTTACATCTGTGTTGTGTTTCAGACGTTCCTGCGGTTAGAATTGCATTTGGAACACACATGTTACTCAGTTCTTGAAACACTTCTTTTCTGTAGTCGCCTTTGCAGTTTCCTTGTTTCCTTAGTTAGAAAAGACATGTATTCATGTTTTAGTGGAGAAACGCATAGGAACTGTGTTTCAATGTGTTAGGCGTATTAGGAGAGTGTTTCTTAGTAGATGCTGTTGCAAGACGTATTTTAGTTACTTCTGAGAGTCTTGTGTGTGAGAGAAGCTGGAATCACACTCAGAGTGCATAGTTTGATAAGGCCGCATTGACCACTATGTTGAAATACCCATTGGTAGTGTGTTTACATCTGTGTTGTGTTTCAGACGTTCCTGCGGTTAGAATTGCATTTGGAACACACATGTTACTCAGTTCTTGAAACACTTCTTTTCTGTAGTCGCCTTTGCAGTTTCCTTGTTTCCTTAGTTAGAAAAGACATGTATTCATGTTTTAGTGGAGAAACGCATAGGAACTGTGTTTCAATGTGTTAGGCGTATTAGGAGAGTGTTTCTTAGTAGATGCTGTTGCAAGACGTATTTTAGTTACTTCTGAGAGTCTTGTGTGTGAGAGAAGCTGGAATCACACTCAGAGTGCATAGTTTGATAAGGCCGCATTGACCACTATGTTGAAATACCCATTGGTAGTGTGTTTACATCTGTGTTGTGTTTCAGACGTTCCTGCGGTTAGAATTGCATTTGGAACACACATGTTACTCAGTTCTTGAAACACTTCTTTTCTGTAGTCGCCTTTGCAGTTTCCTTGTTTCCTTAGTTAGAAAAGACATGTATTCATGTTTTAGTGGAGAAACGCATAGGAACTGTGTTTCAATGTGTTAGGCGTATTAGGAGAGTGTTTCTTAGTAGATGCTGTTGCAAGACGTATCTTTTAGTTACTTCTGAGAGTCTTGTGTGTGAGAGAAGCTGGAATCACACTCAGAGTGCATAGTTTGATAAGGCCGCATTGACCACTATGTTGAAATACCCATTGGTAGTGTGTTTACATCTGTGTTGTGTTTCAGACGTTCCTGCGGTTAGAATTGCATTTGGAACACACATGTTACTCAGTTCTTGAAACACTTCTTTTCTGTAGTCGCCTTTGCAGTTTCCTTGTTTCCTTAGTTAGAAAAGACATGTATTCATGTTTTAGTGGAGAAACGCATAGGAACTGTGTTTCAATGTGTTAGGCGTATTAGGAGAGTGTTTCTTAGTAGATGCTGTTGCAAGACGTATTTTAGTTACTTCTGAGAGTCTTGTGTGTGAGAGAAGCTGGAATCACACTCAGAGTGCATAGTTTGATAAGGCCGCATTGACCACTATGTTGAAATACCCATTGGTAGTGTGTTTACATCTGTGTTGTGTTTCAGACGTTCCTGCGGTTAGAATTGCATTTGGAACACACATGTTACTCAGTTCTTGAAACACTTCTTTTCTGTAGTCGCCTTTGCAGTTTCCTTGTTTCCTTAGTTAGAAAAGACATGTATTCATGTTTTAGTGGAGAAACGCATAGGAACTGTGTTTCAATGTGTTAGGCGTATTAGGAGAGTGTTTCTTAGTAGATGCTGTTGCAAGACGTATTTTAGTTACTTCTGAGAGTCTTGTGTGTGAGAGAAGCTGGAATCACACTCAGAGTGCATAGTTTGATAAGGCCGCATTGACCACTATGTTGAAATACCCATTGGTAGTGTGTTTACATCTGTGTTGTGTTTCAGACGTTCCTGCGGTTAGAATTGCATTTGGAACACACATGTTACTCAGTTCTTGAAACACTTCTTTTCTGTAGTCGCCTTTGCAGTTTCCTTGTTTCCTTAGTTAGAAAAGACATGTATTCATGTTTTAGTGGAGAAACGCATAGGAACTGTGTTTCAATGTGTTAGGCGTATTTGCAGGAGAGTGTTTCTTAGTAGATGCTGTTGCAAGACGTATTTTAGTTACTTCTGAGAGTCTTGTGTGTGAGAGAAGCTGGAATCACACTCAGAGTGCATAGTTTGATAAGGCCGCATTGACCACTATGTTGAAATAGCCATTGGTAGTGTGTTTACATCTGTGTTGTGTTTCAGACGTTCCTGCGGTTAGAATTGCATTTGGAACACACATGTTACTCAGTTCTTGAAACACTTCTTTTCTGTAGTCGCCTTTGCAGTTTCCTTGTTTCCTTAGTTAGAAAAGACATGTATTCATGTTTTAGTGGAGAAACGCATAGGAACTGTGTTTCAATGTGTTAGGCGTATTAGGAGAGTGTTTCTTAGTAGATGCTGTTGCAAGACGTATTTTAGTTACTTCTGAGAGTCTTGTGTGTGAGAGAAGCTGGAATCACACTCAGAGTGCATAGTTTGATAAGGCCGCATTGACCACTATGTTGAAATACCCATTGGTAGTGTGTTTACACATCTGTGTTGTGTTTCAGACGTTCCTGCGGTTAGAATTGCATTTGGAACACACATGTTACTCAGTTCTTGAAACACTTCTTTTCTGTAGTCGCCTTTGCAGTTTCCTTGTTTCCTTAGTTAGAAAAGACATGTATTCATGTTTTAGTGGAGAAACGCATAGGAACTGTGTTTCAATGTGTTAGGCGTATTAGGAGAGTGTTTCTTAGTAGATGCTGTTGCAAGACGTATTTTAGTTACTTCTGAGAGTCTTGTGTGTGAGAGAAGCTGGAATCACACTCAGAGTGCATAGTTTGATAAGGCCGCATTGACCACTATGTTGAAATACCCATTGGTAGTGTGTTTACATCTGTGTTGTGTTTCAGACGTTCCTGCGGTTAGAATTGCATTTGGAACACACATGTTACTCAGTTCTTGAAACACTTCTTTTCTGTAGTCGCCTTTGCAGTTTCCTTGTTTCCTTAGTTAGAAAAGACATGTATTCATGTTTTAGTGGAGAAACGCATAGGAACTGTGTTTCAATGTGTTAGGCGTATTAGGAGAGTGTTTCTTAGTAGATGCTGTTGCAAGACGTATTTTAGTTACTTCTGAGAGTCTTGTGTGTGAGAGAAGCTGGAATCACACTCAGAGTGCATAGTTTGATAAGGCCGCATTGACCACTATGTTGAAATACCCATTGGTAGTGTGTTTACATCTGTGTTGTGTTTCAGACGTTCCTGCGGTTAGAATTGCATTTGGAACACACATGTTACTCAGTTCTTGAAACACTTCTTTTCTGTAGTCGCCTTTGCAGTTTCCTTGTTTCCTTAGTTAGAAAAGACATGTATTCATGTTTTAGTGGAGAAACGCATAGGAACTGTGTTTCAATGTGTTAGGCGTATTAGGAGAGTGTTTCTTAGTAGATGCTGTTGCAAGACGTATTTTAGTTACTTCTGAGAGTCTTGTGTGTGAGAGAAGCTGGAATCACACTCAGAGTGCATAGTTTGATAAGGCCGCATTGACCACTATGTTGAAATACCCATTGGTAGTGTGTTTACATCTGTGTTGTGTTTCAGACGTTCCTGCGGTTAGAATTGCATTTGGAACACACATGTTACTCAGTTCTTGAAACACTTCTTTTCTGTAGTCGCCTTTGCAGTTTCCTTGTTTCCTTAGTTAGAAAAGACATGTATTCATGTTTTAGTGGAGAAACGCATAGGAACTGTGTTTCAATGTGTTAGGCGTATTAGGAGAGTGTTTCTTAGTAGATGCTGTTGCAAGACGTATTTTAGTTACTTCTGAGAGTCTTGTGTGTGAGAGAAGCTGGAATCACACTCAGAGTGCATAGTTTGATAAGGCCGCATTGACCACTATGTTGAAATACCCATTGGTAGTGTGTTTACATCTGTGTTGTGTTTCAGACGTTCCTGCGGTTAGAATTGCATTTGGAACACACATGTTACTCAGTTCTTGAAACACTTCTTTTCTGTAGTCGCCTTTGCAGTTTCCTTGTTTCCTTAGTTAGAAAAGACATGTATTCATGTTTTAGTGGAGAAACGCATAGGAACTGTGTTTCAATGTGTTAGGCGTATTAGGAGAGTGTTTCTTAGTAGATGCTGTTGCAAGACGTATTTTAGTTACTTCTGAGAGTCTTGTGTGTGAGAGAAGCTGGAATCACACTCAGAGTGCATAGTTTGATAAGGCCGCATTGACCACTATGTTGAAATAGCCATTGGTAGTGTGTTTACATCTGTGTTGTGTTTCAGACGTTCCTGCGGTTAGAATTGCATTTGGAACACACATGTTACTCAGTTCTTGAAACACTTCTTTTCTGTAGTCGCCTTTGCAGTTTCCTTGTTTCCTTAGTTAGAAAAGACATGTATTCATGTTTTAGTGGAGAAACGCATAGGAACTGTGTTTCAATGTGTTAGGCGTATTAGGAGAGTGTTTCTTAGTAGATGCTGTTGCAAGACGTATTTTAGTTACTTCTGAGAGTCTTGTGTGTGAGAGAAGCTGGAATCACACTCAGAGTGCATAGTTTGATAAGGCGCATTGACCACTATGTTGAAATAGCCATTGGTAGTGTGTTTACATCTGTGTTGTGTTTCAGACGTTCCTGCGGTTAGAATTGCATTTGGAACACACATGTTACTCAGTTCTTGAAACACTTCTTTTCTGTAGTCGCCTTTGCAGTTTCCTTGTTTCCTTAGTTAGAAAAGACATGTATTCATGTTTTAGTGGAGAAACGCATAGGAACTGTGTTTCAATGTGTTAGGCGTATTAGGAGAGTGTTTCTTAGTAGATGCTGTTGCAAGACGTATTTTAGTTACTTCTGAGAGTCTTGTGTGTGAGAGAAGCTGGAATCACACTCAGAGTGCATAGTTTGATAAGGCCGCATTGACCACTATGTTGAAATAGCCATTGGTAGTGTGTTTACATCTGTGTTGTGTTTCAGACGTTCCTGCGGTTAGAATTGCATTTGGAACACACATGTTACTCAGTTCTTGAAACACTTCTTTTCTGTTAGTCGCCTTTGCAGTTTCCTTGTTTCCTTAGTTAGAAAAGACATGTATTCATGTTTTAGTGGAGAAACGCATAGGAACTGTGTTTCAATGTGTTAGGCGTATTAGGAGAGTGTTTCTTAGTAGATGCTGTTGCAAGACGTATTTTAGTTACTTCTGAGAGTCTTGTGTGTGAGAGAAGCTGGAATCACACTCAGAGTGCATAGTTTGATAAGGCCGCATTGACCACTATGTTGAAATAGCCATTGGTAGTGTGTTTACATCTGTGTTGTGTTTCAGACGTTCCTGCGGTTAGAATTGCATTTGGAACACACATGTTACTCAGTTCTTGAAACACTTCTTTTCTGTAGTCGCCTTTGCAGTTTCCTTGTTTCCTTAGTTAGAAAAGACATGTATTCATGTTTTAGTGGAGAAACGCATAGGAACTGTGTTTCAATGTGTTAGGCGTATTAGGAGAGTGTTTCTTAGTAGATGCTGTTGCAAGACGTATTTTAGTTACTTGTGTTCTGAGAGTCTTGTGTGTGAGAGAAGCTGGAATCACACTCAGAGTGCATAGTTTGATAAGGCCGCATTGACCACTATGTTGAAATACCCATTGGTAGTGTGTTTACATCTGTGTTGTGTTTCAGACGTTCCTGCGGTTAGAATTGCATTTGGAACACACATGTTACTCAGTTCTTGAAACACTTCTTTTCTGTAGTCGCCTTTGCAGTTTCCTTGTTTCCTTAGTTAGAAAAGACATGTATTCATGTTTTAGTGGAGAAACGCATAGGAACTGTGTTTCAATGTGTTAGGCGTATTAGGAGAGTGTTTCTTAGTAGATGCTGTTGCAAGACGTATTTTAGTTACTTCTGAGAGTCTTGTGTGTGAGAGAAGCTGGAATCACACTCAGAGTGCATAGTTTGATAAGGCCGCATTGACCACTATGTTGAAATACCCATTGGTAGTGTGTTTACATCTGTGTTGTGTTTCAGACGTTCCTGCGGTTAGAATTGCATTTGGAACACACATGTTACTCAGTTCTTGAAACACTTCTTTTCTGTAGTCGCCTTTGCAGTTTCCTTGTTTCCTTAGTTAGAAAAGACATGTATTCATGTTTTAGTGGAGAAACGCATAGGAACTGTGTTTCAATGTGTTAGGCGTATTAGGAGAGTGTTTCTTAGTAGATGCTGTTGCAAGACGTATTTTAGTTACTTCTGAGAGTCTTGTGTGTGAGAGAAGCTGGAATCACACTCAGAGTGCATAGTTTGATAAGGCCGCATTGACCACTATGTTGAAATACCCATTGGTAGTGTGTTTACATCTGTGTTGTGTTTCAGACGTTCCTGCGGTTAGAATTGCATTTGGAACACACATGTTACTCAGTTCTTGAAACACTTCTTTTCTGTAGTCGCCTTTGCAGTTTCCTTGTTTCCTTAGTTAGAAAAGACATGTATTCATGTTTTAGTGGAGAAACGCATAGGAACTGTGTTTCAATGTGTTAGGCGTATTAGGAGAGTGTTTCTTAGTTAGATGCTGTTGCAAGACGTATTTTAGTTACTTCTGAGAGTCTTGTGTGTGAGAGAAGCTGGAATCACACTCAGAGTGCATAGTTTGATAAGGCCGCATTGACCACTATGTTGAAATAGCCATTGGTAGTGTGTTTACATCTGTGTTGTGTTTCAGACGTTCCTGCGGTTAGAATTGCATTTGGAACACACATGTTACTCAGTTCTTGAAACACTTCTTTTCTGTAGTCGCCTTTGCAGTTTCCTTGTTTCCTTAGTTAGAAAAGACATGTATTCATGTTTTAGTGGAGAAACGCATAGGAACTGTGTTTCAATGTGTTAGGCGTATTAGGAGAGTGTTTCTTAGTAGATGCTGTTGCAAGACGTATTTTAGTTACTTCTGAGAGTCTTGTGTGTGAGAGAAGCTGGAATCACACTCAGAGTGCATAGTTTGATAAGGCCGCATTGACCACTATGTTGAAATAGCCATTGGTAGTGTGTTTACATCTGTGTTGTGTTTCAGACGTTCCTGCGGTTAGAATTGCATTTGGAACACACATGTTACTCAGTTCTTGAAACACTTCTTTTCTGTAGTCGCCTTTGCAGTTTCCTTGTTTCCTTAGTTAGAAAAGACATGTATTCATGTTTTAGTGGAGAAACGCATAGGAACTGTGTTTCAATGTGTTAGGCGTATTAGGAGAGTGTTTCTTAGTAGATGCTGTTGCAAGACGTATTTTAGTTACTTCTGAGAGTCTTGTGTGTGAGAGAAGCTGGAATCACACTCAGAGTGCATAGTTTGATAAGGCCGCATTGACCACTATGTTGAAATAGCCATTGGTAGTGTGTTTACATCTGTGTTGTGTTTCAGACGTTCCTGCGGTTAGAATTGCATTTGGAACACACATGTTACTCAGTTCTTGAAACACTTCTTTTCTGTAGTCGCCTTTGCAGTTTCCTTGTTTCCTTAGTTAGAAAAGACATGTATTCATGTTTTAGTGGAGAAACGCATAGGAACTGTGTTTCAATGTGTTAGGCGTATTAGGAGAGTGTTTCTTAGTAGATGCTGTTGCAAGACGTATTTTAGTTACTTCTGAGAGTCTTGTGTGTGAGAGAAGCTGGAATCACACTCAGAGTGCATAGTTTGATAAGGCCGCATTGACCACTATGTTGAAATAGCCATTGGTAGTGTGTTTACATCTGTGTTGTGTTTCAGACGTTCCTGCGGTTAGAATTGCATTTGGAACACACATGTTACTCAGTTCTTGAAACACTTCTTTTCTGTAGTCGCCTTTGCAGTTTCCTTGTTTCCTTAGTTAGAAAAGACATGTATTCATGTTTTAGTGGAGAAACGCATAGGAACTGTGTTTCAATGTGTTAGGCGTATTAGGAGAGTGTTTCTTAGTAGATGCTGTTGCAAGACGTATTTTAGTTACTTCTGAGAGTCTTGTGTGTGAGAGAAGCTGGAATCACACTCAGAGTGCATAGTTTGATAAGGCCGCATTGACCACTATGTTGAAATAGCACATTGGTAGTGTGTTTACATCTGTGTTGTGTTTCAGACGTTCCTGCGGTTAGAATTGCATTTGGAACACACATGTTACTCAGTTCTTGAAACACTTCTTTTCTGTAGTCGCCTTTGCAGTTTCCTTGTTTCCTTAGTTAGAAAAGACATGTATTCATGTTTTAGTGGAGAAACGCATAGGAACTGTGTTTCAATGTGTTAGGCGTATTAGGAGAGTGTTTCTTAGTAGATGCTGTTGCAATACGTATTTTAGTTACTTCTGAGAGTCTTGTGTGTGAGAGAAGCTGGAATCACACTCAGAGTGCATAGTTTGATAAGGCCGCATTGACCACTATGTTGAAATAGCCATTGGTAGTGTGTTTACATCTGTGTTGTGTTTCAGACGTTCCTGCGGTTAGAATTGCATTTGGAACACACATGTTACTCAGTTCTTGAAACACTTCTTTTCTGTAGTCGCCTTTGCAGTTTCCTTGTTTCCTTAGTTAGAAAAGACATGTATTCAACATGTTTTAGTGGAGAAACGCATAGGAACTGTGTTTCAATGTGTTAGGCGTATTAGGAGAGTGTTTCTTAGTAGATGCTGTTGCAATACGTATTTTAGTTACTTCTGAGAGTCTTGTGTGTGAGAGAAGCTGGAATCACACTCAGAGTGCATAGTTTGATAAGGCGCATTGACCACTATGTTGAAATAGCCATTGATAGTGTGTTTACATCTGTGTTGTGTTTCAGACGTTCCTGCGGTTAGAATTGCATTTGGAACACACATGTTACTCAGTTCTTGAAACACTTCTTTTCTGTAGTCGCCTTTGCAGTTTCCTTGTTTCCTTAGTTAGAAAAGACATGTATTCATGTTTTAGTGGAGAAACGCATAGGAACTGTGTTTCAATGTGTTAGGCGTATTAGGAGAGTGTTTCTTAGTAGATGCTGTTGCAATACGTATTTTAGTTACTTCTGAGAGTCTTGTGTGTGAGAGAAGCTGGAATCACACTCAGAGTGCATAGTATTTGATAAGGCGCATTGACCACTATGTTGAAATAGCCATTGATAGTGTGTTTACATCTGTGTTGTGTTTCAGACGTTCCTGCGGTTAGAATTGCATTTGGAACACACATGTTACTCAGTTCTTGAAACACTTCTTTTCTGTAGTCGCCTTTGCAGTTTCCTTGTTTCCTTAGTTAGAAAAGACATGTATTCATGTTTTAGTGGAGAAACGCATAGGAACTGTGTTTCAATGTGTTAGGCGTATTAGGAGAGTGTTTCTTAGTAGATGCTGTTGCAATACGTATTTTAGTTACTTCTGAGAGTCTTGTGTGTGAGAGAAGCTGGAATCACACTCAGAGTGCATAGTTTGATAAGGCGCATTGACCACTATGTTGAAATAGCCATTGTAGTGTGTTTACATCTGTGTTGTGTTTCAGACGTTCCTGCGGTTAGAATTGCATTTGGAACACACATGTTACTCAGTTCTTGAAACACTTCTTTTCTGTAGTCGCCTTTGCAGGTTTCCTTGTTTCCTTAGTTAGAAAAGACATGTATTCATGTTTTAGTGGAGAAACGCATAGGAACTGTGTTTCAATGTGTTAGGCGTATTAGGAGAGTGTTTCTTAGTAGATGCTGTTGCAATACGTATTTTAGTTACTTCTGAGAGTCTTGTGTGTGAGAGAAGCTGGAATCACACTCAGAGTGCATAGTTTGATAAGGCGCATTGACCACTATGTTGAAATAGCCATTGATAGTGTGTTTACATCTGTGTTGTGTTTCAGACGTTCCTGCGGTTAGAATTGCATTTGGAACACACATGTTACTCAGTTCTTGAAACACTTCTTTTCTGTAGTCGCCTTTGCAGTTTCCTTGTTTCCTTAGTTAGAAAAGACATGTATTCATGTTTTAGTGGAGAAACGCATAGGAACTGTGTTTCAATGTGTTAGGCGTATTAGGAGAGTGTTTCTTAGTAGATGCTGTTGCAATACGTATTTTAGTTACTTCTGAGAGTCTTGTGTGTGAGAGAAGCTGGAATCACACTCAGAGTGCATAGTTTGATAAGGCGCATTGACCACTATGTTGAAATAGCCATTGATAGTGTGTTTACATCTGTGTTGTGTTTCAGACGTTCCTGCGGTTAGAATTGCATTTGGAACACACATGTTACTCAGTTCTTGAAACACTTCTTTTCTGTAGTCGCCTTTGCAGTTTCCTTGTTTCCTTAGTTAGAAAAGACATGTATTCATGTTTTAGTGGAGAAACGCATAGGAACTGTGTTTCAATGTGTTAGGCGTATTAGGAGAGTGTTTCTTAGTAGATGCTGTTGCAATACGTATTTTAGTTACTTCTGAGAGTCTTGTGTGTGAGAGAAGCTGGAATCACACTCAGAGTGCATAGTTTGATAAGGCGCATTGACCACTATGTTGAAATAGCCATTGATAGTGTGTTTACATCTGTGTTGTGTTTCAGACGTTCCTGCGGTTAGAATTGCATTTGGAACACACATGTTACTCAGTTCTTGAAACACTTCTTTTCTGTAGTCGCCTTTGCAGTTTCCTTGTTTCCTTAGTTAGAAAAGACATGTATTCATGTTTTAGTGGAGAAACGCATAGGAACTGTGTTTCAATGTGTTAGGCGTATTAGGAGAGTGTTTCTTAGTAGATGCTGTTGCAATACGTATTTTAGTTACTTCTGAGAGTCTTGTGTGTGAGAGAAGCTGGAATCACACTCAGAGTGCATAGTTTGATAAGGCGCATTGACCACTATGTTGAAATAGCCATTGATAGTGTGTTTACATCTGTGTTGTGTTTCAGACGTTCCTGCGGTTAGAATTGCATTTGGAACACACATGTTACTCAGTTCTTGAAACACTTCTTTTCTGTAGTCGCCTTTGCAGTTTCCTTGTTTCCTTAGTTAGAAAAGACATGTATTCATGTTTTAGTGGAGAAACGCATAGGAACTGTGTTTCAATGTGTTAGGCGTATTAGGAGAGTGTTTCTTAGTAGATGCTGTTGCAATACGTATTTTAGTTACTTCTGAGAGTCTTGTGTGTGAGAGAAGCTGGAATCACACTCAGAGTGCATAGTTTGATAAGTGCGCATTGACCACTATGTTGAAATAGCCATTGATAGTGTGTTTACATCTGTGTTGTGTTTCAGACGTTCCTGCGGTTAGAATTGCATTTGGAACACACATGTTACTCAGTTCTTGAAACACTTCTTTTCTGTAGTCGCCTTTGCAGTTTCCTTGTTTCCTTAGTTAGAAAAGACATGTATTCATGTTTTAGTGGAGAAACGCATAGGAACTGTGTTTCAATGTGTTAGGCGTATTAGGAGAGTGTTTCTTAGTAGATGCTGTTGCAATACGTATTTTAGTTACTTCTGAGAGTCTTGTGTGTGAGAGAAGCTGGAATCACACTCAGAGTGCATAGTTTGATAAGTGCGCATTGACCACTATGTTGAAATAGCCATTGATAGTGTGTTTACATCTGTGTTGTGTTTCAGACGTTCCTGCGGTTAGAATTGCATTTGGAACACACATGTTACTCAGTTCTTGAAACACTTCTTTTCTGTAGTCGCCTTTGCAGTTTCCTTGTTTCCTTAGTTAGAAAAGACATGTATTCATGTTTTAGTGGAGAAACGCATAGGAACTGTGTTTCAATGTGTTAGGCGTATTAGGAGAGTGTTTCTTAGTAGATGCTGTTGCAATACGTATTTTAGTTACTTCTGAGAGTCTTGTGTGTGAGAGAAGCTGGAATCACACTCAGAGTGCATAGTTTGATAAGGCGCATTGACCACTATGTTGAAATACCCAATTTGATAGTGTGTTTACATCTGTGTTGTGTTTCAGACGTTCCTGCGGTTAGAATTGCATTTGGAACACACATGTTACTCAGTTCTTGAAACACTTCTTTTCTGTAGTCGCCTTTGCAGTTTCCTTGTTTCCTTAGTTAGAAAAGACATGTATTCATGTTTTAGTGGAGAAACGCATAGGAACTGTGTTTCAATGTGTTAGGCGTATTAGGAGAGTGTTTCTTAGTAGATGCTGTTGCAATACGTATTTTAGTTACTTCTGAGAGTCTTGTGTGTGAGAGAAGCTGGAATCACACTCAGAGTGCATAGTTTGATAAGTGCGCATTGACCACTATGTTGAAATAGCCATTGATAGTGTGTTTACATCTGTGTTGTGTTTCAGACGTTCCTGCGGTTAGAATTGCATTTGGAACACACATGTTACTCAGTTCTTGAAACACTTCTTTTCTGTAGTCGCCTTTGAAGTTTCCTTGTTTCCTTAGTTAGAAAAGACATGTATTCATGTTTTAGTGGAGAAACGCATAGGAACTGTGTTTCAATGTGTTAGGCGTATTAGGAGAGTGTTTCTTAGTAGATGCTGTTGCAATACGTATTTTAGTTACTTCTGAGAGTCTTGTGTGTGAGAGAAGCTGGAATCACACTCAGAGTGCATAGTTTGATAAGTGCGCATTGACCACTATGTTGAAATAGCCATTGATAGTGTGTTTACATCTGTGTTGTGTTTCAGACGTTCCTGCGGTTAGAATTGCATTTGGAACACACATGTTACTCAGTTCTTGAAACACTTCTTTTCTGTAGTCGCCTTTGAAGTTTCCTTGTTTCCTTAGTTAGAAAAGACATGTATTCATGTTTTAGTGGAGAAACGCATAGGAACTGTGTTTCAATGTGTTAGGCGTATTAGGAGAGTGTTTCTTAGTAGATGCTGTTGCAATACGTATTTTAGTTACTTCTGAGAGTCTTGTGTGTGAGAGAAGCTGGAATCACACTCAGAGTGCATATAGTTTGATAAGTGCGCATTGACCACTATGTTGAAATAGCCATTGATAGTGTGTTTACATCTGTGTTGTGTTTCAGACGTTCCTGCGGTTAGAATTGCATTTGGAACACACATGTTACTCAGTTCTTGAAACACTTCTTTTCTGTAGTCGCCTTTGAAGTTTCCTTGTTTCCTTAGTTAGAAAAGACATGTATTCATGTTTTAGTGGAGAAACGCATAGGAACTGTGTTTCAATGTGTTAGGCGTATTAGGAGAGTGTTTCTTAGTAGATGCTGTTGCAATACGTATTTTAGTTACTTCTGAGAGTCTTGTGTGTGAGAGAAGCTGGAATCACACTCAGAGTGCATAGTTTGATAAGTGCGCATTGACCACTATGTTGAAATAGCCATTGATAGTGTGTTTACATCTGTGTTGTGTTTCAGACGTTCCTGCGGTTAGAATTGCATTTGGAACACACATGTTACTTAGTTCTTGAAACACTTCTTTTCTGTAGTCGCCTTTGAAGTTTCCTTGTTTCCTTAGTTAGAAAAGACATGTATTCATGTTTTAGTGGAGAAACGCATAGGAACTGTGTTTCAATGTGTTAGGCGTATTAGGAGAGTGTTTCTTAGTAGATGCTGTTGCAATACGTATTTTAGTTACTTCTGAGAGTCTTGTGTGTGAGAGAAGCTGGAATCACACTCAGAGTGCATAGTTTGATAAGTGCGCATTGACCACTATGTTGAAATAGCCATTGATAGTGTGTTTACATCTGTGTTGTGTTTCAGACGTTCCTGCGGTTAGAATTGCATTTGGAACACACATGTTACTTAGTTCTTGAAACACTTCTTTTCTGTAGTCGCCTTTGAAGTTTCCTTGTTTCCTTAGTTAGAAAAGACATGTATTCATGTTTTAGTGGAGAAACGCATAGGAACTGTGTTTCAATGTGTTAGGCGTATTAGGAGAGTGTTTCTTAGTAGATGCTGTTGCAATACGTATTTTAGTTACTTCTGAGAGTCTTGTGTGTGAGAGAAGCTGGAATCACACTCAGAGTGCATAGTTTGATAAGTGCGCATTGACCACTATGTTGAAATAGCCATTGATAGTGTGTTTACATCTGTGTTGTGTTTCAGACGTTCCTGCGGTTAGAATTGCATTTGGAACACACATGTTACTTAGTTCTTGAAACACTTCTTTTCTGTAGTCGCCTTTGAAGTTTCCTTGTTTCCTTAGTTAGAAAAGACATGTATTCATGTTTTAGTGGAGAAACGCATAGGAACTGTGTTTCAATGTGTTAGGCGTATTAGGAGAGTGTTTCTTAGTAGATGCTGTTGCAATACGTATTTTAGTTACTTCTGAGAGTCTTGTGTGTGAGAGAAGCTGGAATCACACTCAGAGTGCATAGTTTGATAAGTGCGCATTGACCACTATGTTGAAATAGCCATTGATAGTGTGTTTACATCTGTGTTGTGTTTCAGACGTTCCTGCGGTTAGAATTGCATTTGGAACACACATGTTACTTAGTTCTTGAAACACTTCTTTTCTGTAGTCGCCTTTGAAGTTTCCTTGTTTCCTTAGTTAGAAAAGACATGTATTCATGTTTTAGTGGAGAAACGCATAGGAACTGTGTTTCAATGTGTTAGGCGTATTAGGAGAGTGTTTCTTAGTAGATGCTGTTGCAATACGTATTTTAGTTACTTCTGAGAGTCTTGTGTGTGAGAGAAGCTGGAATCACACTCAGAGTGCATAGTTTGATAAGTGCGCATTGACCACTATGTTGAAATAGCCATTGATAGTGTGTTTACATCTGTGTTGTGTTTCAGACGTTCCTGCGGTTAGAATTGCATTTGGAACACACATGTTACTTAGTTCTTGAAACACTTCTTTTCTGTAGTCGCCTTTGAAGTTTCTTGTTTCCTTAGTTAGAAAAGACATGTATTCATGTTTTAGTGGAGAAACGCATAGGAACTGTGTTTCAATGTGTTAGGCGTATTAGGAGAGTGTTTCTTAGTAGATGCTGTTGCAATACGTATTTTAGTTACTTCTGAGAGTCTTGTGTGTGAGAGAAGCTGGAATCACACTCAGAGTGCATAGTTTGATAAGTGCGCATTGACCACTATGTTGAAATAGCCATTGATAGTGTGTTTACATCTGTGTTGTGTTTCAGACGTTCCTGCGGTTAGAATTGCATTTGGAACACACATGTTACTTAGTTCTTGAAACACTTCTTTTCTGTAGTCGCCTTTGAAGTTTCTTGTTTCCTTAGTTAGAAAAGACATGTATTCATGTTTTAGTGGAGAAACGCATAGGAACTGTGTTTCAATGTGTTAGGCGTATTAGGAGAGTGTTTCTTAGTAGATGCTGTTGCAATACGTATTTTAGTTACTTCTGAGAGTCTTGTGTGTGAGAGAAGCTGGAATCACACTCAGAGTGCATAGTTTGATAAGTGCGCATTGACCACTATGTTGAAATAGCCATTGATAGTGTGTTTACATCTGTGTTGTGTTTCAGACGTTCCTGCGGTTAGAATTGCATTTGGAACACACATGTTACTTAGTTCTTGAAACACTTCTTTTCTGTAGTCGCCTTTGAAGTTTCTTGTTTCCTTAGTTAGAAAAGACATGTATTCATGTTTTAGTGGAGAAACGCATAGGAACTGTGTTTCAATGTGTTAGGCGTATTAGGAGAGTGTTTCTTAGTAGATGCTGTTGCAATACGTATTTTAGTTACTTCTGAGAGTCTTGTGTGTGAGAGAAGCTGGAATCACACTCAGAGTGCATAGTTTGATAAGTGCGCATTGACCACTATGTTGAAATAGCCATTGATAGTGTGTTTACATCTGTGTTGTGTTTCAGACGTTCCTGCGGTTAGAATTGCATTTGGAACACACATGTTACTTAGTTCTTGAAACACTTCTTTTCTGTAGTCGCCTTTGAAGTTTCTTGTTTCCTTAGTTAGAAAAGACATGTATTCATGTTTTAGTGGAGAAACGCATAGGAACTGTGTTTCAATGTGTTAGGCGTATTAGGAGAGTGTTTCTTAGTAGATGCTGTTGCAATACGTATTTTAGTTACTTCTGAGAGTCTTGTGTGTGAGAGAAGCTGGAATCACACTCAGAGTGCATAGTTTGATAAGTGCGCATTGACCACTATGTTGAAATAGCCATTGATAGTGTGTTTACATCTGTGTTGTGTTTCAGACGTTCCTGCGGTTAGAATTGCATTTGGAACACACATGTTACTTAGTTCTTGAAACACTTCTTTTCTGTAGTCGCCTTTGAAGTTTCTTGTTTCCTTAGTTAGAAAAGACATGTATTCATGTTTTAGTGGAGAAACGCATAGGAACTGTGTTTCAATGTGTTAGGCGTATTAGGAGAGTGTTTCTTAGTAGATGCTGTTGCAATACGTATTTTAGTTACTTCTGAGAGTCTTGTGTGTGAGAGAAGCTGGAATCACACTCAGAGTGCATAGTTTGATAAGTGCGCATTGACCACTATGTTGAAATAGCCATTGATAGTGTGTTTACATCTGTGTTGTGTTTCAGACGTTCCTGCGGTTAGAATTGCATTTGGAACACACATGTTACTTAGTTCTTGAAACACTTCTTTTCTGTAGTCGCCTTTGAAGTTTCTTGTTTCCTTAGTTAGAAAAGACATGTATTCATGTTTTAGTGGAGAAACGCATAGGAACTGTGTTTCAATGTGTTAGGCGTATTAGGAGAGTGTTTCTTAGTAGATGCTGTTGCAATACGTATTTTAGTTACTTCTGAGAGTCTTGTGTGTGAGAGAAGCTGGAATCACACTCAGAGTGCATAGTTTGATAAGTGCGCATTGACCACTATGTTGAAATAGCCATTGATAGTGTGTTTACATCTGTGTTGTGTTTCAGACGTTCCTGCGGTTAGAATTGCATTTGGAACACACATGTTACTTAGTTCTTGAAACACTTCTTTTCTGTAGTCGCCTTTGAAGTTTCTTGTTTCCTTAGTTAGAAAAGACATGTATTCATGTTTTAGTGGAGAAACGCATAGGAACTGTGTTTCAATGTGTTAGGCGTATTAGGAGAGTGTTTCTTAGTAGATGCTGTTGCAATACGTATTTTAGTTACTTCTGAGAGTCTTGTGTGTGAGAGAAGCTGGAATCACACTCAGAGTGCATAGTTTGATAAGTGCGCATTGACCACTATGTTGAAATAGCCATTGATAGTGTGTTTACATCTGTGTTGTGTTTCAGACGTTCCTGCGGTTAGAATTGCATTTGGAACACACATGTTACTTAGTTCTTGAAACACTTCTTTTCTGTAGTCGCCTTTGAAGTTTCCTGTTTCCTTAGTTAGAAAAGACATGTATTCATGTTTTAGTGGAGAAACGCATAGGAACTGTGTTTCAATGTGTTAGGCGTATTAGGAGAGTGTTTCTTAGTAGATGCTGTTGCAATACGTATTTTAGTTACTTCTGAGAGTCTTGTGTGTGAGAGAAGCTGGAATCACACTCAGAGTGCATAGTTTGATAAGTGCGCATTGACCACTATGTTGAAATAGCCATTGATAGTGTGTTTACATCTGTGTTGTGTTTCAGACGTTCCTGCGGTTAGAATTGCATTTGGAACACACATGTTACTTAGTTCTTGAAACACTTCTTTTCTGTAGTCGCCTTTGAAGTTTCTTGTTTCCTTAGTTAGAAAAGACATGTATTCATGTTTTAGTGGAGAAACGCATAGGAACTGTGTTTCAATGTGTTAGGCGTATTAGGAGAGTGTTTCTTAGTAGATGCTGTTGCAATACGTATTTTAGTTACTTCTGAGAGTCTTGTGTGTGAGAGAAGCTGGAATCACACTCAGAGTGCATAGTTTGATAAGTGCGCATTGACCACTATGTTGAAATAGCCATTGATAGTGTGTTTACATCTGTGTTGTGTTTCAGACGTTCCTGCGGTTAGAATTGCATTTGGAACACACATGTTACTTAGTTCTTGAAACACTTCTTTTCTGTAGTCGCCTTTGAAGTTTCTCTGTTTCCTTAGTTAGAAAAGACATGTATTCATGTTTTAGTGGAGAAACGCATAGGAACTGTGTTTCAATGTGTTAGGCGTATTAGGAGAGTGTTTCTTAGTAGATGCTGTTGCAATACGTATTTTAGTTACTTCTGAGAGTCTTGTGTGTGAGAGAAGCTGGAATCACACTCAGAGTGCATAGTTTGATAAGTGCGCATTGACCACTATGTTGAAATAGCCATTGATAGTGTGTTTACATCTGTGTTGTGTTTCAGACGTTCCTGCGGTTAGAATTGCATTTGGAACACACATGTTACTTAGTTCTTGAAACACTTCTTTTCTGTAGTCGCCTTTGAAGTTTCTCTGTTTCCTTAGTTAGAAAAGACATGTATTCATGTTTTAGTGGAGAAACGCATAGGAACTGTGTTTCAATGTGTTAGGCGTATTAGGAGAGTGTTTCTTAGTAGATGCTGTTGCAATACGTATTTTAGTTACTTCTGAGAGTCTTGTGTGTGAGAGAAGCTGGAATCACACTCAGAGTGCATAGTTTGATAAGTGCGCATTGACCACTATGTTGAAATAGCCATTGATAGTGTGTTTACATCTGTGTTGTGTTTCAGACGTTCCTGCGGTTAGAATTGCATTTGGAACACACATGTTACTTAGTTCTTGAAACACTTCTTTTCTGTAGTCGCCTTTGAAGTTTCTCTGTTTCCTTAGTTAGAAAAGACATGTATTCATGTTTTAGTGGAGAAACGCATAGGAACTGTGTTTCAATGTGTTAGGCGTATTAGGAGAGTGTTTCTTAGTAGATGCTGTTGCAATACGTATTTTAGTTACTTCTGAGAGTCTTGTGTGTGAGAGAAGCTGGAATCACACTCAGAGTGCATAGTTTGATAAGTGCGCATTGACCACTATGTTGAAATAGCCATTGATAGTGTGTTTACATCTGTGTTGTGTTTCAGACGTTCCTGCGGTTAGAATTGCATTTGGAACACACATGTTACTTAGTTCTTGAAACACTTCTTTTCTGTAGTCGCCTTTGAAGTTTCTCTGTTTCCTTAGTTAGAAAAGACATGTATTCATGTTTTAGTGGAGAAACGCATAGGAACTGTGTTTCAATGTGTTAGGCGTATTAGGAGAGTGTTTCTTAGTAGATGCTGTTGCAATACGTATTTTAGTTACTTCTGAGAGTCTTGTGTGTGAGAGAAGCTGGAATCACACTCAGAGTGCATAGTTTGATAAGTGCGCATTGACCACTATGTTGAAATAGCCATTGATAGTGTGTTTACATCTGTGTTGTGTTTCAGACGTTCCTGCGGTTAGAATTGCATTTGGAACACACATGTTACTTAGTTCTTGAAACACTTCTTTTCTGTAGTCGCCTTTGAAGTTTCTCTGTTTCCTTAGTTAGAAAAGACATGTATTCATGTTTTAGTGGAGAAACGCATAGGAACTGTGTTTCAATGTGTTAGGCGTATTAGGAGAGTGTTTCTTAGTAGATGCTGTTGCAATACGTATTTTAGTTACTTCTGAGAGTCTTGTGTGTGAGAGAAGCTGGAATCACACTCAGAGTGCATAGTTTGATAAGTGCGCATTGACCACTATGTTGAAATAGCCATTGATAGTGTGTTTACATCTGTGTTGTGTTTCAGACGTTCCTGCGGTTAGAATTGCATTTGGAACACACATGTTACTTAGTTCTTGAAACACTTCTTTTCTGTAGTCGCCTTTGAAGTTTCTCTGTTTCCTTAGTTAGAAAAGACATGTATTCATGTTTTAGTGGAGAAACGCATAGGAACTGTGTTTCAATGTGTTAGGCGTATTAGGAGAGTGTTTCTTAGTAGATGCTGTTGCAATACGTATTTTAGTTACTTCTGAGAGTCTTGTGTGTGAGAGAAGCTGGAATCACACTCAGAGTGCATAGTTTGATAAGTGCGCATTGACCACTATGTTGAAATAGCCATTGATAGTGTGTTTACATCTGTGTTGTGTTTCAGACGTTCCTGCGGTTAGAATTGCATTTGGAACACACATGTTACTTAGTTCTTGAAACACTTCTTTTCTGTAGTCGCCTTTGAAGTTTCTCTGTTTCCTTAGTTAGAAAAGACATGTATTCATGTTTTAGTGGAGAAACGCATAGGAACTGTGTTTCAATGTGTTAGGCGTATTAGGAGAGTGTTTCTTAGTAGATGCTGTTGCAATACGTATTTTAGTTACTTCTGAGAGTCTTGTGTGTGAGAGAAGCTGGAATCACACTCAGAGTGCATAGTTTGATAAGTGCGCATTGACCACTATGTTGAAATAGCCATTGATAGTGTGTTTACATCTGTGTTGTGTTTCAGACGTTCCTGCGGTTAGAATTGCATTTGGAACACACATGTTACTTAGTTCTTGAAACACTTCTTTTCTGTAGTCGCCTTTGAAGTTCTCTGTTTCCTTAGTTAGAAAAGACATGTATTCATGTTTTAGTGGAGAAACGCATAGGAACTGTGTTTCAATGTGTTAGGCGTATTAGGAGAGTGTTTCTTAGTAGATGCTGTTGCAATACGTATTTTAGTTACTTCTGAGAGTCTTGTGTGTGAGAGAAGCTGGAATCACACTCAGAGTGCATAGTTTGATAAGTGCGCATTGACCACTATGTTGAAATAGCCATTGATAGTGTGTTTACATCTGTGTTGTGTTTCAGACGTTGCCTGCGGTTAGAATTGCATTTGGAACACACATGTTACTTAGTTCTTGAAACACTTCTTTTCTGTAGTCGCCTTTGAAGTTTCTCTGTTTCCTTAGTTAGAAAAGACATGTATTCATGTTTTAGTGGAGAAACGCATAGGAACTGTGTTTCAATGTGTTAGGCGTATTAGGAGAGTGTTTCTTAGTAGATGCTGTTGCAATACGTATTTTAGTTACTTCTGAGAGTCTTGTGTGTGAGAGAAGCTGGAATCACACTCAGAGTGCATAGTTTGATAAGTGCGCATTGACCACTATGTTGAAATAGCCATTGATAGTGTGTTTACATCTGTGTTGTGTTTCAGACGTTCCTGCGGTTAGAATTGCATTTGGAACACACATGTTACTTAGTTCTTGAAACACTTCTTTTCTGTAGTCGCCTTTGAAGTTTCTCTGTTTCCTTAGTTAGAAAAGACATGTATTCATGTTTTAGTGGAGAAACGCATAGGAACTGTGTTTCAATGTGTTAGGCGTATTAGGAGAGTGTTTCTTAGTAGATGCTGTTGCAATACGTATTTTAGTTACTTCTGAGAGTCTTGTGTGTGAGAGAAGCTGGAATCACACTCAGAGTGCATAGTTTGATAAGTGCGCATTGACCACTATGTTGAAATAGCCATTGATAGTGTGTTTACATCTGTGTTGTGTTTCAGACGTTCCTGCGGTTAGAATTGCATTTGGAACACACATGTTACTTAGTTCTTGAAACACTTCTTTTCTGTAGTCGCCTTTGAAGTTTCTCTGTTTCCTTAGTTAGAAAAGACATGTATTCATGTTTTAGTGGAGAAACGCATAGGAACTGTGTTTCAATGTGTTAGGCGTATTAGGAGAGTGTTTCTTAGTAGATGCTGTTGCAATACGTATTTTAGTTACTTCTGAGAGTCTTGTGTGTGAGAGAAGCTGGAATCACACTCAGAGTGCATAGTTTGATAAGTGCGCATTGACCACTATGTTGAAATAGCCATTGATAGTGTGTTTACATCTGTGTTGTGTTTCAGACGTTCCTGCGGTTAGAATTGCATTTGGAACACACATGTTACTTAGTTCTTGAAACACTTCTTTTCTGTAGTCGCCTTTGAAGTTTCTCTGTTTCCTTAGTTAGAAAAGACATGTATTCATGTTTTAGTGGAGAAACGCATAGGAACTGTGTTTCAATGTGTTAGGCGTATTAGGAGAGTGTTTCTTAGTAGATGCTGTTGCAATACGTATTTTAGTTACTTCTGAGAGTCTTGTGTGTGAGAGAAGCTGGAATCACACTCAGAGTGCATAGTTTGATAAGTGCGCATTGACCACTATGTTGAAATAGCCATTGATAGTGTGTTTACATCTGTGTTGTGTTTCAGACGTTCCTGCGGTTAGAATTGCATTTGGAACACACATGTTACTTAGTTCTTGAAACACTTCTTTTCTGTAGTCGCCTTTGAAGTTTCTCTGTTTCCTTAGTTAGAAAAGACATGTATTCATGTTTTAGTGGAGAAACGCATAGGAACTGTGTTTCAATGTGTTAGGCGTATTAGGAGAGTGTTTCTTAGTAGATGCTGTTGCAATACGTATTTTAGTTACTTCTGAGAGTCTTGTGTGTGAGAGAAGCTGGAATCACACTCAGAGTGCATAGTTTGATAAGTGCGCATTGACCACTATGTTGAAATAGCCATTGATAGTGTGTTTACATCTGTGTTGTGTTTCAGACGTTCCTGCGGTTAGAATTGCATTTGGAACACACATGTTACTTAGTTCTTGAAACACTTCTTTTCTGTAGTCGCCTTTGAAGTTTCTCTGTTTCCTTAGTTAGAAAAGACATGTATTCATGTTTTAGTGGAGAAACGCATAGGAACTGTGTTTCAATGTGTTAGGCGTATTAGGAGAGTGTTTCTTAGTAGATGCTGTTGCAATACGTATTTTAGTTACTTCTGAGAGTCTTGTGTGTGAGAGAAGCTGGAATCACACTCAGAGTGCATAGTTTGATAAGTGCGCATTGACCACTATGTTGAAATAGCCATTGATAGTGTGTTTACATCTGTGTTGTGTTTCAGACGTTCCTGCGGTTAGAATTGCATTTGGAACACACATGTTACTTAGTTCTTGAAACACTTCTTTTCTGTAGTCGCCTTTGAAGTTTCTCTGTTTCCTTAGTTAGAAAAGACATGTATTCATGTTTTAGTGGAGAAACGCATAGGAACTGTGTTTCAATGTGTTAGGCGTATTAGGAGAGTGTTTCTTAGTAGATGCTGTTGCAATACGTATTTTAGTTACTTCTGAGAGTCTTGTGTGTGAGAGAAGCTGGAATCACACTCAGAGTGCATAGTTTGATAAGTGCGCATTGACCACTATGTTGAAATAGCCATTGATAGTGTGTTTACATCTGTGTTGTGTTTCAGACGTTCCTGCGGTTAGAATTGCATTTGGAACACACATGTTACTTAGTTCTTGAAACACTTCTTTTCTGTAGTCGCCTTTGAAGTTTCTCTGTTTCCTTAGTTAGAAAAGACATGTATTCATGTTTTAGTGGAGAAACGCATAGGAACTGTGTTTCAATGTGTTAGGCGTATTAGGAGAGTGTTTCTTAGTAGATGCTGTTGCAATACGTATTTTAGTTACTTCTGAGAGTCTTGTGTGTGAGAGAAGCTGGAATCACACTCAGAGTGCATAGTTTGATAAGTGCGCATTGACCACTATGTTGAAATAGCCATTGATAGTGTGTTTACATCTGTGTTGTGTTTCAGACGTTCCTGCGGTTAGAATTGCATTTGGAACACACATGTTACTTAGTTCTTGAAACACTTCTTTTCTGTAGTCGCCTTTGAAGTTTCTCTGTTTCCTTAGTTAGAAAAGACATGTATTCATGTTTTAGTGGAGAAACGCATAGGAACTGTGTTTCAATGTGTTAGGCGTATTAGGAGAGTGTTTCTTAGTAGATGCTGTTGCAATACGTATTTTAGTTACTTCTGAGAGTCTTGTGTGTGAGAGAAGCTGGAATCACACTCAGAGTGCATAGTTTGATAAGTGCGCATTGACCACTATGTTGAAATAGCCATTGATAGTGTGTTTACATCTGTGTTGTGTTTCAGACGTTCCTGCGGTTAGAATTGCATTTGGAACACACATGTTACTTAGTTCTTGAAACACTTCTTTTCTGTAGTCGCCTTTGAAGTTTCTCTGTTTCCTTAGTTAGAAAAGACATGTATTCATGTTTTAGTGGAGAAACGCATAGGAACTGTGTTTCAATGTGTTAGGCGTATTAGGAGAGTGTTTCTTAGTAGATGCTGTTGCAATACGTATTTTAGTTACTTCTGAGAGTCTTGTGTGTGAGAGAAGCTGGAATCACACTCAGAGTGCATAGTTTGATAAGTGCGCATTGACCACTATGTTGAAATAGCCATTGATAGTGTGTTTACATCTGTGTTGTGTTTCAGACGTTCCTGCGGTTAGAATTGCATTTGGAACACACATGTTACTTAGTTCTTGAAACACTTCTTTTCTGTAGTCGCCTTTGAAGTTTCTCTGTTTCCTTAGTTAGAAAAGACATGTATTCATGTTTTAGTGGAGAAACGCATAGGAACTGTGTTTCAATGTGTTAGGCGTATTAGGAGAGTGTTTCTTAGTAGATGCTGTTGCAATACGTATTTTAGTTACTTCTGAGAGTCTTGTGTGTGAGAGAAGCTGGAATCACACTCAGAGTGCATAGTTTGATAAGTGCGCATTGACCACTATGTTGAAATAGCCATTGATAGTGTGTTTACATCTGTGTTGTGTTTCAGACGTTCCTGCGGTTAGAATTGCATTTGGAACACACATGTTACTTAGTTCTTGAAACACTTCTTTTCTGTAGTCGCCTTTGAAGTTTCTCTGTTTCCTTAGTTAGAAAAGACATGTATTCATGTTTTAGTGGAGAAACGCATAGGAACTGTGTTTCAATGTGTTAGGCGTATTAGGAGAGTGTTTCTTAGTAGATGCTGTTGCAATACGTATTTTAGTTACTTCTGAGAGTCTTGTGTGTGAGAGAAGCTGGAATCACACTCAGAGTGCATAGTTTGATAAGTGCGCATTGACCACTATGTTGAAATAGCCATTGATAGTGTGTTTACATCTGTGTTGTGTTTCAGACGTTCCTGCGGTTAGAATTGCATTTGGAACACACATGTTACTTAGTTCTTGAAACACTTCTTTTCTGTAGTCGCCTTTGAAGTTTCTCTGTTTCCTTAGTTAGAAAAGACATGTATTCATGTTTTAGTGGAGAAACGCATAGGAACTGTGTTTCAATGTGTTAGGCGTATTAGGAGAGTGTTTCTTAGTAGATGCTGTTGCAATACGTATTTTAGTTACTTCTGAGAGTCTTGTGTGTGAGAGAAGCTGGAATCACACTCAGAGTGCATAGTTTGATAAGTGCGCATTGACCACTATGTTGAAATAGCCATTGATAGTGTGTTTACATCTGTGTTGTGTTTCAGACGTTCCCTGCGGTTAGAATTGCATTTGGAACACACATGTTACTTAGTTCTTGAAACACTTCTTTTCTGTAGTCGCCTTTGAAGTTTCTCTGTTTCCTTAGTTAGAAAAGACATGTATTCATGTTTTAGTGGAGAAACGCATAGGAACTGTGTTTCAATGTGTTAGGCGTATTAGGAGAGTGTTTCTTAGTAGATGCTGTTGCAATACGTATTTTAGTTACTTCTGAGAGTCTTGTGTGTGAGAGAAGCTGGAATCACACTCAGAGTGCATAGTTTGATAAGTGCGCATTGACCACTATGTTGAAATAGCCATTGATAGTGTGTTTACATCTGTGTTGTGTTTCAGACGTTCCTGCGGTTAGAATTGCATTTGGAACACACATGTTACTTAGTTCTTGAAACACTTCTTTTCTGTAGTCGCCTTTGAAGTTTCTCTGTTTCCTTAGTTAGAAAAGACATGTATTCATGTTTTAGTGGAGAAACGCATAGGAACTGTGTTTCAATGTGTTAGGCGTATTAGGAGAGTGTTTCTTAGTAGATGCTGTTGCAATACGTATTTTAGTTACTTCTGAGAGTCTTGTGTGTGAGAGAAGCTGGAATCACACTCAGAGTGCATAGTTTGATAAGTGCGCATTGACCACTATGTTGAAATAGCCATTGATAGTGTGTTTACATCTGTGTTGTGTTTCAGACGTTCCTGCGGTTAGAATTGCATTTGGAACACACATGTTACTTAGTTCTTGAAACACTTCTTTTCTGTAGTCGCCTTTGAAGTTTCTCTGTTTCCTTAGTTAGAAAAGACATGTATTCATGTTTTAGTGGAGAAACGCATAGGAACTGTGTTTCAATGTGTTAGGCGTATTAGGAGAGTGTTTCTTAGTAGATGCTGTTGCAATACGTATTTTAGTTACTTCTGAGAGTCTTGTGTGTGAGAGAAGCTGGAATCACACTCAGAGTGCATAGTTTGATAAGTGCGCATTGACCACTATGTTGAAATAGCCATTGATAGTGTGTTTACATCTGTGTTGTGTTTCAGACGTTCCTGCGGTTAGAATTGCATTTGGAACACACATGTTACTTAGTTCTTGAAACACTTCTTTTCTGTAGTCGCCTTTGAAGTTTCTCTGTTTCCTTAGTTAGAAAAGACATGTATTCATGTTTTAGTGGAGAAACGCATAGGAACTGTGTTTCAATGTGTTAGGCGTATTAGGAGAGTGTTTCTTAGTAGATGCTGTTGCAATACGTATTTTAGTTACTTCTGAGAGTCTTGTGTGTGAGAGAAGCTGGAATCACACTCAGAGTGCATAGTTTGATAAGTGCGCATTGACCACTATGTTGAAATAGCCATTGATAGTGTGTTTACATCTGTGTTGTGTTTCAGACGTTCCTGCGGTTAGAATTGCATTTGGAACACACATGTTACTTAGTTCTTGAAACACTTCTTTTCTGTAGTCGCCTTTGAAGTTTCTCTGTTTCCTTAGTTAGAAAAGACATGTATTCATGTTTTAGTGGAGAAACGCATAGGAACTGTGTTTCAATGTGTTAGGCGTATTAGGAGAGTGTTTCTTAGTAGATGCTGTTGCAATACGTATTTTAGTTACTTCTGAGAGTCTTGTGTGTGAGAGAAGCTGGAATCACACTCAGAGTGCATAGTTTGATAAGTGCGCATTGACCACTATGTTGAAATAGCCATTGATAGTGTGTTTACATCTGTGTTGTGTTTCAGACGTTCCTGCGGTTAGAATTGCATTTGGAACACACATGTTACTTAGTTCTTGAAACACTTCTTTTCTGTAGTCGCCTTTGAAGTTTCTCTGTTTCCTTAGTTAGAAAAGACATGTATTCATGTTTTAGTGGAGAAACGCATAGGAACTGTGTTTCAATGTGTTAGGCGTATTAGGAGAGTGTTTCTTAGTAGATGCTGTTGCAATACGTATTTTAGTTACTTCTGAGAGTCTTGTGTGTGAGAGAAGCTGGAATCACACTCAGAGTGCATAGTTTGATAAGTGCGCATTGACCACTATGTTGAAATAGCCATTGATAGTGTGTTTACATCTGTGTTGTGTTTCAGACGTTCCTGCGGTTAGAATTGCATTTGGAACACACATGTTACTTAGTTCTTGAAACACTTCTTTTCTGTAGTCGCCTTTGAAGTTTCTCTGTTTCCTTAGTTAGAAAAGACATGTATTCATGTTTTAGTGGAGAAACGCATAGGAACTGTGTTTCAATGTGTTAGGCGTATTAGGAGAGTGTTTCTTAGTAGATGCTGTTGCAATACGTATTTTAGTTACTTCTGAGAGTCTTGTGTGTGAGAGAAGCTGGAATCACACTCAGAGTGCATAGTTTGATAAGTGCGCATTGACCACTATGTTGAAATAGCCATTGATAGTGTGTTTACATCTGTGTTGTGTTTCAGACGTTCCTGCGGTTAGAATTGCATTTGGAACACACATGTTACTTAGTTCTTGAAACACTTCTTTTCTGTAGTCGCCTTTGAAGTTTCTCTGTTTCCTTAGTTAGAAAAGACATGTATTCATGTTTTAGTGGAGAAACGCATAGGAACTGTGTTTCAATGTGTTAGGCGTATTAGGAGAGTGTTTCTTAGTAGATGCTGTTGCAATACGTATTTTAGTTACTTCTGAGAGTCTTGTGTGTGAGAGAAGCTGGAATCACACTCAGAGTGCATAGTTTGATAAGTGCGCATTGACCACTATGTTGAAATAGCCATTGATAGTGTGTTTACATCTGTGTTGTGTTTCAGACGTTCCTGCGGTTAGAATTGCATTTGGAACACACATGTTACTTAGTTCTTGAAACACTTCTTTTCTGTAGTCGCCTTTGAAGTTTCTCTGTTTCCTTAGTTAGAAAAGACATGTATTCATGTTTTAGTGGAGAAACGCATAGGAACTGTGTTTCAATGTGTTAGGCGTATTAGGAGAGTGTTTCTTAGTAGATGCTGTTGCAATACGTATTTTAGTTACTTCTGAGAGTCTTGTGTGTGAGAGAAGCTGGAATCACACTCAGAGTGCATAGTTTGATAAGTGCGCATTGACCACTATGTTGAAATAGCCATTGATAGTGTGTTTACATCTGTGTTGTGTTTCAGACGTTCCTGCGGTTAGAATTGCATTTGGAACACACATGTTACTTAGTTCTTGAAACACTTCTTTTCTGTAGTCGCCTTTGAAGTTTCTCTGTTTCCTTAGTTAGAAAAGACATGTATTCATGTTTTAGTGGAGAAACGCATAGGAACTGTGTTTCAATGTGTTAGGCGTATTAGGAGAGTGTTTCTTAGTAGATGCTGTTGCAATACGTATTTTAGTTACTTCTGAGAGTCTTGTGTGTGAGAGAAGCTGGAATCACACTCAGAGTGCATAGTTTGATAAGTGCGCATTGACCACTATGTTGAAATAGCCATTGATAGTGTGTTTACATCTGTGTTGTGTTTCAGACGTTCCTGCGGTTAGAATTGCATTTGGAACACACATGTTACTTAGTTCTTGAAACACTTCTTTTCTGTAGTCGCCTTTGAAGTTTCTCTGTTTCCTTAGTTAGAAAAGACATGTATTCATGTTTTAGTGGAGAAACGCATAGGAACTGTGTTTCAATGTGTTAGGCGTATTAGGAGAGTGTTTCTTAGTAGATGCTGTTGCAATACGTATTTTAGTTACTTCTGAGAGTCTTGTGTGTGAGAGAAGCTGGAATCACACTCAGAGTGCATAGTTTGATAAGTGCGCATTGACCACTATGTTGAAATAGCCATTGATAGTGTGTTTACATCTGTGTTGTGTTTCAGACGTTCCTGCGGTTAGAATTGCATTTGGAACACACATGTTACTTAGTTCTTGAAACACTTCTTTTCTGTAGTCGCCTTTGAAGTTTCTCTGTTTCCTTAGTTAGAAAAGACATGTATTCATGTTTTAGTGGAGAAACGCATAGGAACTGTGTTTCAATGTGTTAGGCGTATTAGGAGAGTGTTTCTTAGTAGATGCTGTTGCAATACGTATTTTAGTTACTTCTGAGAGTCTTGTGTGTGAGAGAAGCTGGAATCACACTCAGAGTGCATAGTTTGATAAGTGCGCATTGACCACTATGTTGAAATAGCCATTGATAGTGTGTTTACATCTGTGTTGTGTTTCAGACGTTCCTGCGGTTAGAATTGCATTTGGAACACACATGTTACTTAGTTCTTGAAACACTTCTTTTCTGTAGTCGCCTTTGAAGTTTCTTGTTTCCTTAGTTAGAAAAGACATGTATTCATGTTTTAGTGGAGAAACGCATAGGAACTGTGTTTCAATGTGTTAGGCGTATTAGGAGAGTGTTTCTTAGTAGATGCTGTTGCAATACGTATTTTAGTTACTTCTGAGAGTCTTGTGTGTGAGAGAAGCTGGAATCACACTCAGAGTGCATAGTTTGATAAGTGCGCATTGACCACTATGTTGAAATAGCCATTGATAGTGTGTTTACATCTGTGTTGTGTTTCAGACGTTCCTGCGGTTAGAATTGCATTTGGAACACACATGTTACTTAGTTCTTGAAACACTTCTTTTCTGTAGTCGCCTTTGAAGTTTCTTGTTTCCTTAGTTAGAAAAGACATGTATTCATGTTTTAGTGGAGAAACGCATAGGAACTGTGTTTCAATGTGTTAGGCGTATTAGGAGAGTGTTTCTTAGTAGATGCTGTTGCAATACGTATTTTAGTTACTTCTGAGAGTCTTGTGTGTGAGAGAAGCTGGAATCACACTCAGAGTGCATAGTTTGATAAGTGCGCATTGACCACTATGTTGAAATAGCCATTGATAGTGTGTTTACATCTGTGTTGTGTTTCAGACGTTCCTGCGGTTAGAATTGCATTTGGAACACACATGTTACTTAGTTCTTGAAACACTTCTTTTCTGTAGTCGCCTTTGAAGTTTCTCTGTTTCCTTAGTTAGAAAAGACATGTATTCATGTTTTAGTGGAGAAACGCATAGGAACTGTGTTTCAATGTGTTAGGCGTATTAGGAGAGTGTTTCTTAGTAGATGCTGTTGCAATACGTATTTTAGTTACTTCTGAGAGTCTTGTGTGTGAGAGAAGCTGGAATCACACTCAGAGTGCATAGTTTGATAAGTGCGCATTGACCACTATGTTGAAATAGCCATTGATAGTGTGTTTACATCTGTGTTGTGTTTCAGACGTTCCTGCGGTTAGAATTGCATTTGGAACACACATGTTACTTAGTTCTTGAAACACTTCTTTTCTGTAGTCGCCTTTGAAGTTTCTCTGTTTCCTTAGTTAGAAAAGACATGTATTCATGTTTTAGTGGAGAAACGCATAGGAACTGTGTTTCAATGTGTTAGGCGTATTAGGAGAGTGTTTCTTAGTAGATGCTGTTGCAATACGTATTTTAGTTACTTCTGAGAGTCTTGTGTGTGAGAGAAGCTGGAATCACACTCAGAGTGCATAGTTTGATAAGTGCGCATTGACCACTATGTTGAAATAGCCATTGATAGTGTGTTTACATCTGTGTTGTGTTTCAGACGTTCCTGCGGTTAGAATTGCATTTGGAACACACATGTTACTTAGTTCTTGAAACACTTCTTTTCTGTAGTCGCCTTTGAAGTTTCTCTGTTTCCTTAGTTAGAAAAGACATGTATTCATGTTTTAGTGGAGAAACGCATAGGAACTGTGTTTCAATGTGTTAGGCGTATTAGGAGAGTGTTTCTTAGTAGATGCTGTTGCAATACGTATTTTAGTTACTTCTGAGAGTCTTGTGTGTGAGAGAAGCTGGAATCACACTCAGAGTGCATAGTTTGATAAGTGCGCATTGACCACTATGTTGAAATAGCCATTGATAGTGTGTTTACATCTGTGTTGTGTTTCAGACGTTCCTGCGGTTAGAATTGCATTTGGAACACACATGTTACTTAGTTCTTGAAACACTTCTTTTCTGTAGTCGCCTTTGAAGTTTCTCTGTTTCCTTAGTTAGAAAAGACATGTATTCATGTTTTAGTGGAGAAACGCATAGGAACTGTGTTTCAATGTGTTAGGCGTATTAGGAGAGTGTTTCTTAGTAGATGCTGTTGCAATACGTATTTTAGTTACTTCTGAGAGTCTTGTGTGTGAGAGAAGCTGGAATCACACTCAGAGTGCATAGTTTGATAAGTGCGCATTGACCACTATGTTGAAATAGCCATTGATAGTGTGTTTACATCTGTGTTGTGTTTCAGACGTTCCTGCGGTTAGAATTGCATTTGGAACACACATGTTACTTAGTTCTTGAAACACTTCTTTTCTGTAGTCGCCTTTGAAGTTTCTCTGTTTCCTTAGTTAGAAAAGACATGTATTCATGTTTTAGTGGAGAAACGCATAGGAACTGTGTTTCAATGTGTTAGGCGTATTAGGAGAGTGTTTCTTAGTAGATGCTGTTGCAATACGTATTTTAGTTACTTCTGAGAGTCTTGTGTGTGAGAGAAGCTGGAATCACACTCAGAGTGCATAGTTTGATAAGTGCGCATTGACCACTATGTTGAAATAGCCATTGATAGTGTGTTTACATCTGTGTTGTGTTTCAGACGTTCCTGCGGTTAGAATTGCATTTGGAACACACATGTTACTTAGTTCTTGAAACACTTCTTTTCTGTAGTCGCCTTTGAAGTTTCTTGTTTCCTTAGTTAGAAAAGACATGTATTCATGTTTTAGTGGAGAAACGCATAGGAACTGTGTTTCAATGTGTTAGGCGTATTAGGAGAGTGTTTCTTAGTAGATGCTGTTGCAATACGTATTTTAGTTACTTCTGAGAGTCTTGTGTGTGAGAGAAGCTGGAATCACACTCAGAGTGCATAGTTTGATAAGTGCGCATTGACCACTATGTTGAAATAGCCATTGATAGTGTGTTTACATCTGTGTTGTGTTTCAGACGTTCCTGCGGTTAGAATTGCATTTGGAACACACATGTTACTTAGTTCTTGAAACACTTCTTTTCTGTAGTCGCCTTTGAAGTTTCTTGTTTCCTTAGTTAGAAAAGACATGTATTCATGTTTTAGTGGAGAAACGCATAGGAACTGTGTTTCAATGTGTTAGGCGTATTAGGAGAGTGTTTCTTAGTAGATGCTGTTGCAATACGTATTTTAGTTACTTCTGAGAGTCTTGTGTGTGAGAGAAGCTGGAATCACACTCAGAGTGCATAGTTTGATAAGTGCGCATTGACCACTATGTTGAAATAGCCATTGATAGTGTGTTTACATCTGTGTTGTGTTTCAGACGTTCCTGCGGTTAGAATTGCATTTGGAACACACATGTTACTTAGTTCTTGAAACACTTCTTTTCTGTAGTCGCCTTTGAAGTTTCTTGTTTCCTTAGTTAGAAAAGACATGTATTCATGTTTTAGTGGAGAAACGCATAGGAACTGTGTTTCAATGTGTTAGGCGTATTAGGAGAGTGTTTCTTAGTAGATGCTGTTGCAATACGTATTTTAGTTACTTCTGAGAGTCTTGTGTGTGAGAGAAGCTGGAATCACACTCAGAGTGCATAGTTTGATAAGTGCGCATTGACCACTATGTTGAAATAGCCATTGATAGTGTGTTTACATCTGTGTTGTGTTTCAGACGTTCCTGCGGTTAGAATTGCATTTGGAACACACATGTTACTTAGTTCTTGAAACACTTCTTTTCTGTAGTCGCCTTTGAAGTTTCTTGTTTCCTTAGTTAGAAAAGACATGTATTCATGTTTTAGTGGAGAAACGCATAGGAACTGTGTTTCAATGTGTTAGGCGTATTAGGAGAGTGTTTCTTAGTAGATGCTGTTGCAATACGTATTTTAGTTACTTCTGAGAGTCTTGTGTGTGAGAGAAGCTGGAATCACACTCAGAGTGCATAGTTTGATAAGTGCGCATTGACCACTATGTTGAAATAGCCATTGATAGTGTGTTTACATCTGTGTTGTGTTTCAGACGTTCCTGCGGTTAGAATTGCATTTGGAACACACATGTTACTTAGTTCTTGAAACACTTCTTTTCTGTAGTCGCCTTTGAAGTTTCAATGTTTCCTTAGTTAGAAAAGACATGTATTCATGTTTTAGTGGAGAAACGCATAGGAACTGTGTTTCAATGTGTTAGGCGTATTAGGAGAGTGTTTCTTAGTAGATGCTGTTGCAATACGTATTTTAGTTACTTCTGAGAGTCTTGTGTGTGAGAGAAGCTGGAATCACACTCAGAGTGCATAGTTTGATAAGTGCGCATTGACCGCTATGTTGAAATAGCCATTGATAGTGTGTTTACATCTGTGTTGTGTTTCAGACGTTCCTGCGGTTAGAATTGCATTTGGAACACACATGTTACTTAGTTCTTGAAACACTTCTTTTCTGTAGTCGCCTTTGAAGTTTCTTGTTTCCTTAGTTAGAAAAGACATGTATTCATGTTTTAGTGGAGAAACGCATAGGAACTGTGTTTCAATGTGTTAGGCGTATTAGGAGAGTGTTTCTTAGTAGATGCTGTTGCAATACGTATTTTAGTTACTTCTGAGAGTCTTGTGTGTGAGAGAAGCTGGAATCACACTCAGAGTGCATAGTTTGATAAGTGCGCATTGACCGCTATGTTGAAATAGCCATTGATAGTGTGTTTACATCTGTGTTGTGTTTCAGACGTTCCTGCGGTTAGAATTGCATTTGGAACACACATGTTACTTAGTTCTTGAAACACTTCTTTTCTGTAGTCGCCTTTGAAGTTTCAATGTTTCCTTAGTTAGAAAAGACATGTATTCATGTTTTAGTGGAGAAACGCATAGGAACTGTGTTTCAATGTGTTAGGCGTATTAGGAGAGTGTTTCTTAGTAGATGCTGTTGCAATACGTATTTTAGTTACTTCTGAGAGTCTTGTGTGTGAGAGAAGCTGGAATCACACTCAGAGTGCATAGTTTGATAAGTGCGCATTGACCGCTATGTTGAAATAGCCATTGATAGTGTGTTTACATCTGTGTTGTGTTTCAGACGTTCCTGCGGTTAGAATTGCATTTGGAACACACATGTTACTTAGTTCTTGAAACACTTCTTTTCTGTAGTCGCCTTTGGAAGTTTCTTGTTTCCTTAGTTAGAAAAGACATGTATTCATGTTTTAGTGGAGAAACGCATAGGAACTGTGTTTCAATGTGTTAGGCGTATTAGGAGAGTGTTTCTTAGTAGATGCTGTTGCAATACGTATTTTAGTTACTTCTGAGAGTCTTGTGTGTGAGAGAAGCTGGAATCACACTCAGAGTGCATAGTTTGATAAGTGCGCATTGACCGCTATGTTGAAATAGCCATTGATAGTGTGTTTACATCTGTGTTGTGTTTCAGACGTTCCTGCGGTTAGAATTGCATTTGGAACACACATGTTACTTAGTTCTTGAAACACTTCTTTTCTGTAGTCGCCTTTGAAGTTTCTTGTTTCCTTAGTTAGAAAAGACATGTATTCATGTTTTAGTGGAGAAACGCATAGGAACTGTGTTTCAATGTGTTAGGCGTATTAGGAGAGTGTTTCTTAGTAGATGCTGTTGCAATACGTATTTTAGTTACTTCTGAGAGTCTTGTGTGTGAGAGAAGCTGGAATCACACTCAGAGTGCATAGTTTGATAAGTGCGCATTGACCGCTATGTTGAAATAGCCATTGATAGTGTGTTTACATCTGTGTTGTGTTTCAGACGTTCCTGCGGTTAGAATTGCATTTGGAACACACATGTTACTTAGTTCTTGAAACACTTCTTTTCTGTAGTCGCCTTTGAAGTTTCTTGTTTCCTTAGTTAGAAAAGACATGTATTCATGTTTTAGTGGAGAAACGCATAGGAACTGTGTTTCAATGTGTTAGGCGTATTAGGAGAGTGTTTCTTAGTAGATGCTGTTGCAATACGTATTTTAGTTACTTCTGAGAGTCTTGTGTGTGAGAGAAGCTGGAATCACACTCAGAGTGCATAGTTTGATAAGTGCGCATTGACCGCTATGTTGAAATAGCCATTGATAGTGTGTTTACATCTGTGTTGTGTTTCAGACGTTCCTGCGGTTAGAATTGCATTTGGAACACACATGTTACTTAGTTCTTGAAACACTTCTTTTCTGTAGTCGCCTTTGAAGTTTCAATGTTTCCTTAGTTAGAAAAGACATGTATTCATGTTTTAGTGGAGAAACGCATAGGAACTGTGTTTCAATGTGTTAGGCGTATTAGGAGAGTGTTTCTTAGTAGATGCTGTTGCAATACGTATTTTAGTTACTTCTGAGAGTCTTGTGTGTGAGAGAAGCTGGAATCACACTCAGAGTGCATAGTTTGATAAGTGCGCATTGACCGCTATGTTGAAATAGCCATTGATAGTGTGTTTACATCTGTGTTGTGTTTCAGACGTTCCTGCGGTTAGAATTGCATTTGGAACACACATGTTACTTAGTTCTTGAAACACTTCTTTTCTGTAGTCGCCTTTGAAGTTTCAATGTTTCCTTAGTTAGAAAAGACATGTATTCATGTTTTAGTGGAGAAACGCATAGGAACTGTGTTTCAATGTGTTAGGCGTATTAGGAGAGTGTTTCTTAGTAGATGCTGTTGCAATACGTATTTTAGTTACTTCTGAGAGTCTTGTGTGTGAGAGAAGCTGGAATCACACTCAGAGTGCATAGTTTGATAAGTGCGCATTGACCGCTATGTTGAAATAGCCATTGATAGTGTGTTTACATCTGTGTTGTGTTTCAGACGTTCCTGCGGTTAGAATTGCATTTGGAACACACATGTTACTTAGTTCTTGAAACACTTCTTTTCTGTAGTCGCCTTTGAAGTTTCAATGTTTCCTTAGTTAGAAAAGACATGTATTCATGTTTTAGTGGAGAAACGCATAGGAACTGTGTTTCAATGTGTTAGGCGTATTAGGAGAGTGTTTCTTAGTAGATGCTGTTGCAATACGTATTTTAGTTACTTCTGAGAGTCTTGTGTGTGAGAGAAGCTGGAATCACACTCAGAGTGCATAGTTTGATAAGTGCGCATTGACCGCTATGTTGAAATAGCCATTGATAGTGTGTTTACATCTGTGTTGTGTTTCAGACGTTCCTGCTGCGGGTTAGAATTGCATTTGGAACACACATGTTACTTAGTTCTTGAAACACTTCTTTTCTGTAGTCGCCTTTGAAGTTTCAATGTTTCCTTAGTTAGAAAAGACATGTATTCATGTTTTAGTGGAGAAACGCATAGGAACTGTGTTTCAATGTGTTAGGCGTATTAGGAGAGTGTTTCTTAGTAGATGCTGTTGCAATACGTATTTTAGTTACTTCTGAGAGTCTTGTGTGTGAGAGAAGCTGGAATCACACTCAGAGTGCATAGTTTGATAAGTGCGCATTGACCGCTATGTTGAAATAGCCATTGATAGTGTGTTTACATCTGGTTGTGTTTCAGACGTTCCTGCGGTTAGAATTGCATTTGGAACACACATGTTACTTAGTTCTTGAAACACTTCTTTTCTGTAGTCGCCTTTGAAGTTTCTTGTTTCCTTAGTTAGAAAAGACATGTATTCATGTTTTAGTGGAGAAACGCATAGGAACTGTGTTTCAATGTGTTAGGCGTATTAGGAGAGTGTTTCTTAGTAGATGCTGTTGCAATACGTATTTTAGTTACTTCTGAGAGTCTTGTGTGTGAGAGAAGCTGGAATCACACTCAGAGTGCATAGTTTGATAAGTGCGCATTGACCGCTATGTTGAAATAGCCATTGATAGTGTGTTTACATCTGTGTTGTGTTTCAGACGTTCCTGCGGTTAGAATTGCATTTGGAACACACATGTTACTTAGTTCTTGAAACACTTCTTTTCTGTAGTCGCCTTTGAAGTTTCTTGTTTCCTTAGTTAGAAAAGACATGTATTCATGTTTTAGTGGAGAAACGCATAGGAACTGTGTTTCAATGTGTTAGGCGTATTAGGAGAGTGTTTCTTAGTAGATGCTGTTGCAATACGTATTTTAGTTACTTCTGAGAGTCTTGTGTGTGAGAGAAGCTGGAATCACACTCAGAGTGCATAGTTTGATAAGTGCGCATTGACCGCTATGTTGAAATAGCCATTGATAGTGATGTTTACATCTGTGTTGTGTTTCAGACGTTCCTGCGGTTAGAATTGCATTTGGAACACACATGTTACTTAGTTCTTGAAACACTTCTTTTCTGTAGTCGCCTTTGAAGTTTCTTGTTTCCTTAGTTAGAAAAGACATGTATTCATGTTTTAGTGGAGAAACGCATAGGAACTGTGTTTCAATGTGTTAGGCGTATTAGGAGAGTGTTTCTTAGTAGATGCTGTTGCAATACGTATTTTAGTTACTTCTGAGAGTCTTGTGTGTGAGAGAAGCTGGAATCACACTCAGAGTGCATAGTTTGATAAGTGCGCATTGACCGCTATGTTGAAATAGCCATTGATAGTGTGTTTACATCTGTGTTGTGTTTCAGACGTTCCTGCGGTTAGAATTGCATTTGGAACACACATGTTACTTAGTTCTTGAAACACTTCTTTTCTGTAGTCGCCTTTGAAGTTTCTTGTTTCCTTAGTTAGAAAAGACATGTATTCATGTTTTAGTGGAGAAACGCATAGGAACTGTGTTTCAATGTGTTAGGCGTATTAGGAGAGTGTTTCTTAGTAGATGCTGTTGCAATACGTATTTTAGTTACTTCTGAGAGTCTTGTGTGTGAGAGAAGCTGGAATCACACTCAGAGTGCATAGTTTGATAAGTGCGCATTGACCGCTATGTTGAAATAGCCATTGATAGTGTGTTTACATCTGTGTTGTGTTTCAGACGTTCCTGCGGTTAGAATTGCATTTGGAACACACATGTTACTTAGTTCTTGAAACACTTCTTTTCTGTAGTCGCCTTTGAAGTTTTCTTGTTTCCTTAGTTAGAAAAGACATGTATTCATGTTTTAGTGGAGAAACGCATAGGAACTGTGTTTCAATGTGTTAGGCGTATTAGGAGAGTGTTTCTTAGTAGATGCTGTTGCAATACGTATTTTAGTTACTTCTGAGAGTCTTGTGTGTGAGAGAAGCTGGAATCACACTCAGAGTGCATAGTTTGATAAGTGATAAGGCGCATTGACCGCTATGTTGAAATAGCCATTGATAGTGTGTTTACATCTGTGTTGTGTTTCAGACGTTCCTGCGGTTAGAATTGCATTTGGAACACACATGTTACTTAGTTCTTGAAACACTTCTTTTCTGTAGTCGCCTTTGAAGTTTCTTGTTTCCTTAGTTAGAAAAGACATGTATTCATGTTTTAGTGGAGAAACGCATAGGAACTGTGTTTCAATGTGTTAGGCGTATTAGGAGAGTGTTTCTTAGTAGATGCTGTTGCAATACGTATTTTAGTTACTTCTGAGAGTCTTGTGTGTGAGAGAAGCTGGAATCACACTCAGAGTGCATAGTTTGATAAGTGCGCATTGACCGCTATGTTGAAATAGCCATTGATAGTGTGTTTACATCTGTGTTGTGTTTCAGACGTTCCTGCGGTTAGAATTGCATTTGGAACACACATGTTACTTAGTTCTTGAAACACTTCTTTTCTGTAGTCGCCTTTGAAGTTTCTTGTTTCCTTAGTTAGAAAAGACATGTATTCATGTTTTAGTGGAGAAACGCATAGGAACTGTGTTTCAATGTGTTAGGCGTATTAGGAGAGTGTTTCTTAGTAGATGCTGTTGCAATACGTATTTTAGTTACTTCTGAGAGTCTTGTGTGTGAGAGAAGCTGGAATCACACTCAGAGTGCATAGTTTGATAAGTGCGCATTGACCGCTATGTTGAAATAGCCATTGATAGTGTGTTTACATCTGTGTTGTGTTTCAGACGTTCCTGCGGTTAGAATTGCATTTGGAACACACATGTTACTTAGTTCTTGAAACACTTCTTTTCTGTAGTCGCCTTTGAAGTTTCTTGTTTCCTTAGTTAGAAAAGACATGTATTCATGTTTTAGTGGAGAAACGCATAGGAACTGTGTTTCAATGTGTTAGGCGTATTAGGAGAGTGTTTCTTAGTAGATGCTGTTGCAATACGTATTTTAGTTACTTCTGAGAGTCTTGTGTGTGAGAGAAGCTGGAATCACACTCAGAGTGCATAGTTTGATAAGTGCGCATTGACCGCTATGTTGAAATAGCCATTGATAGTGTGTTTACATCTGTGTTGTGTTTCAGACGTTCCTGCGGTTAGAATTGCATTTGGAACACACATGTTACTTAGTTCTTGAAACACTTCTTTTCTGTAGTCGCCTTTGAAGTTTCTTGTTTCCTTAGTTAGAAAAGACATGTATTCATGTTTTAGTGGAGAAACGCATAGGAACTGTGTTTCAATGTGTTAGGCGTATTAGGAGAGTGTTTCTTAGTAGATGCTGTTGCAATACGTATTTTAGTTACTTCTGAGAGTCTTGTGTGTGAGAGAAGCTGGAATCACACTCAGAGTGCATAGTTTGATAAGTGCGCATTGACCGCTATGTTGAAATAGCCATTGATAGTGTGTTTACATCTGTGTTGTGTTTCAGACGTTCCTGCGGTTAGAATTGCATTTGGAACACACATGTTACTTAGTTCTTGAAACACTTCTTTTCTGTAGTCGCCTTTGAAGTTTCCTTGTTTCCTTAGTTAGAAAAGACATGTATTCATGTTTTAGTGGAGAAACGCATAGGAACTGTGTTTCAATGTGTTAGGCGTATTAGGAGAGTGTTTCTTAGTAGATGCTGTTGCAATACGTATTTTAGTTACTTCTGAGAGTCTTGTGTGTGAGAGAAGCTGGAATCACACTCAGAGTGCATAGTTTGATAAGTGCGCATTGACCGCTATGTTGAAATAGCCATTGATAGTGTGTTTACATCTGTGTTGTGTTTCAGACGTTCCTGCGGTTAGAATTGCATTTGGAACACACATGTTACTTAGTTCTTGAAACACTTCTTTTCTGTAGTCGCCTTTGAAGTTTCTTGTTTCCTTAGTTAGAAAAGACATGTATTCATGTTTTAGTGGAGAAACGCATAGGAACTGTGTTTCAATGTGTTAGGCGTATTAGGAGAGTGTTTCTTAGTAGATGCTGTGTGTTGCAATACGTATTTTAGTTACTTCTGAGAGTCTTGTGTGTGAGAGAAGCTGGAATCACACTCAGAGTGCATAGTTTGATAAGTGCGCATTGACCGCTATGTTGAAATAGCCATTGATAGTGTGTTTACATCTGTGTTGTGTTTCAGACGTTCCTGCGGTTAGAATTGCATTTGGAACACACATGTTACTTAGTTCTTGAAACACTTCTTTTCTGTAGTCGCCTTTGAAGTTTCTTGTTTCCTTAGTTAGAAAAGACATGTATTCATGTTTTAGTGGAGAAACGCATAGGAACTGTGTTTCAATGTGTTAGGCGTATTAGGAGAGTGTTTCTTAGTAGATGCTGTTGCAATACGTATTTTAGTTACTTCTGAGAGTCTTGTGTGTGAGAGAAGCTGGAATCACACTCAGAGTGCATAGTTTGATAAGTGCGCATTGACCGCTATGTTGAAATAGCCATTGATAGTGTGTTTACATCTGTGTTGTGTTTCAGACGTTCCATTTTGCGGTTAGAATTGCATTTGGAACACACATGTTACTTAGTTCTTGAAACACTTCTTTTCTGTAGTCGCCTTTGAAGTTTCTTGTTTCCTTAGTTAGAAAAGACATGTATTCATGTTTTAGTGGAGAAACGCATAGGAACTGTGTTTCAATGTGTTAGGCGTATTAGGAGAGTGTTTCTTAGTAGATGCTGTTGCAATACGTATTTTAGTTACTTCTGAGAGTCTTGTGTGTGAGAGAAGCTGGAATCACACTCAGAGTGCATAGTTTGATAAGTGCGCATTGACCGCTATGTTGAAATAGCCATTGATAGTGTGTTTACATCTGTGTTGTGTTTCAGACGTTCCTGCGGTTAGAATTGCATTTGGAACACACATGTTACTTAGTTCTTGAAACACTTCTTTTCTGTAGTCGCCTTTGAAGTTTCTTGTTTCCTTAGTTAGAAAAGACATGTATTCATGTTTTAGTGGAGAAACGCATAGGAACTGTGTTTCAAGTGTGTTAGGCGTATTAGGAGAGTGTTTCTTAGTAGATGCTGTTGCAATACGTATTTTAGTTACTTCTGAGAGTCTTGTGTGTGAGAGAAGCTGGAATCACACTCAGAGTGCATAGTTTGATAAGTGCGCATTGACCACTATGTTGAAATAGCCATTGATAGTGTGTTTACATCTGTGTTGTGTTTCAGACGTTCCTGCGGTTAGAATTGCATTTGGAACACACATGTTACTTAGTTCTTGAAACACTTCTTTTCTGTAGTCGCCTTTGAAGTTTCTTGTTTCCTTAGTTAGAAAAGACATGTATTCATGTTTTAGTGGAGAAACGCATAGGAACTGTGTTTCAATGTGTTAGGCGTATTAGGAGAGTGTTTCTTAGTAGATGCTGTTGCAATACGTATTTTAGTTACTTCTGAGAGTCTTGTGTGTGAGAGAAGCTGGAATCACACTCAGAGTGCATAGTTTGATAAGTGCGCATTGACCGCTATGTTGAAATAGCCATTGATAGTGTGTTTACATCTGTGTTGTGTTTCAGACGTTCCTGCGGTTAGAATTGCATTTGGAACACACATGTTACTTAGTTCTTGAAACACTTCTTTTCTGTAGTCGCCTTTGAAGTTTCTTGTTTCCTTAGTTAGAAAAGACATGTATTCATGTTTTAGTGGAGAAACGCATAGGAACTGTGTTTCAATGTGTTAGGCGTATTAGGAGAGTGTTTCTTAGTAGATGCTGTTGCAATACGTATTTTAGTTACTTCTGAGAGTCTTGTGTGTGAGAGAAGCTGGAATCACACTCAGAGTGCATAGTTTGATAAGTGCGCATTGACCACTATGTTGAAATAGCCATTGATAGTGTGTTTACATCTGTGTTGTGTTTCAGACGTTCCTGCGGTTAGAATTGCATTTGGAACACACATGTTACTTAGTTCTTGAAACACTTCTTTTCTGTAGTCGCCTTTGAAGTTTCTTGTTTCCTTAGTTAGAAAGAAAGACATGTATTCATGTTTTAGTGGAGAAACGCATAGGAACTGTGTTTCAATGTGTTAGGCGTATTAGGAGAGTGTTTCTTAGTAGATGCTGTTGCAATACGTATTTTAGTTACTTCTGAGAGTCTTGTGTGTGAGAGAAGCTGGAATCACACTCAGAGTGCATAGTTTGATAAGTGCGCATTGACCACTATGTTGAAATAGCCATTGATAGTGTGTTTACATCTGTGTTGTGTTTCAGACGTTCCTGCGGTTAGAATTGCATTTGGAACACACATGTTACTTAGTTCTTGAAACACTTCTTTTCTGTAGTCGCCTTTGAAGTTTTCTTGTTTCCTTAGTTAGAAAAGACATGTATTCATGTTTTAGTGGAGAAACGCATAGGAACTGTGTTTCAATGTGTTAGGCGTATTAGGAGAGTGTTTCTTAGTAGATGCTGTTGCAATACGTATTTTAGTTACTTCTGAGAGTCTTGTGTGTGAGAGAAGCTGGAATCACAACTCAGAGTGCATAGTTTGATAAGTGCGCATTGACCACTATGTTGAAATAGCCATTGATAGTGTGTTTACATCTGTGTTGTGTTTCAGACGTTCCTGCGGTTAGAATTGCATTTGGAACACACATGTTACTTAGTTCTTGAAACACTTCTTTTCTGTAGTCGCCTTTGAAGTTTCTTGTTTCCTTAGTTAGAAAAGACATGTATTCATGTTTTAGTGGAGAAACGCATAGGAACTGTGTTTCAATGTGTTAGGCGTATTAGGAGAGTGTTTCTTAGTAGATGCTGTTGCAATACGTATTTTAGTTACTTCTGAGAGTCTTGTGTGTGAGAGAAGCTGGAATCACACTCAGAGTGCATAGTTTGATAAGTGCGCATTGACCACTATGTTGAAATAGCCATTGATAGTGTGTTTACATCTGTGTTGTGTTTCAGACGTTCCTGCGGTTAGAATTGCATTTGGAACACACATGTTACTTAGTTCTTGAAACACTTCTTTTCTGTAGTCGCCTTTGAAGTTTCTTGTTTCCTTAGTTAGAAAAGACATGTATTCATGTTTTAGTGGAGAAACGCATAGGAACTGTGTTTCAATGTGTTAGGCGTATTAGGAGAGTGTTTCTTAGTAGATGCTGTTGCAATACGTATTTTAGTTACTTCTGAGAGTCTTGTGTGTGAGAGAAGCTGGAATCACACTCAGAGTGCATAGTTTGATAAGTGCGCATTGACCACTATGTTGAAATAGCCATTGATAGTGTGTTTACATCTGTGTTGTGTTTCAGACGTTCCTGCGGTTAGAATTGCATTTGGAACACACATGTTACTTAGTTCTTGAAACACTTCTTTTCTGTAGTCGCCTTTGAAGTTTCTTGTTTCCTTAGTTAGAAAAGACATGTATTCATGTTTTAGTGGAGAAACGCATAGGAACTGTGTTTCAATGTGTTAGGCGTATTAGGAGAGTGTTTCTTAGTAGATGCTGTTGCAATACGTATTTTAGTTACTTCTGAGAGTCTTGTGTGTGAGAGAAGCTGGAATCACACTCAGAGTGCATAGTTTGATAAGTGCGCATTGACCGCTATGTTGAAATAGCCATTGATAGTGTGTTTACATCTGTGTTGTGTTTCAGACGTTCCTGCGGTTAGAATTGCATTTGGAACACACATGTTACTTAGTTCTTGAAACACTTCTTTTCTGTAGTCGCCTTTGAAGTTTCTTGTTTCCTTAGTTAGAAAAGACATGTATTCATGTTTTAGTGGAGAAACGCATAGGAACTGTGTTTCAATGTGTTAGGCGTATTAGGAGAGTGTTTCTTAGTAGATGCTGTTGCAATACGTATTTTAGTTACTTCTGAGAGTCTTGTGTGTGAGAGAAGCTGGAATCACACTCAGAGTGCATAGTTTGATAAGTGCGCATTGACCACTATGTTGAAATAGCCATTGATAGTGTGTTTACATCTGTGTTGTGTTTCAGACGTTCCTGCGGTTAGAATTGCATTTGGAACACACATGTTACTTAGTTCTTGAAACACTTCTTTTCTGTAGTCGCCTTTGAAGTTTCTTGTTTCCTTAGTTAGAAAAGACATGTATTCATGTTTTAGTGGAGAAACGCATAGGAACTGTGTTTCAATGTGTTAGGCGTATTAGGAGAGTGTTTCTTAGTAGATGCTGTTGCAATACGTATTTTAGTTACTTCTGAGAGTCTTGTGTGTGAGAGAAGCTGGAATCACACTCAGAGTGCATAGTTTGATAAGTGCGCATTGACCACTATGTTGAAATAGCCATTGATAGTGTGTTTACATCTGTGTTGTGTTTCAGACGTTCCTGCGGTTAGAATTGCATTTGGAACACACATGTTACTTAGTTCTTGAAACACTTCTTTTCTGTAGTCGCCTTTGAAGTTTCTTGTTTCCTTAGTTAGAAAAGACATGTATTCATGTTTTAGTGGAGAAACGCATAGGAACTGTGTTTCAATGTGTTAGGCGTATTAGGAGAGTGTTTCTTAGTAGATGCTGTTGCAATACGTATTTTAGTTACTTCTGAGAGTCTTGTGTGTGAGAGAAGCTGGAATCACACTCAGAGTGCATAGTTTGATAAGTGCGCATTGACCACTATGTTGAAATAGCCATTGATAGTGTGTTTACATCTGTGTTGTGTTTCAGACGTTCCTGCGGTTAGAATTGCATTTGGAACACACATGTTACTTAGTTCTTGAAACACTTCTTTTCTGTAGTCGCCTTTGAAGTTTCTTGTTTCCTTAGTTAGAAAAGACATGTATTCATGTTTTAGTGGAGAAACGCATAGGAACTGTGTTTCAATGTGTTAGGCGTATTAGGAGAGTGTTTCTTAGTAGATGCTGTTGCAATACGTATTTTAGTTACTTCTGAGAGTCTTGTGTGTGAGAGAAGCTGGAATCACACTCAGAGTGCATAGTTTGATAAGTGCGCATTGACCACTATGTTGAAATAGCCATTGATAGTGTGTTTACACATCTGTGTTGTGTTTCAGACGTTCCTGCGGTTAGAATTGCATTTGGAACACACATGTTACTTAGTTCTTGAAACACTTCTTTTCTGTAGTCGCCTTTGAAGTTTCCTTGTTTCCTTAGTTAGAAAAGACATGTATTCATGTTTTAGTGGAGAAACGCATAGGAACTGTGTTTCAATGTGTTAGGCGTATTAGGAGAGTGTTTCTTAGTAGATGCTGTTGCAATACGTATTTTAGTTACTTCTGAGAGTCTTGTGTGTGAGAGAAGCTGGAATCACACTCAGAGTGCATAGTTTGATAAGTGCGCATTGACCACTATGTTGAAATAGCCATTGATAGTGTGTTTACATCTGTGTTGTGTTTCAGACGTTCCTGCGGTTAGAATTGCATTTGGAACACACATGTTACTTAGTTCTTGAAACACTTCTTTTCTGTAGTCGCCTTTGAAGTTTCTTGTTTCCTTAGTTAGAAAAGACATGTATTCATGTTTTAGTGGAGAAACGCATAGGAACTGTGTTTCAATGTGTTAGGCGTATTAGGAGAGTGTTTCTTAGTAGATGCTGTTGCAATACGTATTTTAGTTACTTCTGAGAGTCTTGTGTGTGAGAGAAGCTGGAATCACACTCAGAGTGCATAGTTTGATAAGTGCGCATTGACCACTATGTTGAAATAGCCATTGATAGTGTGTTTACATCTGTGTTGTGTTTCAGACGTTCCTGCGGTTAGAATTGCATTTGGAACACACATGTTACTTAGTTCTTGAAACACTTCTTTTCTGTAGTCGCCTTTGAAGTTTCTTGTTTCCTTAGTTAGAAAAGACATGTATTCATGTTTTAGTGGAGAAACGCATAGGAACTGTGTTTCAATGTGTTAGGCGTATTAGGAGAGTGTTTCTTAGTAGATGCTGTTGCAATACGTATTTTAGTTACTTCTGAGAGTCTTGTGTGTGAGAGAAGCTGGAATCACACTCAGAGTGCATAGTTTGATGATGAAAGTGCGCATTGACCACTATGTTGAAATAGCCATTGATAGTGTGTTTACATCTGTGTTGTGTTTCAGACGTTCCTGCGGTTAGAATTGCATTTGGAACACACATGTTACTTAGTTCTTGAAACACTTCTTTTCTGTAGTCGCCTTTGAAGTTTCTTGTTTCCTTAGTTAGAAAAGACATGTATTCATGTTTTAGTGGAGAAACGCATAGGAACTGTGTTTCAATGTGTTAGGCGTATTAGGAGAGTGTTTCTTAGTAGATGCTGTTGCAATACGTATTTTAGTTACTTCTGAGAGTCTTGTGTGTGAGAGAAGCTGGAATCACACTCAGAGTGCATAGTTTGATAAGTGCGCATTGACCACTATGTTGAAATAGCCATTGATAGTGTGTTTACATCTGTGTTGTGTTTCAGACGTTCCTGCGGTTAGAATTGCATTTGGAACACACATGTTACTTAGTTCTTGAAACACTTCTTTTCTGTAGTCGCCTTTGAAGTTTTCTTGTTTCCTTAGTTAGAAAAGACATGTATTCATGTTTTAGTGGAGAAACGCATAGGAACTGTGTTTCAATGTGTTAGGCGTATTAGGAGAGTGTTTCTTAGTAGATGCTGTTGCAATACGTATTTTAGTTACTTCTGAGAGTCTTGTGTGTGAGAGAAGCTGGAATCACACTCAGAGTGCATAGTTTGATAAGTGCGCATTGACCACTATGTTGAAATAGCCATTGATAGTGTGTTTACATCTGTGTTGTGTTTCAGACGTTCCTGCGGTTAGAATTGCATTTGGAACACACATGTTACTTAGTTCTTGAAACACTTCTTTTCTGTAGTCGCCTTTGAAGTTTCTTGTTTCCTTAGTTAGAAAAGACATGTATTCATGTTTTAGTGGAGAAACGCATAGGAACTGTGTTTCAATGTGTTAGGCGTATTAGGAGAGTGTTTCTTAGTAGATGCTGTTGCAATACGTATTTTAGTTACTTCTGAGAGTCTTGTGTGTGAAGAGAAGCTGGAATCACACTCAGAGTGCATAGTTTGATAAGTGCGCATTGACCACTATGTTGAAATAGCCATTGATAGTGTGTTTACATCTGTGTTGTGTTTCAGACGTTCCTGCGGTTAGAATTGCATTTGGAACACACATGTTACTTAGTTCTTGAAACACTTCTTTTCTGTAGTCGCCTTTGAAGTTTCTTGTTTCCTTAGTTAGAAAAGACATGTATTCATGTTTTAGTGGAGAAACGCATAGGAACTGTGTTTCAATGTGTTAGGCGTATTAGGAGAGTGTTTCTTAGTAGATGCTGTTGCAATACGTATTTTAGTTACTTCTGAGAGTCTTGTGTGTGAGAGAAGCTGGAATCACACTCAGAGTGCATAGTTTGATAAGTGCGCATTGACCACTATGTTGAAATAGCCATTGATAGTGTGTTTACATCTGTGTTGTGTTTCAGACGTTCCTGCGGTTAGAATTGCATTTGGAACACACATGTTACTTAGTTCTTGAAACACTTCTTTTCTGTAGTCGCCTTTGAAGTTTCCTTGTTTCCTTAGTTAGAAAAGACATGTATTCATGTTTTAGTGGAGAAACGCATAGGAACTGTGTTTCAATGTGTTAGGCGTATTAGGAGAGTGTTTCTTAGTAGATGCTGTTGCAATACGTATTTTAGTTACTTCTGAGAGTCTTGTGTGTGAGAGAAGCTGGAATCACACTCAGAGTGCATAGTTTGATAAGTGCGCATTGACCACTATGTTGAAATAGCCATTGATAGTGTGTTTACATCTGTGTTGTGTTTCAGACGTTCCTGCGGTTAGAATTGCATTTGGAACACACATGTTACTTAGTTCTTGAAACACTTCTTTTCTGTAGTCGCCTTTGAAGTTTCTTGTTTCCTTAGTTAGAAAAGACATGTATTCATGTTTTAGTGGAGAAACGCATAGGAACTGTGTTTCAATGTGTTAGGCGTATTAGGAGAGTGTTTCTTAGTAGATGCTGTTGCAAATACGTATTTTAGTTACTTCTGAGAGTCTTGTGTGTGAGAGAAGCTGGAATCACACTCAGAGTGCATAGTTTGATAAGTGCGCATTGACCACTATGTTGAAATAGCCATTGATAGTGTGTTTACATCTGTGTTGTGTTTCAGACGTTCCTGCGGTTAGAATTGCATTTGGAACACACATGTTACTTAGTTCTTGAAACACTTCTTTTCTGTAGTCGCCTTTGAAGTTTCTTGTTTCCTTAGTTAGAAAAGACATGTATTCATGTTTTAGTGGAGAAACGCATAGGAACTGTGTTTCAATGTGTTAGGCGTATTAGGAGAGTGTTTCTTAGTAGATGCTGTTGCAATACGTATTTTAGTTACTTCTGAGAGTCTTGTGTGTGAGAGAAGCTGGAATCACACTCAGAGTGCATAGTTTGATAAGTGCGCATTGACCACTATGTTGAAATAGCCATTGATAGTGTGTTTACATCTGTGTTGTGTTTCAGACGTTCCTGCGGTTAGAATTGCATTTGGAACACACATGTTACTTAGTTCTTGAAACACTTCTTTTCTGTAGTCGCCTTTGAAGTTTCTTGTTTCCTTAGTTAGAAAAGACATGTATTCATGTTTTAGTGGAGAAACGCATAGGAACTGTGTTTCAATGTGTTAGGCGTATTAGGAGAGTGTTTCTTAGTAGATGCTGTTGCAATACGTATTTTAGTTACTTCTGAGAGTCTTGTGTGTGAGAGAAGCTGGAATCACACTCAGAGTGCATAGTTTGATAAGTGCGCATTGACCACTATGTTGAAATAGCCATTGATAGTGTGTTTACATCTGTGTTGTGTTTCAGACGTTCCTGCGGTTAGAATTGCATTTGGAACACACATGTTACTTAGTTCTTGAAACACTTCTTTTCTGTAGTCGCCTTTGAAGTTTCCTTGTTTCCTTAGTTAGAAAAGACATGTATTCATGTTTTAGTGGAGAAACGCATAGGAACTGTGTTTCAATAAGTGTTAGGCGTAGTGTTAGGCGTATTAGGAGAGTGTTTCTTAGTAGATGCTGTTGCAATACGTATTTTAGTTACTTCTGAGAGTCTTGTGTGTGAGAGAAGCTGGAATCACACTCAGAGTGCATAGTTTGATAAGTGCGCATTGACCACTATGTTGAAATAGCCATTGATAGTGTGTTTACATCTGTGTTGTGTTTCAGACGTTCCTGCGGTTAGAATTGCATTTGGAACACACATGTTACTTAGTTCTTGAAACACTTCTTTTCTGTAGTCGCCTTTGAAGTTTCCTTGTTTCCTTAGTTAGAAAAGACATGTATTCATGTTTTAGTGGAGAAACGCATAGGAACTGTGTTTCAATGTGTTAGGCGTATTAGGAGAGTGTTTCTTAGTAGATGCTGTTGCAATACGTATTTTAGTTACTTCTGAGAGTCTTGTGTGTGAGAGAAGCTGGAATCACACTCAGAGTGCATAGTTTGATAAGTGCGCATTGACCACTATGTTGAAATAGCCATTGATAGTGTGTTTACATCTGTGTTGTGTTTCAGACGTTCCTGCGGTTAGAATTGCATTTGGAACACACATGTTACTCAGTTCTTGAAACACTTCTTTTCTGTAGTCGCCTTTGAAGTTTCCTTGTTTCCTTAGTTAGAAAAGACATGTATTCATGTTTTAGTGGAGAAACGCATAGGAACTGTGTTTCAATGTGTTAGGCGTATTAGGAGAGTGTTTCTTAGTAGATGCTGTTGCAATACGTATTTTAGTTACTTCTGAGAGTCTTGTGTGTGAGAGAAGCTGGAATCACACTCAGAGTGCATAGTTTGATAAGTGCGCATTGACCACTATGTTGAAATAGCCATTGATAGTGTGTTTACATCTGTGTTGTGTTTCAGACGTTCCTGCGGTTAGAATTGCATTTGGAACACACATGTTACTCAGTTCTTGAAACACTTCTTTTCTGTAGTCGCCTTTGAAGTTTCCTTGTTTCCTTAGTTAGAAAAGACATGTATTCATGTTTTAGTGGAGAAACGCATAGGAACTGTGTTTCAATGTGTTAGGCGTATTAGGAGAGTGTTTCTTAGTAGATGCTGTTGCAATACGTATTTTAGTTACTTCTGAGAGTCTTGTGTGTGAGAGAAGCTGGAATCACACTCAGAGTGCATAGTTTGATAAGGCGCATTGACCACTATGTTGAAATAGCCATTGATAGTGTGTTTACATCTGTGTTGTGTTTCAGACGTTCCTGCGGTTAGAATTGCATTTGGAACACACATGTTACTCAGTTCTTGAAACACTTCTTTTCTGTAGTCGCCTTTGAAGTTTCCTTGTTTCCTTAGTTAGAAAAGACATGTATTCATGTTTTAGTGGAGAAACGCATAGGAACTGTGTTTCAATGTGTTAGGCGTATTAGGAGAGTGTTTCTTAGTAGATGCTGTTGCAATACGTATTTTAGTTACTTCTGAGAGTCTTGTGTGTGAGAGAAGCTGGAATCACACTCAGAGTGCATAGTTTGATAAGGCGCATTGACCACTATGTTGAAATAGCCATTGATAGTGTGTTTACATCTGTGTTGTGTTTCAGACGTTCCTGCGGTTAGAATTGCATTTGGAACACACATGTTACTCAGTTCTTGAAACACTTCTTTTCTGTAGTCGCCTTTGCAGTTTCCTTGTTTCCTTAGTTAGAAAAGACATGTATTCATGTTTTAGTGGAGAAACGCATAGGAACTGTGTTTCAATGTGTTAGGCGTATTAGGAGAGTGTTTCTTAGTAGATGCTGTTGCAATACGTATTTTAGTTACTTCTGAGAGTCTTGTGTGTGAGAGAAGCTGGAATCACACTCAGAGTGCATAGTTTGATAAGTGCCGCATTGACCACTATGTTGAAATAGCCATTGGTAGTGTGTTTACATCTGTGTTGTGTTTCAGACGTTCCTGCGGTTAGAATTGCATTTGGAACACACATGTTACTCAGTTCTTGAAACACTTCTTTTCTGTAGTCGCCTTTGCAGGTTTCCTTGTTTCCTTAGTTAGAAAAGACATGTATTCATGTTTTAGTGGAGAAACGCATAGGAACTGTGTTTCAATGTGTTAGGCGTATTAGGAGAGTGTTTCTTAGTAGATGCTGTTGCAATACGTATTTTAGTTACTTCTGAGAGTCTTGTGTGTGAGAGAAGCTGGAATCACACTCAGAGTGCATAGTTTGATAAGTGCGCATTGACCACTATGTTGAAATAGCCATTGATAGTGTGTTTACATCTGTGTTGTGTTTCAGACGTTCCTGCGGTTAGAATTGCATTTGGAACACACATGTTACTCAGTTCTTGAAACACTTCTTTTCTGTAGTCGCCTTTGCAGTTTCCTTGTTTCCTTAGTTAGAAAAGACATGTATTCATGTTTTAGTGGAGAAACGCATAGGAACTGTGTTTCAATGTGTTAGGCGTATTAGGAGAGTGTTTCTTAGTAGATGCTGTTGCAATACGTATTTTAGTTACTTCTGAGAGTCTTGTGTGTGAGAGAAGCTGGAATCACACTCAGAGTGCATAGTTTGATAAGGCGCATTGACCACTATGTTGAAATAGCCATTGGTAGTGTGTTTACATCTGTGTTGTGTTTCAGACGTTCCTGCGGTTAGAATTGCATTTGGAACACACATGTTACTCAGTTCTTGAAACACTTCTTTTCTGTAGTCGCCTTTGCAGTTTCCTTGTTTCCTTAGTTAGAAAAGACATGTATTCATGTTTTAGTGGAGAAACGCATAGGAACTGTGTTTCAATGTGTTAGGCGTATTAGGAGAGTGTTTCTTAGTAGATGCTGTTGCAATACGTATTTTAGTTACTTCTGAGAGTCTTGTGTGTGAGAGAAGCTGGAATCACACTCAGAGTGCATAGTTTGATAAGGCGCATTGACCACTATGTTGAAATAGCCATTGATAGTGTGTTTACATCTGTGTTGTGTTTCAGACGTTCCTGCGGTTAGAATTGCATTTGGAACACACATGTTACTTCAGTTCTTGAAACACTTCTTTTCTGTAGTCGCCTTTGCAGTTTCCTTGTTTCCTTAGTTAGAAAAGACATGTATTCATGTTTTAGTGGAAAACGCATAGGAACTGTGTTTCAATGTGTTAGGCGTATTAGGAGAGTGTTTCTTAGTAGATGCTGTTGCAATACGTATTTTAGTTACTTCTGAGAGTCTTGTGTGTGAGAGAAGCTGGAATCACACTCAGAGTGCATAGTTTGATAAGTGCGCATTGACCACTATGTTGAAATAGCCATTGGTAGTGTGTTTACATCTGTGTTGTGTTTCAGACGTTCCTGCGGTTAGAATTGCATTTGGAACACACATGTTACTCAGTTCTTGAAACACTTCTTTTCTGTAGTCGCCTTTGAGTTTCCTTGTTTCCTTAGTTAGAAAAGACATGTATTCATGTTTTAGTGGAGAAACGCATAGGAACTGTGTTTCAATGTGTTAGGCGTATTAGGAGAGTGTTTCTTAGTAGATGCTGTTGCAATACGTATTTTAGTTACTTCTGAGAGTCTTGTGTGTGAGAGAAGCTGGAATCACACTCAGAGTGCATAGTTTGATAAGTGCGCATTGACCACTATGTTGAAATAGCCATTGATAGTGTGTTTACATCTGTGTTGTGTTTCAGACGTTCCTGCGGTTAGAATTGCATTTGGAACACACATGTTACTCAGTTCTTGAAACACTTCTTTTCTGTAGTCGCCTTTGCAGTTTCCTTGTTTCCTTAGTTAGAAAAGACATGTATTCATGTTTTAGTGGAGAAACGCATAGGAACTGTGTTTCAATGTGTTAGGCGTATTAGGAGAGTGTTTCTTAGTAGATGCTGTTGCAAGACGTATTTTAGTTACTTCTGAGAGTCTTGTGTGTGAGAGAAGCTGGAATCACACTCAGAGTGCATAGTTTGATAAGCGCATTGACCACTATGTTGAAATAGCCATTGATAGTGTGTTTACATCTGTGTTGTGTTTCAGACGTTCCTGCGGTTAGAATTGCATTTGGAACACACATGTTACTTAGTTCTTGAAACACTTCTTTTCTGTAGTCGCCTTTGAAGTTTCTTGTTTCCTTAGTTAGAAAAGACATGTATTCATGTTTTAGTGGAGAAACGCATAGGAACTGTGTTTCAATGTGTTAGGCGTATTAGGAGAGTGTTTCTTAGTAGATGCTGTTGCAATACGTATTTTAGTTACTTCTGAGAGTCTTGTGTGTGAGAGAAGCTGGAATCACACTCAGAGTGCATAGTTTGATAAGTGCGCATTGACCACTATGTTGAAATAGCCATTGATAGTGTGTTTACATCTGTGTTGTGTTTCAGACGTTCCTGCGGTTAGAATTGCATTTGGAACACACATGTTACTCAGTTCTTGAAACACTTCTTTTCTGTAGTCGCCTTTGCAGTTTCCTTGTTTCCTTAGTTAGAAAAGACATGTATTCATGTTTTAGTGGAGAAACGCATAGGAACTGTGTTTCAATGTGTTAGGCGTATTAGGAGAGTGTTTCTTAGTAGATGCTGTTGCAAGACGTATTTTAGTTACTTCTGAGAGTCTTGTGTGTGAGAGAAGCTGGAATCACACTCAGAGTGCATAGTTTGATAAGGCGCATTGACCACTATGTTGAAATAGCCATTGGTAGTGTGTTTACATCTGTGTTGTGTTTCAGACGTTCCTGCGGTTAGAATTGCATTTGGAACACACATGTTACTCAGTTCTTGAAACACTTCTTTTCTGTAGTCGCCTTTGCAGTTTCCTTGTTTCCTTAGTTAGAAAAGACATGTATTCATGTTTTAGTGGAGAAACGCATAGGAACTGTGTTTCAATGTGTTAGGCGTATTAGGAGAGTGTTTCTTAGTAGATGCTGTTGCAATACGTATTTTAGTTACTTCTGAGAGTCTTGTGTGTGAGAGAAGCTGGAATCACACTCAGAGTGCATAGTTTGATAAGGCGCATTGACCACTATGTTGAAATAGCCATTGGTAGTGTGTTTACATCTGTGTTGTGTTTCAGACGTTCCTGCGGTTAGAATTGCATTTGGAACACACATGTTACTCAGTTCTTGAAACACTTCTTTTCTGTAGTCGCCTTTGCAGTTTCCTTGTTTCCTTAGTTAGAAAAGACATGTATTCATGTTTTAGTGGAGAAACGCATAGGAACTGTGTTTCAATGTGTTAGGCGTATTAGGAGAGTGTTTCTTAGTAGATGCTGTTGCAAGACGTATTTTAGTTACTTCTGAGAGTCTTGTGTGTGAGAGAAGCTGGAATCACACTCAGAGTGCATAGTTTGATAAGGGCGCATTGACCACTATGTTGAAATAGCCATTGATAGTGTGTTTACATCTGTGTTGTGTTTCAGACGTTCCTGCGGTTAGAATTGCATTTGGAACACACATGTTACTCAGTTCTTGAAACACTTCTTTTCTGTAGTCGCCTTTGAATTTCTTGTTTCCTTAGTTAGAAAAGACATGTATTCATGTTTTAGTGCAGAAACGCATAGGAACTGTGTTTCAATGTGTTAGGCGTATTAGGAGAGTGTTTCTTAGTAGATGCTGTTGCAACACGTATTTTAGTTACTTCTGAGAGTCTTGTGTGTGAGAGAAGCTGGAATCACACTCAGAGTGCATAGTTTGATAACGCGCATTGACCACTATGTTGAAATAGCCACATTGATAGTGTGTTTACATCTGTGTTGTGTTTCAGACGTTCCTGCGGTTAGAATTGCATTTGGAACACACATGTTACTCAGTTCTTGAAACACTTCTTTTCTGTAGTCGCCTTTGAAGTTTCCTCTGTTTCCTTAGTTAGAAAAGACATGTATTCATGTTTTAGTGGCAGAAACGCATAGGAACTGTGTTTCAATGTGTTTGGTGTATTAGGAGAGTGTTTCTTCTGTAGATGCTGTTGCCACACGTATTTTAGTTACTTCTGAGAGTCTTGTGTGTGAGAGAAGCTAGAATCACACTGAGATTGCATAGTTTGATAAGCGCGTATTGACCATTATGGTGAAATACCCATTGATAGTGTGTGTACATAGGTGTTGTTTTTCAGACGTTCCTACGGTTAGAATTGCATTTGGAACACACATGTTACTCAGTTCTTAAAACACTTGTTTTCTGTAGTCGCCTTTGAATGTTCTCTGTTTCCTTAGTTAGAAAATGCAAATGTTCATGTTTTAGTGCAGAAACGCATAGGAACTGTGTTTCAATGTGTTTGGTGTATTAGGAGAGTGTTTCTTTAGTAGATGCTGTTGCAAGACGTATTTTAGTTACTTCTGAGAGTCTTGTGTGTGAGAGAAGCTGGAATCACACTCAGAGTGCATAGTTTGATAAGGCCGCATTGACCACTATGTTGAAATAGCCATTGATAGTGTGTTTACATCTGTGTTGTGTTTCAGACGTTCCTGCGGTTAGAATTGCATTTGGAACACACATGTTACTCAGTTCTTGAAACACTTCTTTTCTGTAGTCGCCTTTGAAGTTTCCTTGTTTCCTTAGTTAGAAAAGACATGTATTCATGTTTTAGTGGAGAAACGCATAGGAACTGTGTTTCAATGTGTTAGGCGTATTAGGAGAGTGTTTCTTAGTAGATGCTGTTGCAATACGTATTTTAGTTACTTCTGAGAGTCTTGTGTGTGAGAGAAGCTGGAATCACACTCAGAGTGCATAGTTTGATAAGGCGCATTGACCACTATGTTGAAATAGCCATTGGTAGTGTGTTTACATCTGTGTTGTGTTTCAGACGTTCCTGCGGTTAGAATTGCATTTGGAACACACATGTTACTCAGT
>JAMJFZ010001985.1:0-171373 GCA_026225945.1 Cricetomys ansorgei
TATTACAGAACCATAGAAATAATAGGAGCATGGTATTTCCTTAAAAACAAACATGAGGATTAATGGAACTGAATCAAGGATCCAGATATATATTAATGTAACATGTACAGCTGGCCTTTTCTAAAATTCCAGAAACATAAAATGTAAAACAGAAAGCCTCTTGAACAAATGTTGCTGTTTTAATTGGATGCCTGGAGGTAGAAGAATGAAAATAGATCCATATCTATCATGCACAAATCTCAAGTCCAAATGCAAAAAAATTCTCAATATAAAACCAAATGTGTCATAGAAAACAAAATGGGGAATAGCATTGAGCACAATGGCATAGGAGACAAATTTTGAAAAGAACTCAGTTCATGACCTATAATCAAAGATTTACAACTGGGACTTCATGAATCTGAAAGGCATCTATAAGGAAAAAGCCATTGTCAATAAGACAAAACTGCAACCTCCAGAATGAGAAAAGATTTTCAAGAAACTAGATGTCAGCAAAACAAATAACACAATTGAAAACGAGGTGCAGATCTAAACAAATAATCCACAAAAGAGGAATCTCAAACAGCTGAGAAACACTTAATGTTCTATATGTTTATCCATATGGGATGGCTCTCTAGGTAAAGTTAGCTACTGGGGACACCAGAAAGTTTGTGGTGGCTTGTACATGGCGGGTGGGGAGGGTTCTAGGTGTAGGTTGGGGCTGGGACAGGGATGGTAGATGACATTCAGTCAATAGAATCCAACAGGATCTCTGTGGAGGTCTGAGTCAAAATGTGCTGATGTGCCACAAACGGGGATGTCCAGTCCCTGATACTCGAATCCTTTTTTGTTTATTTCTCATAATGCTTCTCTGTGGTATAAATTGGCATTTGTTTTCTGGAGCATTCCTTAGGACAGGTCCAACAACTTCTGGGACTCCCTGCTTTGAATTGAATGTATTGTCTCAGGGCAGTGCAATTTAGGAACCCTCTTATTGAGTGACCCACAGGAAGGTTTATGCTCCCTGTTCCTACCTTAAAAATGGCCCCTGTTGTGATTCTCAACAACACCATGCAGGAAACATACTGGTGGACTTTCCTGATTCTACCAACTGTTAATTTTAGAGCCTCATCTAAACAAATAATTTTCACTGGTCAGGGCAGAACAGAAAAAGGTCCTTTTTAACACATATCCTGGGGTTTTCTCCTTTGGTAATAAGCAAGGTGACCAAATCAGGAGAATCCACAAGTATGCTTCCTGAATGGGTGTTGGGTATCACAACAGAGGGCATTGCTAACAGAGGAACAGAGAGCCTTAACCAGCCTCCTGTGCAGTGCCTGCCTCACTATTTTGGGGCATTCTTCAGTACACCCTACATGACTGCTTTTACTAAGATTCATCCTGAGCCACAAGAATGTCATGGGATAATTTCTCCTTTAACCCTTAAGGAGAATGCGTATGTCCAAGGCAGTACAACCCCTTTAAGGGTGATAGGGATATGTCTCTCACGTCAGGATCATTGAACTCCACCTGTGGTCAAGCTCAAAGAGATCCTAATTTCTGAGAAAAAATTAATGAAATGAAGAAAAATAAATGTCAGAGAAACAGGAGAGAGACAATGATAAGCAAGGAGGGAATGAGGATGCTAGGGAGGGGAGAAAAAAGGATAAAATACATATGACCATAAAGGCTGTGTTTCCTAGGCAAACTTGGCACAGACTTGAAGTGATGATAGTCAGTTTGTGGGGTTCCTGGATGTGACGTTTGTGGGGCTACTATAAGCATCATCCAAACACTAGTGCAATTGTTGGTAACTTAGTGATCACTGGCATTTGTGATAAGTTCCCCTTTTTCAACCAGATTCAACCACAGATACAGAGTCACTTTCAAAGAAATACTCAAAATCCTGATGTGGCAGCCTCAAGACATGGGAGGCTATGCTTCCTGCTTGGAGCAAACCAAACCATGTTGTGCTCGGCCTACTGTGCGTCAGGCCCATCTGGAGCCTGTTATTCCCTACAGCTTTCCTGGGCCAACAGGTTAGCAGGAGATCTGAGATAGTCCTGTATAACAAGGACCAGAGATACTGCTTATGGTGCTGGTCATGACCACTGAAACACAGGGACAAGTTGACAGACCTGCAAAACTATTTCACTTGATGACAGTAGTGCACAATGAATGCCAAGTACCTTGGGACCTGGAACCACCCTCTATGGCATTTCCTGAGCAAAACATAATGAAACAAAAACAAAAAAACAAAAACAGAAAATTTAAAAATGACTACAGAATCCAAGTTGGCAGCTTAACTTATAGACCAGGCATGAAGAGAGATGACTCTTTAATAGCAGTCCACTACAGGGGATTCCAGAAGGGTTATATCGGCATGCTAATAGTTAAGAGGAATAAGGGCAGGGATGCAGATACAGGTGGTAATGGGTGATAAGCTCAGGACCAGTGGGTCATAAAACAAAGGTCTTATCAATTTCTCTACCCTGAGATAGACCATTCAATTCAAGGAATCTGAGGACACAGAAGTTGTTGTATAGGTCCTAAGGAAAGCTGCAGAAAACCATGGCATCTGTAACAGAGTAGCATTCTCAGAAACAAACAAAAAAGGATCTGGACATCAAGGACTGGACATTGACCTTTTGTGGTAAGAAAGGACAATTTGACTTGGACCTCCCCAGAGACCCTGGTGAATTCTACTAGACTCTGCTCACGTGGAAAACCATTAAGGCTGTCAGGCAAGATTTGGGTGTGCTGAAACTCAGTGAACCTGCTAATATCCAAGGTTTGAGATCAAAGAGGCCTGCCAAGGCAGCCACAGGCTAAAGCTCTTCTGTAGGGAAACTGAGTAGTGGAGTCACAGAAATCTGGTCACATGTGAAGTTGAGCAGATACCACATTAAAGACAACCTCCAATCCCAATGGGGCTCTAGACCCTCAACTGCTTTCCCACATGGCAAAAGCCTTGCAATGGAGAAAGGGCAAAGCTCAAGGCTACTGCACATACCTGTGAGTGCTCCAGTTTCTTAGGTCAGAGGCCAAAATCTGATAGAAGTTGAGAAAGAGCCAAAAACCTCAAATCTACTTGCCCATGGATCCAGACTGATTCCTTTACGTACCATTCTGTCTGGGTTCAGTTGAATTCACGATAGTTTCCATGAAACTACACAGAAGAAAACAGACAGGTGAAATAAAGTTACGACAAACAAACACATAAAACTTTTTCCTTTTTGAGGACAAAAATTGATTGAACATTCACACTTTAAAGTGACATGCTCAGACATAACTTTTCATATAAAAACACAAGCAAACACTTTTGAGAAAGAACTGGCAATCATTAACTTGTTGGCAGGGAGGAAGTCTGCCCACTCAGGAGAGTCCTCTCTCTCTGAGAGAATACTTCTCACCCAGAGGCAAGGTTCCTATAGCATAAAAAATGAACACAATGCTTTTATATGATTTTATGGTTTGTAGGAATTAAGCACATTACAATATAAGCAGGAATGCCCTTCACAGATTGAAGCTGCAAGCTCTATTCCTCAAGGTTATTTTTACTGAGAAAACTACAAAAATAGTTTAATTAATGAATCATTCATTCTAGGTCTGTATATGCTTACTATAAAAAGAGGGGGCTTGCTCAGGGTTGAATTTTCTATTTGTATTTCTAAGTGTGCTGACTTACTGTCTACGCTCTTTGCAGATCTAACTGTGGCTCCCTCTCTTAGGAATGTCAGTATAGCTAAGAATAGTTTATGATATGCCTGAAGCAGTATGAATAGTTCTCACTCCTTCAACAATCTGAAGGTCAGTGGAATATTAACAATTACTTTTGAACTGAGTTGGCAGATTCCCTCATAGCCAGCCCAAGAATAGATTTATATATATATATATATATATAATTATTTTTTACTTTTGAGATAGTAAGATAAGAATATTACACCATTTCACTCTTCCTTTCATTCCACAGACACTCCAATATACCATTCCTTTCTGTCCTTTGAATTGATGACCTCTTTGTTCATTAATTCTTTTTGCATACATATATGCAGGTGAATATAAATTCCTAAATGTGTCCTGCTCTATCTATGAGATGTTATTTACATGTAGGCTTTTAAGGTTGACCAGAGCTGGACGTCTTATTAGGATGCTCTTCCTTGGATACATGTCTCCTACTCACAGCTATACACAGTTAGTTGTCCCTATTTTCATGTGTAGTTCTGAGGCCTGTACATTTTTTGTCATCGACAGTGTCATGCCTGTTTATGAAATTTTTATCCTGCTCATATTTAGAATTCATGGCAGTGACATTTTTTAAATGTAGCTTTTTATACTCCTTTTATGTATGTAATTTTTGCTGGAAGTGCATCCCTAAGGCACACTGCCACGTGGCCTGAAGACATGCTCCTGTGTTGGAGGACTACCTGCAGTTTCCTAATGTACACAGCAAGTGGCATATGTGTACAGTGATTGGGAATTAACATGCCGCATAAGTAAGGGAAACTGAAAATTACCAGTTAATTCTAAATCTGTATCCTTACATAGGAGGAATCTGTTGATTCAAGAACGGACATGAGCACAAACGTGTCAATACTGATCCAGGAGAGTTAACTTAATACAAAATTTTTCATCATTACAAAGAGGATGAAGTGTACACGCATGCAAGCAAGAAAATAAGTATGAACTTATCCAAATTCACAACTTGGAGGAAACATGAATGCAAGCACAAACATCAACAAAAACTGGATGAACGTGACACTGAGAAAAAACAGACATAAATATATGAACTGTGCAAATGACAGTTTGGATGGAAGGATATGACACAATACATGGGAAGATATGACATCTGAATTGGAAACAGGAGACATAGATAATGATATAGCCATATCATATAAAGAGATAGCATAGACACTTAATAGATAATTTGATTGATACTGCATATAAAATTTTAATTTTGGTTTATCAGGGGCTGTTTTATAATGTTTTATATGCAGATTGTATATATATATATATATATATATATATACACATATACATACATATATATATACACACACACACACACACACACATATACATATACATATATATATATACACCCACATATGTTTTTGTATATTTTTTATTTTTTTATCAAAAAGTAAAAGATCTCATATATAATTTGTATATACTCTATATATGTACAAATTAAATATAATATATACAAATTATAACATATAATTACATATAAAATATTAAAATATACACACATTATTTGTAACATGCTACATGTATATGTAACATATACAAACATATACAAATTTATATATTTATATATAATTTTTTTACATTTGAAATAATAAAATAACAAAATTCCCTTTTTCCTTTCTGCCCTTAAACCCTCCAATAGATCTCTCCTTTCTGGCTTTCAAATTCTTGACTTCTTTGTTCTTTGTTATTGCTTACATATATGTATATGCATATATATCCTAAATGATTCCAATCTGTATTGTTATCTCGATGCTTGCCTTTGGGTCTGACCACGTGACTCTGAAAATCCAATAAGATTGTTCTTCTCTGAATAAATTTTTTCCACTCTTAGTTTTGCTCAATTCTCCGTAGTTTTATGTCTAGGTTTCAGGGCTGTGAATTTTTCTATATCAATGGTGTCAGGTTGATTGGTGTTATTCCTGAACTGCTCACATTAATTCATGTCAGCGACACATTTTGAGTGTAGCTTTTTACACTCCTCTCATTGATGATGTAATATAACCCATATTTTAAGGTGTTTTTTCCTTCCAATTTTCAAATCAATTTCTCCTAATTTTGATATCACATACCTTGATGGTTTCATAACGTCCCAAATAATATTTCATTTCTTTCTAATACTGCAGTCATAACAATCACAATATGGTATCACATGTTTACATTGTGTTGTTTATCATCATGTATACGACGTCAGTTTCTTCCACTAATGATTTCATATGTTGACATCACACAACCTCAATTAGGATGACTTATCCTTCCAATTTCCATGCCATTTCATTCCAGTTATGAGTCATATCCTTACTTTGATGCTGTCACAATCCATTTATAATGAGTGTCAGGTCCTTCCTATATGTTTACATATTCTTCTTACTGTGAAGTCATGCATCTAAAATGTTGTTGTCACATCGTTGTAATTATGAAGTCAGATTATTCCATTTGTCATATATTTGCATTGTTTATATCATTTCATCACAATATCATATCAGTTTGTTTGAGTTATTGTGACATATATGTATATTAATGATGTCACATCCTAATCTACATTATGATGTCTTAATCTTCCCATTAACATGAATTTCATTCCAATTGTTCTTTCACAATCTGATATTGATGGTTTCACATCATCCCATTTGTAAAATCAATTACTTTCATTATGCTGTCATGTCCTTCTGATTGTAATTTCATATATTGTTTATGTCAGCTCTTCATAATTGTCAGTCTCCCAATTATGAAGTCATATATTTCCATATATTGATCCAAATTATCCACTTTATGATGTCTTATCCTCTACTTGTCACATCATTTCCTTTCAACTGTGATGGCACATATTTAAAATGATAGTATCACATCATCAAAATTATGATGTAAGTTCCTTCTGTTTATTCTGTCATATACCTCCTATTATGACATCATGTATTTATACAATTTATGTACCCTCATCATAGTTATTATATCTTTTTCTGAAAATTATATCAATTATTTATATGACTAATGTCACATAATCCATATTTAATTGTCATATTCTTCAATTTCTGGTCATTTCCTTCCAATTGTGTTGTCACATACTTATGTTAATGGTGTCACATTGTCAAAATAATGAATCTCTTCCTTCTAATTTCGGTGTGATATCACTCATTTCATAAAGACATGTTTACACTGTTGTCACATGATTATGATTAAGATTTCAGTTCCCTTTGTTTATGATGTCATATAGTTACATTATTTATATCAATCACACTGATTATGATTTCAGTTGTTTCCAATTTTACTTTTTGTCCTTTTTATGATGTCATATATTTAAATCGATGTGTTGATTTCATCTCATTAGTATTATGATATCAGATTTTTGCAATTATTATTTTTCACATTGTTGATATCACAGTCATTATTATGTTGTTAGAGTCTTCCAGTTGTGCTGTCAAATATAAAAAACACATTCACAAAACGTTTGACCTACTCTGTGTCCTGCATACAAGATATGCTGGGGCAATAGTAGCAAAGAACTTGTGGAAGGGTCAAACACATGACTGGTCTTACTTGAGGCCCACAGCAGGTGAGAAAGCCCATGGCTGACAATGCCTGGATGGCCAAAACCCTGAGGCTGGGTACCCCAGAGGCCTATGCTACAATCAAATTTGGTTCATAAAAAATTAAATGAAATAATTCTTAATTTTATTTTGTTAATCTTCCCCAGAGAGGTTTCCACAAGCAGCTGATAGAAACAGATGCAGAGACCCACAGATACACATATTAGGCATAGAGTGTGCGTAAACTAAAGATATCAACTGGTTCCCTACCTTAACATCTCAGGGAACACTACAGTGAGGGGAGGGAAGGATTGTGGAAGCCAGAGTTATCACAGACACCAGGAGAACACAGCCCAGTGAATCAACTAGACAGGGCTCATATGGTCTCACTGAGACTGAAGTGGAAATCAGATCCTGTATGCATCTACATGAGACCCTCTGCATATATGGTATGTATTTTAGCCTGCTGTTTTCACGGAACTTGTAACAATGGGAGTGGGGGTGTCTCTGACTCCTTTGCCTGCTCTTTGTACTCACTACCCACTAGTGTGTTTTCTCATCCTACTTTGATATTAGGTTTTTCTTAGGATGGATTCTCTTTATATCTGTGAAAGACAAGCTCTTATCAGAAGGGAAATTAAGATCAGTGGATCTGGGAAGCAAAGGGAAGGGCTTGGGATAATACAAAGAAGAAATGCTGATGTCATGATGCATTGTTTAAGAGAAGAATAAAATAAACATAAAAAAGTAATGAGAAGCTGCCAATAGAGACAAACACCTACCTCAATAAGCAGGGACTGACTAGTCTAAGAAATGGCTTCACTGTTTGCTGAAAGTGGGTACACAGTGGAAAACACACTCTGTTGTGGATACAAACTTCTTAGGGCTGAGGTTTCCATTTCAAAATACCAAATCTTATGAACATGAATATTCACAACCAAAATTATTAGATCAGCTTATCCACAGCTGTAACCTGTGCCAGCTGCCATTAGTTCCTTGAGTTCTAGTGCCAGCGTTTGGTCAGCTTCCAGGTCTTAAGCCATGCCTTGATTTGAAGCCAACACATACTTAACTGAAAGAAGGTAAATGATGCTGATCTTGAGTCATATACAAATGGAACCATAGGAATGTCATTAGGGTCATCAGGGAACCATTATGATCTCATTGTCAGCCACAATTTAACACTTCCCTCTTGCCATAGAGATCCTACCCACTCATGACAATTCACTATATTCCAATTCACTTATTCCACAATCAAAGTCTGAGTTATAACTGTATTTTACTTTTCCTTTCAATAGTTTAACTACAGTTGATGTTGTAAACCAGGCAAGTATGCGAAGGTATTACACTTCCAATCAACTACAATAATATTCTCTTAGACTTATGTCAGATACATGTATATTCATATCACCAGACTGCATAACAACACCAGTCTGTGCCTTTGTCATGCACAGCTCCTTGGAAAACTAAGGAATACACGTTCCCTAATTTTATTTTTATAGGAGAACAAAGCCACAATGAAAATCGCAAATCAGTGGAGGACGTAGGTATGTGAATATCTCTTCCTGTTTAAACACACCAAAACTGACAGACATACAAACGTACATACACATACACACACACACACATACATACAATACACACACACACACACACACGAATGAAAGATACATTAAATGACATACATGCTGACACATATCTATGCTTCCATAGATTATGTACAACAGGTACCCAGGACAGATATTTATCTGTCGATTTTTGGAAAATTGCCATTTTACTTTGGAAAAGATTTCCATATCCAAAGAGGAAGCTGTCCAACTGTCTAAGTCCTGAGACTGGAGAATTTTTGAGAATATTCTGAGAGAAAAAAAAAACTAGGATCTTTTGCTTATAGATATTCTCTCCACCAGACCCCTCCTCTGGACAACTACATTCCAGTATATATTATACTGCTGAACTGTGAATCATATGCATTTTGGCCTGCACTGACTTCTCATATGGAGCAGGCTATAATTCAGTTGAATGATCAGCTGCTGTTTACAATTTACAGTCAATTTCAGCCAATAGTCTCAGATACATGAATAGACATTTATACTGAGTCTAGGAAATACTTAGCTCTGTGGTCCCTGCAGTAAAGTCTGTATTATTCTGGGATCTGGTTGATAGTTGTGATTTCATAGGGAATGTACCATAGATCCTTTTTTTAAAAAGGGAGGTGGCAAATAATAGATGTGCTGTCCTACATCAACTACGTACATAACACCATTTACCAGGTCTTCTACACATTTTGAGGCTTGGCTTCCTCTCTTGGGACAGTAAACAGCATGCATGCTCACTTGCATTTTCTGGGCATTTTAACACCTGTCCCTTATCAATGATTGCAATTAGCCAATGATCATATATGTTCAGTCACAAGAACAGGTAATTAAACTAATGAGAATACATGCTTGTGATAAGTGAATATTTAAAGTACATCAACAGTATCTCCCCTTCATATTTGTGATTGTATGGGGATTATAACATAGAAAAATCTTTTTTGTTTAAACTTCTGGAAACAAGTAAAAGAGATGATGAACTACATCTACAACAGACATAGTTTACATTCCGTGGCCTTCTGAACTGTTAAAGGCTCACATTCCAATCTAAGGAAAGAACAGAGTACGAATTATTCATGGTAAATTTTTGAGCTTTCTACACCCCAACACCTACCATGGATTGCGATTAGGCCCTATGGTACCCATTCTTCCACTTATAATCAGGGATCAGCTTGCCAAAGTAGAAAAAAACACATGACATGAAAAATGATAGCTCAGAGCATCTCAAACTGGAACCTGTCATTCCTTCTGGGAAACTTGACCTAGGTGGAGTTGAGTAATATGAGCCAAAAGCTGACTCAGCTATTCCAGGAGTCATGTTTCCAAATTAGGCAGTGAAAAACCTGAAAAAGGAAAGTATTCCTATTTCATTGGTTTCTAAGCTCATTTCTATGTCTGCATGGAGGTTTCCAGTTATGTACATTTAGAATGAATAAAACAACCAGCTTTCTGTTTTTTGATGATCTACATATTTTAGCTGTACAAGATGTCTAGTCATGGTACAATGCTCCCAGCACCTTGTATTATTAATGGACATGAGGTTTTCCATAACAAACATTGTCTGACAGGTAGTTGGATAAATACTAAACATACAACTCTCCAAAAGAAGAACCATTATAAATGCAAAAAGAATTAAGAAAGGAAAAGAAAGGAAAGAATAAAATCAAAATAAAAGAGGAATAAATAAATGTAAGTAGGAGTGAATAATAAAAGATAAAGATGAGAAATTGTTAAGGAGGCATGAATAAAGAAGTCAAGGATGAATGGATGAATGTAAAAGACAGGTGATTGGAAATGTTGCATTATGTAGTTACTGGTGTGTATTCCAACAAACACGTTATGTGTGAAATTAGAGAACAGAGAAACAACTTGGGGCAGTGACTGGGGCTGTAGTAAATTTGGATCTCTCAGTTTACAGTTAGGAAAACCATAAAGGAGCACAGACAAGTCCAACTTTTACGAAACACTATACGCAGTCTAGGGTGAGTACTGTTTTGCATGCCTGCTAACCATGTTTACGCAGGACACCAGGAACTCTGTTTTTTATCTCTGCTAGGACAAGAATTCTAAAGCTCTGCATGCCTCAGAAGACTTCATGTTAGATACCCTCTTTCCTGCATTCAAACCACTGCTGATCTGCCTTGGAGTCTGGATTCCCATGCACAATGCAGGTGCCTGACCTGTGGTGACCTGGTTTCCAATCCCTGGCCAGAAGGTCAGAGCTTGATTTTGAGCAGAGGGAAAACACACGGAAACCGAGGAATGAGTCTCGGTTGATTTTTCGCAGGTTCTGAACATGCAACAAGTGAATAAAGGACTAGATAGAAAAAGAAGCCTCAAGAGACTTTTCTGATGGATCATGGTCTCCTCTATTGGTGGGCTTTCCCTGTTTAAATATCTTTCCCCAGAGGAGGAAGGGTTCTGGTTCTCTGGGTGGGGAAATCCCATTAGCATGGGGGTAGGACAGGCACCTGGCCTCATGGTCTTTGCAAGGAACGAGGGAGATGTCTAATCTGCCACAGGGTGGACCAAAATTTGCCAGGTTATTTCATTTTGCTCCTGTGAACAATTGGGACCCTCCAGAACTGAAAGGGAAGGAGCTTGCAAAGTGTCCTCCCAGCCTTCTCAGCAGGGTCAAGGCACTTGTCTGCTGGTTTGACTGCTCTTCATCCCCAAAGGTCCCACAACTTCACCCGTCACCAGATTCAAAAGACTTTAAAATCCCAAGGGCATAGGAGACCATTGCCATGTTCTGGAGAAAACAGACCAGTCTCCTCTCAAGGCCTGAACAGAAATCCAAAGGCAAGCATTGTGTGCATCACAAAGACAATTCTGATACACGGCAGGATTTCACCTAGAATGTCATGTTCCTTTTAATCTACATCAACTCAATTGGCCCTCTTTGGAGTCTGATTCCCAATTTACTGCCCAAAGCAAGATTCCCAGGTGGCAACCCACTCACTATTTTAGGCAATGCTGTCAAGTGACATTATTCCCACGTTGAGTAAGTGGAATGGTCTTTGGGTTGAAGATTGTACAGGATATTCATTTCCTAGGAATATGGGCTAATTGGTAAAATGGCTCCACTTCAATGAGAGCTACAATTTGAAAGCATGATTTGAATTCCATTATTAGCTGGATGAGCCTACAGAAGCCTGAGGAAAAATATCATTGACACTGGAACCAAAAGGCAGAGACAAGAAATGCCAGGCAACCAATATAACTCATGATTTGCCACAATCTACCATATTCTTAAAGTTATACAGATCCCACCCTCTCATGACACATCAGTATATGTGTGTTTACTTTATCAATAGGATATAAGTCTCTTTATGAGTTGGGAAATATTTATTTCTCCAGCCACACATTTATGTACAAAGGTTACATTAAGCACACAAGCAAGTGGATTCATTATGATCCAACCTGGTGTACTGTTGGGCTCTCAGAGATATTTTAGATACTCTTGCTTTAATACCACCAAACTGGAGACTAACAACATTCTTGTGCTTCTACCTTACTCAGGCCCTAGCCACTCAATCACTCAAATAAAACCAAAGTTCTGACATTTTTTTAAATTCAACTATCAGGGTTCAATTCAGTAAAGTTGGTGTTTGCATATTACTTCTTTTATTTGATCTTAAAATCACTTTATAAAATTTAAAATGATTGGAGACTTAAATTGTGTTCACCATCTGAATCTAGCATTTCTGTGAAAGTTCATGGCAAAAAAAGTCAAATACAAAATAAAAAATAAACCCTATAATCATTGCCTTCCTTTCCTACAACATTCAAACTGAATGTTTTTTTATTTTTATTTTTTTTGTTTGTCGTATCCCAAAAATACATCCAGTCTTCTATCTTCCCTCCCTGTACTCCACCCAGGTCCTCTCAGCTCCACAATATCCCAGATCTATCCTTTCCTCCCTCTGCATCTGCTCATAAAAGAGCTTTCCTTCAAACATTAATACTCAAACATGGCATAGCATGTATTTGTTTGACTACCTTTCCCAGCACACAAACACAAAAACAAACAGGTATATACACACACACATAATAAAGAAAATGATATCCATACTCACAAACTCACATGCGACCATAAATTCTGTGCCACAGGTAAACAGGACAGTCTTTTATCTCTGATTTCTTAAAAAATTAGCTTTTTCATTAGGGAAATGCCTTCATAATGCAATAGGCCACCAATCTCCACATACCAGAGAACTCAAACTATCTACACACTGTAGAGATCTTTTGTGATGTCCAGAGATAAAGACAAGAGTCTCGGTTCCTTGACAATACCCTGTCCTACCTCTGTACCTACCAGTATCCAGTAGCCTCTGTGTTGCTGATAACTGATCTACCTGAATGTCAACCTGCTCAGAGCTTTTACAAAGAGAAGGCTATGAAATTAAATTACTGATCAGCTGCTGTCCACATGTTTGGCAATCAAAGGTCTTCTCTGCTTAGACACATAAGGAGCCAAGCAAGCATACTTGAGCAAATTCCTATTGTCTGTGATACCTGCACAAACCTGAGCACTTGCTGATGGTTGTGACTGCATGGGACAGTCCACCACAGACCAATCATTATTATTTGTATTAAAAAGGAAAGGGAAAAAGTAGATGTTCTGTTGTACATCTACTACACACGTGCCACACTCTGCCATATATTCTGCACCTTTGGAGCTTAGATTCCTCTCTATTGAAAGAACACAGAACGCATATCCCCTAGCCACTTCATGGGCTCTGTGAATTACAGCCCCTATCATGGAATACAATTTGGCTTTAGGCTACTTCTTCCATCTCTGATCAGAAATCACCTTGAGGAGAATTGCAATAAAAACGAAAACAATGGCTGGAAAATGTTTGCAACATTCACTGCAGCTATCCTCCTGGGAATCTTGAAAATGGTTGTCATGGTAAAGGATGTAAAGAAGAATGAATGTCTTTAAGAATATTGGATTGGATTCTTCCCATTGGCACCCCTCTGGCTAATCAAGAAAGGGATAAAAGATACTGTATGCGTACTGATTTGAATCATTCAGAATGGAGTTACCTATGAAACTTTGTTTCTCCAAACCATTGAATCAAGCATGGCAGTCTACAACTGACACTTTCTAAGAAACACAGAGGATTAGGAACTAGTTGATACCTATTGTTTAGGAGCAATCAGACTTAGTCAGAAGGTAGAGTATGCCACAGGACAATTTCCCTGATTTCTTTTCAATGGCAATAAAGGAAGGAGAAAAAAAACTGATGTGAAGATATTTAAGGGACCCAGGCAAGGTGGAATTTGCAGGAATTCCAGTAATATAGAGATAAAAGTAGAAACGAGAAAATCAAAATTATCTTCAGCAAGAGAGTGAGTATGAGACTAGCCACGGTTACATGAGATTCAGGGGAGGTAGCATATGACTGAGACTGAGTAATTGAGATTTAAGAGTCCTAATGGCATACAGCCAGGTGTGGTGGCCAATGTCTTTAATCACAACACCCAGGCGGTAGAGGGAAATGAATTTGTGTTAGTGTGAGAGCAGTCTATTCTACATATGCAATTCCTGGCCATCTCGGGCTACAGAGGGAGATGTTATCTCAGATAAAAAGGTAACATACACAACTTTTTATATCCTATTCAAATAAGTCAACCACATTTCTAAAGAATTTTTAAGACTATCACAGAATTTGAACATAATCTGGGTAGTAGATCATGATAAAACAAGATTGTTCCTTTTACTACGTGTGCTAGTAATATTGTATGTATAAAAGAAGGCATTGTTTTAATTGGAAATCGTGCTGAGAATTTTAGAAGTTAAATGTCACAATGCCTAATATTTTAATTTAAAAATAGTCCTAGTATAAAAGGGAAGATAGGCAGTATATGCCAGGAATCACATTTCTAAGTCTCAGACTGTCCTTTCTTCCCAAAAACAGCCTAAAACAGAGAAGCAAGTGAATACAGTGAAATAATTGGAGGTGAAATACTCACACAATGAAGAAAGGAAGTGAAGAACTTCTGAGTGACAGTATGCATTACGAAGGAAGGAAAGGACCCCTCCAAAATCACATTTTCAATCAACAGCTTGAAGATAAAATTGTTTTGAGATATGCAGAGAACACAGCTAATTTTGACCGACAAATCCAAAGAACCTCAGTCCAATCTTGTTTGTTTTTGTGTGGGGTGGTAATATGGGTATACATGTTTGTGTGTGCATATATGTTCACAGCAGCTAGGATTTGGTCCTCAGTAAAATTACTTAGTGCTCTCAATTGCTGAGCCATCTCTCTAGCCTGAGAATATTTATCTCATGCCAATGTTTATGCTCTTTAGAGTACGTACCTTATGTACTGAGCTGAAAATACAGTCTATGGAACACATTGTAACAAACAGATAAGAGTATAATTTTCATAACAAATTATTACATGTGATATCTAAATGCTCACATAAGAAAGGATTGAAAACAACTTCTTCACTTGATAATCTTGTCTGATGTAGTAATTTGTTACAGAGACCCTTTCAGTATACAGAATACAAAGGTACACATTAGCACAATGACCAACTCTTTGTTACCCATGTAGTCATTAATGAAGTTTCATTGTAATTCCTAGGTATGCCCAACGTTATTCAAATGATGAAAATATTTTTTATCTGTATCTCACAACCTGCCTTCTTCTATTGCTGTGAATTTTTACTGCAAAATGTGTTACATAATAGACCTGTGTTTCAGTTAGAGCATGCCTGGTACTATGGAAAGATCTAGTCAGCTTAAGAAAACCTCCCTCCTCCCCGTGTTATACCCCACGACTATGACTTGTAACAATTGGCTAGCTTTAAAATTTTATTTCCAGCTTAGAACTAACTAGATAACAAAAAAACATCACAGTCAACCACATATGAAAAATGACATTTGGCCTCATGTTCATCTCATTGAATATTTAAAGGCATGTTATAGGTTTATTACTATGTGCATCCAGATTCAGAAGCTAGGCCAAGAATGGTGACTTGTTTCTTTAAGAATACTTTCTGTTTTTCTAGAAGACCCAAGTTCAGTACCCAACACCAACAATGTTTGTCTCTCAATTGCTTGTAACTCCAGGGGTAGGGATGCTGAAGCTCTCTTCTGGTCTCTTTGGTCTCATATATATGGCATATGCTCATTCATGTATAAACACAAAACAAATAGTTAATTCGTAAAAAAGATAAGAATCCACAAATTTGGGCTGCTCATGTAGTTCAATGCAGACCTAGCATTCACAAAAACTCTTGGTTTGATCCCCAGCACGACATAGACTAGGCATGGTGGTACATACAATTAACCGTAGAACTGGAAAGGCAGAGGAAAGAGGTCAGGAGTTCAAGCCCAGCCTCAGCTAAATAATAAGCTCAAGGCCAAATGTGAATACATAACATCTTGTTACAAAGCTAAATAAATAAATAAATATTTCCAAACACTTAAAAATTTGCCTCATATTTTCACCTTGAAAAAATCTCCCATTTCAGTCTATTTGCATGTATAAGTTCCTTCACTGATCTATCTCATTTGGTGTCTTTATGTTGGATTGATAGCCATGTTCCTACTATATCTCTGTGTCACATGATCATGACAACAAATAGTGTTCAATTACTGTGAACTCAGTGTTTTTAAGCTCCAGAATTTTTTACACTTATTTCCTTATGAAGTCAATAAGTGAGAGGATGTGATAGAAAGGTCAATTCCACTTGTATTTTCAGCATCTAAATATTGGAATAAAATGTGTAAAAGGATCTGCTGTCCTTTTAGCTGCATCATCTGGGCTGTTATCTGATATCTGTAAAACAACTTGAGTGCCTGTACGTCCAAAAGATTTGGCCCGCAAATTCAGATAGTTTGGCTTGGTGAGAGATGAGTCATTGCAGCGGCATACCCTCACCAATGTCAGCACATCTGAAGGGCAGCATCGTTTAGAGAAGGGACAGTGTATTATCTCAACAATAAAGGCACTTGCTGCTATGCTTGATGATAGAATATTTAAATATAACTTCACAGAGAGGACACATTTAAAGACAGAAATTCAGTTTTTTACAGACTTAGCACAGGTTGTAGACTCTTTGCCTACTACATATCAGGACACATTACTTCACAAAATGTGTAGAGATAAAAAATTCAACAAAATCATTGAAAAAAATATTCCCAAATATAATGAAATAGATGCCTATAAAAGTACAAGAAGTTTATAGAACATGAATTAGACTGGAACAGAAGAGCAAGTCCCCTTGCCATACAAATATGAAACCACTGAACATACAGAACAAACAAAGAATACTAAAAATTGCAAGAGAAAAACAACAAATAAGATAGATAGACCAACTTAGTAGAATTATACCTAACTTCTTAAAGGAGTCCTTAATGCCTAACCCTAAACAGAAAAACTACAGAGTCTAAGGGAATACAAGTCCCAGCCCAGACTAATATTCTCAGCTAAACTGTCCATTATCATAGTCAGAGAAACCAAAATATTTCATACCAATATAAATACAAATTCAAACAATACCTAGTTACAAATCTTGGACTACAGAAGGTAGTAGAATGAAAATTCCTATCCAAGGAGACTAACTACAATCAGGGAATCACAGGAAATAAATAATCTCACATCATCATACTCAGTAGAAGACACACACACACACACACACACACACGTCAAAAATAACTACAAAATAACAGGAACTAAGAATCATTGGTATTTGATATCCCTCAACATTAATGGTCTCCCTTCCCCATCAAAAAGTAACAGACTAACAAAATTTATCTAAAAACAGAAACCTGCCTTCTGCTGCATACAGGAAACATACCCCAACCTCAATGATAAACATTACCTCAGAATAAAGCATTGGGAATAGTTTTACGAAGAGAATGGTCCTAAAAATCAAGCTGATGTAGCCATTCTAGTATCCATCAAAGTAGACTTCAAACCAAAATTAATCAGAAGAGATGAGGAAGGACATTTCATACCCATTAGATGAAAAATCCACTAAGATGACATTACAATTCTCCACACTTATTATGTGCCTAATATGAGGGCTCCAAAATTTGTAAAAGGACAATGCAAAATATAAATAAACACATTGACCTTCACACTCTAATACTAGGAGATTTCAATACCCCACTCTCACCAACTGTCAGGCCATCCATACAAAAAATGACCTGAGAGATATTGGTATTAACAAATGTCATAAAATAAGTGGACCTAACAGACATATACAGAGCATTTTACCCACACAAAAAGAAAACATCGTTTTCTCACCATCTCACAAAGCCTTCTCCATAATTGATCACATTGCCAAAATGCAAATGTAAATAAATACAGGAAAACTAAAATAACCCCCTGCATCCTATCAGATCATAAAGGATCAATGCTCAACTTCAACAACAGCAACAGCAGAAGGCCAACAATTTCATGGAAACTTTACAACTCTACTAAATGACAACTGGGTTAAGATAGAAATAAAGGAAGAAATTAAAAACTTTCTTTAATTCAATGAAAATGATTTTAAAAAATATCCAAACTTATGTTACATGAAAAAACTATGCTATGAGGAAAATTGATAGCACAAAGTGCCTACAAGAAAAGAGTTGGGAATTCATATACTAGCAAATTAAGAGCAGATCTGAAGGACTTAGAACAAAAACAAGCAAGCGTACACAGAAGTAGAAATCATGAATTAATCAAACTGAGGGCTGAAATCAATAAAATAGAAACAAAAAGAGGAATTCATAGAATCAATGAAACAAAGAGCTGGTTGCTAGAGAAAATCAGGAAGATAGACAAACCCCTAGCCTAACCAATTTAAAGACAGACAGAGAATATGGAAATCACCAAACCAGAAAGAAAAAGGGGGATATAAACAACTTAAACAGAACTAAAACTCTCAAGGAAATGAAGAGCCAGTAAAGGACTCACAATCATTAAAAAGCCAGGGCCAAATGACTTTAGGTAAGAATTATATCAGACATTCAAAGAAGAAGGAACACCAAAATTTCTCAAGTTATTCTTCAAAACCGATGCAGAATGAGTTTTCCAGCTCCTTTTGTGAGGCTACAGTCATGGTAATACCCAAACATCACAAAGATTCAAAAAGAAAGAGAATTATAGGACAATATCACTCATGAACATAGATGCAAACTAATTCAGTAAAATATTGACAAAGCGCATCCAAGGACACATTAAAAAGATTCCTCACCATGATTGAATAGTCTTGATCCCAGAGAAGAAGGGATCATTCAATATAAGAAAATAACTCAATGTAATCCACTGCATAAACAAATTAATAGGAAAAAAACTACATGATCATTTCACTACAATGTGAGAAAGCTTTTTATAATATCAAACAACCAGTCAAAATAAACCTTATGGAAAGACTGAGGATAAAAAGGCCATACCGAAACATAATAAACGTAAGTAACAGCAATCTTACTGACAGTATCAAATTAAATAGAGGAAAAATCAAAGCAATTTCATTAAAATCAGAAGGAAGACCAGGCTGTTTCCTCCATTTATAAATATTGAATACAACACTTAAAGTTCTAGAAAGAACTATGAGGCAAGAGAAGGAGAATAAGTGGATATGAATTCAGAAGGAAACAGTCAAAGTATCCTTATTTTAAGATGAGATATTATATATAAATGACCTCAAAAACTGTATCAGGGAACTCCTATAGCTGGTAAACAACTTCAGTGAAATGGCTGGCTACAAGATAAACTAAAAAAAACTCTGTAGCCCTCCTATATAGAAATGACAAAAAAGAAAGAGAAAGAAATAAGAGAAATAATACTCTTCACAATAGATACAAATAACATAAGGTATCTTTGGCAACTCTAAGAAAGCAAGTGAAAGACTTGCATGACAAAATATTTATTTCCTTGATGAGGGAATTTGAAGGTCTCAAATGATGGAACGATATCCCATGCACCTGGGTTGTAAAGATCAACATAGTAAAAATTGCCAATGTACGAAATGTAATCTAAAGACTAATTGTAATCCCTTTCAAATCCCAATATAGTTCTTTAAAGATATTAAAAGGGCAATACACAACTTCATATGGAAAAACAGAATATTTTAGATAGCTAAAATAATCCTGAAAATTAACACAACTTCTAGAGGTATCAAGATCCCAGATCTAAATCTGTACTACACAGCCATAGTAATAAAAGCTACATGGTATTGGAACAAAAACAGACATAATGACCAATGGAATGGCATAAAGGATACAGGTATAAATCTACACACTGATGGATACCTGATTATTTATAAAAAAAGACAGAATATACAATGACAAAAAGAAAGCAGTTTTAACAAATGGTGCTGGTCTAATTCGATGTCTGAAGTACAAGAATGCAAATAGATTGATATCTATTACTGAGTACAAACCTCCTATCCAAATGGACATAAGTTCTCAATATAAAACCACATATACTGAAACTGATTGAAGAGAAAGTAAGCAATAGCCTTGAGAGAAGTGGCACAGGAGGCAACCTTTTAAACAGAACACTGAAAGGTCAGGAACAAAGAACAAGATTAATAAGAGGACCTCATGAAACTGAAAAGCTTCTGTCAGGAAAATGACATTGTCAACAGGGCAAAACAGAAGCCTGCAGAATGGGAAGATATTGATCAACTCCACTTCAAATAGAGAGTTAAAATACAACATAAAAAAAAATGCAAGAATCTACATGTCAAGAAAACAAATAACCCAATTAAAAATGGGGTGCATATCTAAAAAAGAATTCACAAAGAGAAATCTCAAATGGCTGAGAAACACTTAAAGAAATGATCAACATCTTTGTAAATCTGGGATAGCTCTCTAGGGGCATTCAGCTACTGAATATATCAGACAGTTTATGTGGGTGTGTCCTGTAGTTGGTTGAAGGGGTGCAAGGTGGAGGTTAGAGCAGGGACAGGGTTAGGGATGCTTGTTAGGCTCAGGACTTGTGGAACACAGATCATGGGTCCTCAATTACAGTGAAATGAGACACTTTCTTCCATTCCAGGTGCTAGGAGGATTAGAAAATGCTTCCTCATTCGAAAGGAATGCTCCAGAAAACATATGACAGTATGCAGCACAGCAGAGAGGACTCTGAAACAAAAAATAGACTTTTGGGAAAGGGACTGGAATCTATCCCTTTATGGCCAAGCAAGGACATTCTGACTTGGAGCTGCCCAGAAACCCTGCTGCAGACTAATCTACTCCACACACCAAGGTGATCACTAAAGCTGCCACGACAGACCTGAGTGTGATGACACTTAGTGACCATGGCCACAACCAAGCATCTAGGTAAAGGATTCCTGACAAGAAGGCTCTCCTGGGCGAACATTTGACACATACAGTTTGAAGGCATTTCTGTTCCTTCCAGCTCTGATATCAACAGTGGCATTGATGGTGTCACATCAACTTATGTATGGTATCAGTTTATTTTGATTAAGATATCATATTTTACATTGATATTTTTACTTAATATCAAATATAACATCTGTTCCTGGCAATTATAGCATCACATCACTATAATTGGTCAACCAAAACTGATATCACATCCTTCTTTTGATGGTCTCATATATTTACACATTACATTGTGGTTGTTACATCATCACAATAATTGTCTTCCCACTTTGATATTATATTGATATTTTGTTGCACATCCTGCAAATTATGATTTCATGTCCTTCCAAGTATGTTGTCATGTCATTCCTACTATGATGTCACATACTTTTATTATTGGTTTCACATCCACCAAGTTTTGGTGTTACTTTATTCCACTTATGAAGTCAGAAGTTTCTATTGATGGTGCCACATAATCTCAATTATGGTGTCACTTGCTTCCTCTTGTGACATATCACTTGCTTCCTAAGCTCCCTTTTAATCGTGTGGTCACAAATTATGTTGAAGGTATCACATCTTACAATTATGAGGTCCTTCAAAATATCCTGTTAGATACTTCTTGTTATGATGTCATATATTTACATTGTTGATACCACATCATAACAATTACAATGTCAGTTTTTTTCTATTTTGCTGTCTCATATGTACATTGATGATATTACATTATCCCAACTATGCTCTCATGTCCTTCCAATATTCATGTACTCTGTAATAATATGTTATATATTTACCTTGCTCTCACACCATCATGATTATGTGGTTGTTTTCTATAAATTGTAATGCCATTTATTTACATTATCTTGGTACATAATCCTGATTATAATATCATATTCTTCCAATAAGCACATCTTTTACTTTCAGTTATGTCAGACATTTTGGTTGATTGTGTTGCATCGCCACAATTATGATGCCAGTTATTTCAAATTATGCTGTTACAAAATTCATGTTATTATGTCATACATTATCTTCCCTATACTCTGGCCTATATTTTCATTGATATGCTTTTATCACATCACCCCATGTATGTAGCTTTCTGTTCGTTATGTTATTATATATTTTCACTGTTGATGTCACGTAAACACAATTATGATGTTAGTTTCTTCACATTATATTACATACTGACGTAGATGATGTCACATAACCCAAATTAGGTTGTCATTTCTTTCTAAATATCACATCATTTCTTTCTAATTGTGATATAACACACTTACCTTAATAATGTGACATCCTTCTAATTATGAAATCATTTCCTTCCAATTATGCTGCCTTACCCTTTATTATTTAATATGTTTACATTGATGATATCATTGGAATTAAGATGTTGGTTTCTTTCAATTGTGGTGTCATATATTGACAGTGATTATAGTATATAATCCATACTTTTCGGCAAATTATCACATCATTTTCCTTCCAATTGTGATCGAACATCCTTAAGAATGATGGTAGCTCTTTCCAGTTATGCTGTCATATATTTTATTATGATGTCGTGTATTTACTTTGTTGACATCACATCATCTTAATTATTGTATCAGTTCATTCCAATTATGTTGTCATATATTGATATTGAAGATGTCACATCATGCCAATTTGATGTAAATTCCTTCCAAATTTGATGTCACTTCCATATTTGGATGTCTTATATTTACATTGTTAATGTAAAGTTATCACAATTATGGTGTCAGTTTCTTCCAATTACAGTGTCATATAGTTACACTGCCAATGATATATTATTCCATTTATAATTTTATTACCTCCAACTATCACATCATTTCCTACCAATTGAGATGTTACATACTTGCATTGATGGTGTCACATGATTATGTTATCAGTTCCTTCATTTTATGCTGTCATGTCTCATTATACCATATATTTATATTGTTTGCATAACATCGTATTGATTGTGATGTGATTTCTTCTAATAGGGTGTCCTATATTTACATGGTTCCAATTACACTTTCACTTTCCTATTGTGGTGTCATCTATTTATATCACTGATGTCACATCATCAAAATTATGATGTTAGTCCTTCCTATTATGCCATGCCTTAATTTTTGATGACATATAGTTATGCAGTTGATGTAAAATCATCATGATTGTGATGACAGTTTCCTCAAATTATGGGGTCATATATTCACATTGATAATTCCACATATTTCCAATTATGTCAGTACCTTCAAAATTCAATGACATTTTTATGTTCAGACATATATAGATTTTTTATGCCATATTTTTGTCACTTTCTTCTAATTATTATGTCACATTGATGGTGGAATGTCATATCAATTATCGTATAAGTTTCTTGCAAATATCCTGTGATACCTTTTTTATTACTATTTTATATTTACCTAGTTGATATTACAAATTTGCAATTATGTCAATTCCTTACATTTATGATGAGATATATTTACTTTGATGATGTTACATAATCCAATTTATGATGCCATGTCCCTCCAATTGTCAGGTGACTTTTTTCCAATTTTGATGTCACATTCTTACATTTATACGGTGGTATAACATCCCAATTAAGCTGTCAGTTCCTTCCAAATATGTCATATCATTGTCATTATATTGTCATATATTTATGTTATTTATTGCACGTCATATTATGATGGTGTTACATAATACTAATTATATTAGCATGTCTCTCCAATTATCACATTATTTCTTTCTGTGATATCACATACATAATTTACTAGTGTCATATTATCTAGATTATGCTCTCACAATCTTGCATTGATTGTGGCACATCATCTCAATTATAATGTCAGTTCATTCCATATCCTTAATATGTATGTCATATATTTTCAATTTTGATGTCACATCATCACAATTATGTCTGCTTCTTTGAATTATAATTATGTGTATTTACACTGATGATATCAAATAACCTTAATTATGATGTCAATATCTTTCAAAGATAGCATGTCCTTCTTGTGATGTTATATATACATTCATGCCACAGAATTCGCATATGATGTGAAATTCTTAAGATCATGTACTTTTCTTGCAATTGATGCTGTTATGCCATCTCAATTATGATGTCACTTTCATGAAATTATTTTGTCATGTGCTTAGATACCATATATTTACATTTTAAACATTTCATCTGATGTCAGTTTCTTCAAATTGTGATGTCATTTATCGACACTGATAATCTCCCATAAACCTGATTTCAATGTCAGTTTTTTCAAATATGATGTCATATATTTACATTGTTTGTCACAGTATCATTTATGATGTCAGTTTCTTCTGATTATGATGAACATTGCTGATGGTACATAACCCAAATTAAGTCACATCCTTCCAATTTTCATATTTCCTTTCAATTATGATGTCACTTCTTCAGATTTATGGTTACAAATCACCCCTACTATGATGTCAGTTCCTTCTATTCATGCTGTGATAACCTTCTTAATAGGATATCATTTATTTACAGTGTTGATGTCACATCATCACATTTATGATGTCATTTCTTCTAATTATGATGGCATATACTTACATTAATGATGATGTCACATAATACACATTATGATGTCATATACTTCCAATCATCAGGTCATTTCAATCCAATTATGATGAAAATCCTGACATTGATTGTATCACAGCAACACACTCATGATGTCAGTTCCATTAAATTATGCTGTTGTATGCTTCTGTGGTGATGCCAAGTGTAGTGAGGGCTCTGTTTCACAAAGTTCCAGTGCTAGGATGACCTTGTTTGACCCTTCACTGCCCTTGACAGAAATTCACTAACACCTTTCTCTTATATTCTTTACTGTCAAAGGCCACTCACCAAAATATAGAGTTGGAATAATGTAACAAATGCTGGTGCTAATAAAAATGAAACTAATGGCAATACCTTGGGAAATACAAATAGGCAGAAATGTGAGTTTTCCATAGAGTCTAGGACTGAGACATACATACATTTAGATTAATAATAATTGATATTAGAAAAGCATAAGAAAGGAGGTGGAAGAATATTTATTAAAGAATAAACAAACTAGAGAAATTCTAGAAGCTGTTGAGCTGTAGCTGGATCATCAGGGTTTCATGTCCAGCTTCAGAAATAAAGAATTCATATGGGCAGGGAGAGAGAACATGTACTTAATAATAAGCTTGGTATGTTCCTGAAAATAAACATTTCTAGGAGTCCTAATGTCCTTTTAACCTTTACAGGACTGCAATTAAGATAGCGATTGTATTGAAACAAAATTTCATGACAGAGTTACAGAAAAGGACATTTTAGCTCAATGAATTGCCTGTCCTCCTGAGCATACATGTCAAATCAGGACTTTCAGGACTTTTCTGATAGCATGGAAAGACACACAGCAGACTGCTTTTGCTTTTTAAGAATCAAAGGAAAGGATGGTGGTCTTATGTTAAACAGAACAGAGAAAGGAAAGAAGAATTTAACAAGGGTCAAAAGTAACTGTTGTTAAAAAGATATGTTTGATGTAACAGGCATTATAATCTATGTTCAACTTAAACAGAGTCAAACTCAAATAGCATCATCCTCTCTACCATTTGTTTAACCAAAAGGCTTTATGACACCAATTTCAAGGAGAAAGATGTTGAGTTAAGGAAAAATGATTTTATGATAATGTTAGCTTTTAGTTTTGACAAATTTGCTATTTGCCTTTTTGTTGATTTTAATATACTTACATAATCAAGGAAGACTTTACAAAAATGACTTCCAGAGGGTATGTAATCAATCATCAAAGTCTTAAATGATTTTGTGTATAAATAAAGCCCTTGGAAGTCACAAATTGTCAGAATATGTCAAGCCATACCGAGATGTGCTTCCTCTCTGTCAGTCACTTATGAAACAAAACTGAATGGTGTCCTGCATCTGATTCCTTCCTCACCACTCTTACATCAATCCACTTTAAGCTCTGCCCTCACCCAGGCTGGACCTCAGCAGTTTTGATTATCATAGCATATACTTATAATGTTGATCTGACACCATTTTGATTATGATGGTCGTTTCTTGTGAATATAATGCCATTCCCTTCTTATTACAATGCTGTTGTCACAGAATCCACATTAAGAAGTCATTTCTTTGCAATTATCACATCATTTCCTTCCAATTATGAGAATGTGTCACATCCTCAATATGTAATTGATGGTGTAATTTCCTTCCATTTTTGCAGAAATATCTTCATTATTTTGATTTCCTTTCTTTATAGTGTTGAAGTCACATCACAGTTGTAATGTCCTTTTCTTACAATTGTGATGACAAATGTTTACATTCATGATTTCATGAAATCCACATTATAATATGAATCTTACAATTATCAGATAATTTGTTACAATAATGATGAACTTTTCTAGCATTAACTTTGTCACATCACCCAAAATATGATGTCTGTTCTGTCTAATCATGCTTTCTTACATTTTTTATTATGGTGCCATATACTTACATCATTGACCTCATGTCATCATGATTATGGTGTCCATTTCATCCAATCATTATTATATATTCTTACATTGATGTTAACACATCCATCTAATTATGATGTCAGTTCCTTTTAATTATGATATCACACATTCACATGGATGACGTCACATGGTTGCTATGCTGTCAGTTTCTTCCCATAAGATGTCATTTTTTAGCACTGGTGATGTCATATAACCCTAATTTTGATATCATACTCTTCCAATTCTCAAATCATTGTCTTCAAATTGTGATATTGCATACTTGCATTGATAGTGTCATACCATCCCAAATATTATGTAAACTTCTCCCAATTATGATGTCATCTATAAATTGTGATGTGTATTTACATTTTTTGCCCTCTCTCCATCACAATTATTATGTCAGTTTTTTCTAATTTTGATGACATATATTTCACATTGATGATGATGTCATGTTGTCCACATTAAGATGCTCTATCCTTCATTCAATCACATTTTTCTTCTAAGTGTGATGACCCAGGCCTAGGTTGCCAGTGTCACGTCATCAAAATTGTATCACATATTTATATTGTTGTTGTCACAGAAGACTGCAGCGATCAACAATGGCTCAAGATCTTCAATCCCAAAAGACACAAGAACCAACATACGGTGAAATATAGAGTGTAGCGGTATGTTGATATGTGAGTTCACTAGGACAACAAAGTGGCATAATGATAAATGAAATATCCTGTCAGACTTTAGCTGAGGGAACCACTATCATGGCAAGCACCATGCTGAACAGAAGAAACTTGACTGTCACTGTTCAGGTGTTTTTATTGCTATAGAATTCCTCAGGTGTTCTATTGATTGCATATGAAGAGCATGACCAAACAAACATCCCCCACATAATCCAACACTTGCAGACACTACAAAACAGCAAGACCTAGGCTGCCCCTCACCCAACAGTGCACAAAATTATTTTAAACATAACTAAAAATAAACTTCCACAATTATAGAGGAATATAAAATATACTTGAGTATAAAATATACAAACAAAACAACAACAACAACAAATCTACAAATGTACAGCATCTCAACTGCTCGCTGCCTGTTGGTTGCATGAGAGGGAATCATAAGAATTTTTCTGGGGTTATCAGGAAACTTTTATGATCTCACAGTCACAATTTAATTGTAGTATTTGGGTGCCTCTGATTCTTTACCTGCACTTGAGACATTTTGACTCACTACTGGTTTGACTCATCCAACCTTGATTTGAGTGTTTGTGCCTAGTCTTATTCTATACTTTTCTACTGTATTCTGTTGATATCCTTGTGAGACCTGTTCTTTTTTGATGGGAAATAGAAGACCAGTGCATCTGTGAGGGCAGAGGGCATGGATAGGTAGAAAGAAAAAAAAACTGATTTCATGATGAATTATTGCATGAGAGAAGAATACAAGAAACAAACAAAAACGGTGAGAAGATGCCACATTAGAGAAAAACACCTACCTCATCAAAAAGGCCTAGTTTAAGAAATGAGTTCAAAATCTGGTGAAGACATACCCAGTGGAGAACTTACCCATTGTGGACACTTCTGAAGACCAAGGTTTCCATTCCATATTGACAATTCATAGGAAACAAGAATTTCTTCACCAAAATTCTTTTATCAACTTATACACAAGTGTAACCTGTACCAGCTGGCATTACTCTCTTTACTTCTAATGCTAGATGTAAAATCAAGCTTTCAAGACTTAAGCAATGGCTTGACCTAAACAACATATGCTGAAATGAAAGGTTGCAGCAGATACTGATGTTGAGTTAAACAAAACAAAAACAAAACAAAGAGCAACAGCATCTAAGCTTACACATTAATGCTGGCTGTTTACAGGGGATAATGAGAATTTCATTGGTGTCATTGGAAAACCATTGTGATCTCATACACATAACAAGTTAATAAAATTTCTAGTGTCACACAGTTCCCATTCACTCGTGAAAGTTCACAATAAACTTATTTACTTTTTCCAAAATCACAAGTCTATCTTTGAGTTCTAACTCCTTTTTACTGCTCTTACCAACAAATTAGGTAAAATTGGGTACTATAAAGCACTCAAATGAATGAATGTATTAATTGGCCAGTCTAGTATATTCATAGATTCTTAGACATATTTCAGATATTCGTGCTTTCATATCAGTAGACAGGAGATCAACACCAATCTGTTCTGCCTTCAGATACTTCTCACTCAAAAGGACACAAGTTCTCTTTAACATGCTCTTTTGAATAGTAGAACCAACCCAGTGGAAAGAATTGCGTTCTGTAAAGCACTCAAATTGAATGAATGTATTACTTTGCCAGTCTAGTATATTCATAGATTCTTAGACATATTTCAGATTTTCGTGCTTTCACATCACTAGACTAGATCAACACCAATCTGTTCTGCCATCAGATACTTCTCACTCAAAAGGACACAGGTTCTCTTTAACATGCTCTTTTGAATAGCAGAACCAAGTGGAAAGATGCAAAGCAGTAGAGAAAATAGGATTACAAATATCTCTTCCTGAAAAAACACACCAACACTGAGATACACACACACACAAACATGCAAACACACACACACACAAACACACACACACACAAGATATCTCAGATGTCATACATGCTGACAAATATCCATGCTTTTATTGATTCACTAGCACAGGTAACAAGAAAAATACTTATTTGTGGATTCCTGGAATATTGCCATTTTACATTGGGAAAAGGTTTACAAATTGCAATCACAAAATCTTTGACAATCTAAGGAATAAAATGCAAAAGCTGCTTCCTCACTATAGATATCTTTGTGAATGACCAGAGAAAAAGACAACACTCTTGGTTTCTTCTAGACATTCTTCTCACCACCACCCTCTTCTGTAAAAACTGAATCCAGGACCTATTTTACTGCTGAAACTGAATTTTATGCATTTTGGCCTGTTATGAATTCTCACCAGGAGCAGACCATGTAATTCAATTGACTGATAAGCTGCTGTTCACACAGATGCCAGTCTATTTCAGTCAATATGCTAGACACAAGAATAGACCACTGTACTGTCTATAATAAATACTTAGCTCTCTGATCCATTCATTATAACCTGTATCATTGTGAGCTTCTGTTGATGGTTGTGATTGCATGCGGCACAAATCAAAGATTGATCATTGTTCCTCTTTTTAAAAAAGGAGAGGACAATTAGTAAATATGCTATCCTAATAAATTATATACATGGCACCAGTTACCAGGTTTTCTATACATTTTGAGGCTTGACTTCTTTTCTAGGGAGAGTACACAGTGTGTATGTTTACCCACTACTTCATGAGAATTTTAACATCTATCCCCTAACAATGAATACAATTAGCCAATGATTTTATATACTCAGTCACAAGGATGGACAATTATACTAATGAGAATACATGCTTCTGAACATTGTACTGTACTCCCAGTGTCAACCAGTGGGCTCCTCCTCACAGTTGTGATTGCATGCAGATTTCACATTAGATCAATCTTTCTTTTTTAAGCTTTAATGTGGGAAGAAGGAGACGAGCTGAACTTCATCTACAACACACAGAATATTCTCCCTGACCTCTGAACAATCCAAGACTTGCATTATAATCAGGGGAAGAACACATTATGTGTGATCTTAGGCTAATTTGTGAGTTTTTTGAGCCCCAGGTCCTACCATGGATTAAAGTCCTATGATACCCATTCTTCTACTGTAATCAGGGAGCAACTTGCGAAAAAGAATGAACACATGACATGAAAATATGATAGCTGAAAGCATTTCTCAATCTGGATCCTTGAATTCATCCTGGAGAACTTGACATCGTGGAGTTAAGTAACACCAGATTTAAACTGATTCAGCTATTCCAGCAGTCATATTTTCTACATAAGCCACACAAGCAATGAAACCTGAAAAAGCTAACTCTTTCTATTTCATTGATTTGTAATATCCTTTGATCCCTATATGAAGGTTTCCGGTTCTATAATTTACACCAAGAATAATCATAAAACATTCAGCTTTTGATGATACTAAACTTTTAGCTGTAAAAGATTCCTAGTCTGCAAATCAAGCTACATTATTCCCAACTCCTTCTAATAACAATAGATTTGATTTTTGCTTTCAAAAATATTGTCTGACACGAAGTTGCACTAAGAGTAACCATACAAATCTTCTAATGAAAGACATTTAAAATGAAAAAGAAAAATAAGAAGGGAAGATTAAACAAAATGAAAGATGAAGAAATATATGTAATTAGGAGTGAATAATAAAGATACAATAATAAAATAGTAACAATATATAAAATATAAATGTAAAAAATAATATTTATTTACTAAATGAATAAATGTATAAAATAAATGAATATATAAAATATACATATAAGTAAAAAATAAAAAAATATATATGAAAATAACATTAATATAATAAAGCTAAAAATTGAACATGATAAGGAGGCATGGATGTAGAAAAGAAGAATTGAGTATGAATGGATGAATTGAAAGTAGGACAGATGATTAGGAATGTTGTATTATGTAGGTAGTGGGGTATATGCCAAGAAATGTGCAATGAGTGTGTATAGAGAACAGAGAAGGAAGCTTAGAACAGTGATTGGAGTTGTGTTAAATTTGGATCTTTCATTTTTTCTGCTAGGAAAAAAGAAAGGGCCTAGTAAGTTCCTCTTTGCCAAGCCCCATACGCACTCCTGGGTGACTACTATTATGCATCCCTGCTGATTATGGCCACAATGGGCACCTGGAACTGTGTTTTTTCTTTTCTAGAACAAGAAATCTAGAAATCTGCATGTCTGAGGAGATTTCACTAGTCACCAGACTCACAATACTTCAAATTCCAAAGGCTATAAAAGACCAGTGCCATGTTCTGAACTAAGCAGACTACCCTCACTGCAAGGCCTGAAAAGAAATCCAAAGGAAAGAAAGCAGTGTGTATATCACCAACATGATTCTGATTCAGGGCAGTATTTCATTTGTAATATCATGCATATGCTTTTAAATTAGGTCCATTTAATGTGCCCTCTGTAGAGACAATTTTCCCAATTTTCTGCCTATTCAAAGACTCCTATGTGGTAACTCACTCACTTTTTTAGACAATGCTGGAAAATATTATTATCCCCATGGTGAGTAAGTGGAATGGACATAGGGTTGAAGATTGTACAGGATTCTCATTTCCAATGAATATAGACACTGTCTCGTAAAATGGCTCCACCTCAATGAGAGAACCCGTTTGAAAAGATATGTTGAATTCCGTTAAGAGCTGGATGAGCCTTAAGAAGTCTGAAGAACAGATCATTGACACAGGAAGTAAAGACAGAGAAGACATCCCAGAATGAAATGGCAAAATCCTGATTTGTACATGGTATTGGACCCTCGGCTGTTATCATGGCCCCGTGTTTAACTGTCAAGGGATTTCAAGGGAATTCCATACACCTTTAACTGATTAATATTAGGTCCCATGCTCCTCATTCTTCTACATGCAAATAGGGAGTAGCTTGCCAAGGAGGGAAGCATGACATACCAAGGAGGAAAAAAAGACGCCTGGAAGGCTTTCTCAACTGTGATCACTTCATTCCTCCTGGGAATCTAGACCAAGGTGGAGTGAAGTGATCCCAGATTAAAAATGGGTCAGCTAGCCCATGGAGCATTTTTCCTAGATAAGAGACATAAGCAGTGTAAGTAGACACAAGATACTCTGCTGATTCACTGAATTTAAGTTCTATTGTTTACCTTCATAGAGATTTCTACTTCTCCTCATTTTCCCCATGAAGAAAGTCTTAAATGTCTGCTTACTAAAGCTACCTGAGGCAGATGCCTAATCTACAGAACAAGGCACAGTGCTCAGAAAACCTTGTATTAGTTCTGGTTTCTTGCCTAAACATTATCTGACCCATAATTGGTGCATGATTAAATATACAACTGTGCTAAGAGAGGACATTTAAAACAAATAAAAATGAAGAAACCAAAGAGGTAAAAAAGCAAAGAAGAAAGACAGAAGAAAAAAACTAAACAGATTCAGAAAGGAACATTAGTAAGAAAAGAACAAAGGATAAATGATGGGAAGTAGATGATCACCTATGTAGAAAAGAAAACAGGGAGAATGCCAAGAAGGACAGGTAACTGGGAGAGTTTTACTTATGTAGTTAGTGGGGAATATTCTCCTGTATAGAGTTAACTTTAGGTGAAAAGAAATAATGAGAAAAGAAATGAATGAGAAATGAAGTGAATACAACTGTTTTGTTAAGATCAAAAAAGGGTGGTTTAATCTAGTAATAGTATATTCTCAAATATGATATTGAGTAATTAGTATTTCTCTTATCTAGGGAATGCTATTACTTGCACTCCAACATTTGTTCCTTTCTGTAGACCTTTGTTTAGGACTGTGGTCTTCTGCTGCTTCATTTTGCCTATCTATTGTAAGGCTTTTCTAACTTTGGTTTAGGCTGTCATTCATGTCAACTTTTGTTAGAATGGATAGAAGAGTCGGGGTATTTGGGAAGTTTTGGCAAGAACAAATAGAAGTGGAAAATAAGATTACCTTAAAATGAAAAAATAAAAGCAAAAACAAACATTGAAAGGAAGAAATGTATGTTCACACCAGTATGAGCTTGGGAAAAAATTAGCAGAACATATAGTGTTCCATAAATGAATTATGGGTGCCTGTGGAGAGCAGACAAAGCACCTTGGGACAATGACTGGGGCTGTGTGAATTTGAGATATCTATATTTTCTGCTAGGAAGTCAGGAATGGATCCCATCAACTCTCTCCCTTTCCGAAGCCCCAAAAGAAATATTTTCGTATGAATACTGTTTTGCATCCTTGCCAAGCCGTTTTGTCTCTATGAGGTTAAGAATTCTAGAACACCACTTACCTCAAGAAACTGCACTTTTCACCCGGGTAACCAGACCTTTGGAAGAATGAGCAGTTCGGGTGTCCTGGAGAAAGGAATCATCCCTTTAATCCAAAGTAAATTAGTTTTTGCATTAACATGACAATTCTGATTTGGTGTAGTATTTCACCTGGAATGTCATAAGACATGCTGCTTATAACATAGTTCTATTTACTGGGACCTCTGCATAACTGCTTACCATAAGTGTCCAACATAGCAAACCACTGACTATTTTAGGCAATTCTGCCAAGTGATGTTATTCCCATCTTGGAAAATGGTCTTAGGGATGAAGATTGAACAGAATCTCATTTTCATTGATCAGATATACTGTCTAGTAAAATGGCAAGTCAATCCTAATTTCTTACTCATTATGAAAACTGAATGGAAATCCATTGTGAGTTGGATGAGGATACAGAATCCTGAGGTATAATGTCACTGACAATGGGCCAAATTCAGAGCTGAGATGCCCCCAGCATGGAATAGCAACTCCTGAATTGTACAGGGTGCAGTACTCGAAGCTGTGGTCTTCGCCATATTTAATTTTGACATAAAAAGCAGTCAGTCTTCCCTGGTCGTAATGACACAGTGAACCGAGGCACTCAGAAAACATAAATCTTAGAAGTTCAAAGAGACTATAGTAGTGAAAACACCTACCTCATCACCCAGAAATTATTCTATGAAATAACTATTGCTTGTGAGAACCAGTACACAATGTGAAACTCACCTTGTCCACGATATCAGAGGCCTCAGCTTTCTCTACAAAGTTGAAACCTTGCATGAAAAGATATCCACAGACTACAGCCTATGCTACCATTGAAGCTTGCCTTGGGTTCTAGTGAGAGGTACAATTTATCATGCAGAACTTCTGTCATAGTTTTATTGGAAACATCATCTCCAACGTAGAAATGAAGAAATTCATCAATGCATAAATGCAGAAATAAAATTCGTTATAGGATATTTTGGAGTAATGCAAAAACCCAACCATCACAAAGATTCAAAAAGAAAGAGATTTATCTGCCCATTTCACTCTTGAACATAGATGCAAATGAACTCAATAAAACAATCACAAAGCACATCCAAGAACACATTAAAAAGATTATTCACCATGATTGAAGAGAATTGATCTCACAGAGGAATGGATAGTTCAATTGAAGAAAATAAGTTAATGCAATCCACTGCATGAACAAATTAATAGAAAAAAAAACTACATGATCATCTCACTACAATTTGAGAAAGCTTTTGATAATATCAAACAACCCTTCAAAATAAATCTAATGGAGCTACTGAGGATAAAAAGGCTATATTGAAACATGAAGAAGGCAAGCAACAGCAATCCTACTGACAACAGGAAATTAAATAGAGGGAAACTCAAAGCAATTACACTAAAATCAGAAGCAAGACCAAGCTGTTTCCTTCATTTTTAATTAGTGAATACACTAATTAAAGTTCTAGCAAGAACAATGTGACAAGAGGAGATTAAGGGAATATGAATTCACAAGGAAACAGTAAAGGATCCTTATTTGCAGATGAGATATTATATGTGAATGACCTCACAAACTGAATCTCGGAACTCCTATAGCTGGTAAACAACTTCAGTGAAATGATTGGTTACAAGGTACACTCAAGAAGTATCTGTAGCCCTCCTATATACACATGACAAATAGAGAGAGAAAGAAATAAGAGAAATAGATACACCAAAGATACAAATAACATAAGGTATTTTTAGCAACTCTAACCAAGCAAGTGAAAGAGTTGAATGACAAAATCTTTATGTCTTGATGAGGGAATTTGAAGACTTCAAAAGATGGAAAGAAATCCATGCTCCTGTGTTGGTAAGATTAACATAGTAAAAATGGCCACTGTACTAAAAGTAATCTAAGAACTCAATGTAATCCCTATGAAAATACCAATATACTTCTTTAAAGACACTAAAAGGGCAACACAATACTTCATATGTAAAAACAAAAAAATTTGGATACCTAAAAAAATCCTGAAAAATAAAAGAACTTTTAGAGTTATCAAGATCCCTGATCTTAATCTGTACTACAGAGCCAAAGTAATAATAACTGCATGGTATTGGCACAAAAACAGACATGATGACCAATGGAATGGAATAAAGGATACAGATATATATCCACACACCTATGGATACCTGATCGTTTATAAAGAAGCCAGAAAAATTCAATGACAGAAAGGAAGCAGCTTTAACAAATGGTGTTTGTCTAATTGGATGTCTGAGGTAGAAGAATGCAAAGAGATCCATATCTATTACTGAGTACAAACCTCTAGTTCAAATGGATCTAAGATCTCAATATAAAACTAGATATAGTGAAACTGATTGAAGAGAAAGTAAGCAATAGCCTTGAGAGTAGTGGCACAGGAGAAAACTTTTAACAGAACACTGAAAGGTCAGGAACAAAGATCAAAGATTAATAAGAGGACCTCATAAAAACTGAAAAGCTTCTGCAAGGAAAATAACATCATCAGCAGGGCAAAACTGAAGCCTACAAAATGGGAAGATATTGACCAATTCCACTTCCAATAGAGAATTAACATCCAAAATATATAAAAAGCAAGAATCTACATGTCAACAAAACAAATAACCCAATTAAAAATGGGGTGCATATCTAAACAAAGAATTCACAAAAGAGGAATCTCAAGTGACTGAGAAACACTTAAAGAAATGTTCAACATCTTTAGGCATCTGGGATTGCTCTCTACGGGCAATCAGCTACAGGGGATACAAGAAATTTTGTGTGCGTGGGGCCTGTACGTGGTTGAGGGTGGACTAGTTGCAGGTTCAGGCAGGGACAGGTTTAGTGATGCTTGGTAGGCTCAGGCCTGTGGGGTACAGATCATGGAGTTCACAATGGCAATGCACTGAGACACTCTTCTCCATCCTGGGTGCTAAGAGGGTTAAAAAAGGCTTGAAATATCTAAGGAATTGCATCAAAAACCCATGACAATCTGTTGCTAGGAAGAAAGAATTCAGACACAAAATCGACTTATGGGACAGGGACTGGAATCTCCCACTTTGTGGACAAGCAAGGACAGTCTGACTTGGGCCTGACCAGAAATCCTGTTGCATTCTACTTTTCTCCACACATCAAATTGAGCACTAAAGCTTCCAGGCCAGACTTGGGTGTGATTTCACTGGTTGACCACGGCCATACCCAAGTTTTTCGATCAAGGCTCTCTGAGAAGAAGGCCCTTCTAGGCTAAAACTGAGCACACAAAGCATCAAGGTAGTATGTTACATAGCTGTGTACACATGGAAAGGTGGGCAGAAGCATCAGGAACCCGCTCCCACCTCATTGGGGTCCTAAGCTTAGAACTGCCTTCCAATATTGCGAAAAAAGACTCCCTTGATCAACACATGACAAATCAAAATGGCCCCTATGTGTACCTGTTGCTCAGGTCTATTCTCTGAGTCAGATGGGTCATGAGAAGGCTACCCCAACACTTTTATCTTCATGCTCATGGATCAAGGGTGGTGACATCAGGAAACCTTCCATCTAGGTTCATGGGGATGCTGCCAAACTTCATCCATAGCAGGAGCCACCATAAGCCAGGAGCTTCACCTACAACTTCATCTGAAGAGGCAGGCAGTGCAGGACCCTGTTGTGGGGAAAAGATGTTTCAAAAGAAGAGATATTTCATCCCTCTTAGCCCCTGGATGTCATTTAGTGGTCTTATCCCTACCATAACTGTCTACTTGGCATTAATATTCAAATATTTTGACATATGTCCAAGTGTATCATAACCCATCTCCTCTCAGCAGTTCAATAAACCACCTCCACCTGACCCAAACCTGTGGGCACCACTCAGGATACTTGGCTCCTTTTCCTTTCTCTGAAGTCCACAAGGTGCTCTCAAATATGGATCATTTTGATTCCGCTATAGACACATAACTCTTCATATGTCCAGGGCTAGGCAAACAGGTAATTGAGAGCTCTCTGAAGTGATTAAAGTAGAAACATGAGCACCTAGACAGAAGGCAGAAGACACATGCCTGACTGATCCCAACAGGATGTCTGCAGCATGTCTGAACCTCTGCCCTAATCAGTGACTTCATGCTAAAGTAAGGTATCCTTAGAGGAAACAGTCATTGTTCCTTCATCTGTTCTCCCCATTGGACTAGAACCAAAGAATGGGAGTGAGAGGCCAAAGATCTGCCATGTGATAGAATGGGTTTGATCACCAAGCTCCAGGTAAATATACCTACAATTTCACACTGATTTTCCTCTCATTTTATTTCTCAATTTCTCCATCTCTGTATCTTTATCTATCATCTATCTATCTATTATCTATCTATAATCTATTACTTTCTGTTTCCATTTCTTCCTTCCTTTGACCTCTCCCTCTATTTCCTTCTCTCATATATACATTCATAGCCACAGCATCCAAGGCAGACAGGTCTGTCTGGATACTGTATGATAATACCATTTTCATTTGGGAAATGCTTTGCACTGTCCCACAGGAATCATTTATTTTCCATGAGCTGAGGGTCTCCAGAGGCCCAGCTCTATAGGGATGATAGTCCCTAAAACATAACACATAACATGCCTCCTGGAGACATTCCTGATATTGATTTCCACCTTTTCCTCTCACCCAATTGTCCTTCAGGCAGCCTCTCTGATGCAGAAAAGGGAGGTACCTCAGGGTGGACCTGATTTGAGTTCTCAGTGGTGCCAATCCAGCCACTTCCAAGGAGTGGTCGTGTCACATTAGGTCTAATTGACTGAGCCACAAGAAGTCACAGCAATCAAAGGATTACTCCACATATTATGCCTACATGAGCTTGTGTTTAAAGTTGGGTCCCCAAAGGGTCTCCACTATAAAAAACCTGTCTTTCCCAGACAACTCCGAACTGATCAATGATAGTCCTGGATCCCTGAACTAAATTTGCAGACAAGCTCAAAAGAGAACCCAAAAGAAAACCGAGAAAAAAGAGAGAACAGGTGGCAGAAAGAGAGGTGAGACGGGAAATGAGCATAGAACAGAGGGAGTGAATTGGATAAAACTCAGAGTACCACAATGGGCTTGTTGCTCTGTCATTCTCATCACAACTTAGAAGATATGCTGGCAGTGTGGGGGGGTCCGAGAAGTTAGTTCTGGGTGCTAGTGTTGATGATCACCTGAAATTTAGGAGCCTGTGGGTGACATTATGAACCCTGGCATATGGGATAAGTTTCCTTGCCTAAACCCAGATGAAGCCTCAGTTGCAGAGTCCCTTGGAAAGAGATTCTAACAATCTCTACAGACAAGGTAACCTCAAGACCTTTGAGGTTGCCCATCCTGCTTGAAGCAAGACACACCCTATGGCACCTGACCTGCACTGGGGCAGGATTCAGCCTCAAGGGCCAAGGATCACGTGAACTCTACTTTCTCTCACACAACACTTGGGCCAACAAGGCTGCAGGAGACCCAAGCCAGTCCTGTTCTGCTGAGACCAGAGGTGCTGCTTAGGGTGCTGGCAATGTCCACAAATGCACAGATACCTGCTGGCAGGTTCAGCAAAACCATTCCATTTAATGACAGTAGTGGAACAAATGCTAAACAATTCATGCTGTGAGACCACTCCCTCTGTCCTCTCATGTGCAAAAATAAAACAACAAACATCTACCTCTAGATTTGAAGAGGCAGCTTTCCTTATAGACTAGAACAGGCTCAGAGATTGCTTTCTAGATGCAGTCCAACACAGGGATTGTAGCAGGCTGTATGGGCATGCAGGGAGGTGAGGGGGTTCCAGATAGGGGTGCAGTGGGGAAGAGGATGGGTGGTAGATTCCAGAATTGTGGGTCAGTCACAGAATCAAGGACACAGGGTCTCCATAACTGCAATGCCCTGAGCTATTGTATTTAGTTGTGCGTGCTGAGGAGGTCCAGAAGGTGCTGCCTAGACCACCAAGAGAATTTTCCAAGATATCCATGCCAATCTGCAACACAGGAGAGTAGCCTCAGACACAAAAACATGGCCATGGGAAATAATGGCTGGACATAGTCCTCTTGTATCCTAACCAGGACATCACAACTTGTGTCTGCCCAGAGAACCTTTTGTATTCTCCTTGCCTCCACCTACCTGACTGACCACTAAAGTTGCCACTCCAGATTTGGGTGTGTTGACACTTTGTGACCCTGCCACAACCAATCTTCCAGGTCAAGGCAGCCTGCCAAGAAGGGCCTCTTCACAGACCCTGGGGTAGTAAGTCAGTAAGGTGGTGGTATCACAAAACTCCACATACATAGAAAGAGAGGCAGAAGGCACAACAAAGACAACTACTTGTGTTAATCAGGACCTAGGCTCAGAATTGCCTTTCCACATAGCAGAAGCATCAGTAATGGACAAAGGACAAAACCAGAGGCATTTGTATGTACCTGTGAGAATCCAGTTGCACATGTCTAAGCACTGAGTCTGATGGGTGATGAGAAAGGCTACCAAAAACCTCAAGTCTTCTTGACAATTAATCCAGGCTGGTTCCTTTAGGTATCCAGCCATATGGGATCAGGGCGATGTTGCCTCATTTTTCCTGTAGACGCAGATTGTCCAGGACCCTGTTACGGTGACTAGAATGTGTCTAAAGGAGAAACACTACATCCCATTTGCTGCCTTCCCTACCAGGCCTTTGGTTTGTTTCTTCAACTAAGGCATTGCCAGGTAGCTATTATTAGCTATCTCCAAGTCAGTCCCAACCTATCTCCTCACCTGAGCCTAACAACACCCCACGTCACCCCCAACAACAGGAACCCCTCAGGATAATTGCTTTTCTTTTCTTTCTCTAAATCCTCAAGTCAATCTCAGTTTTATATTATTCTGTGTCTTCTGTGGACATACACCTACCTATTGCCAATGCAAGGAACACATCAAACTCAGAGCTCTCTGATTATATTCAAGTAGAACCACTGGGCTAATACATACTAGGGAGAACATACATTCTGGACTGGTCCCACCAGAAAGCATGAAGCAATCTGCAGCCCTGCATCATAAGAACCTCTCAAGGCACCTTCATCCTTTCTCTCCTGTGGCCTACAACCAAGGAACAGGAATAAGTGGCTGTCATGTGAGAATGGTTTTGACCACCATCCCATATTCATATTCTCCTTCCCTCCTTTCCTTCCTTTCTCTCTCTCTCTCTCTCTCTCTCTCTCTGTCTCTCTCTCTGTCTCTGCTCTCTGTCTCAGTCTCCTCTCTTTCTTTCCATTGCTCCCTCCATTTATCTTACTCTCTCGTATGTGCAGTCATAGTCTTGTTCATCCAGGGAAGGAAGTCCTGTCTAGAAATCACTTGATATACCAGGTTCACGTGAGAAATGATTTTCACTACCCCAGAAGTATCCTTCCTACCATCATCTGAGAATCCCTAGAGACCCAATTCCATGCGGATGAGACTGTTAATGTAGGCCCATAGAAAAAGATGATTTTTCCTTCCTTATGAAGATATTCCCAGCATTGCTTTCTATCTCCTCCTGGAATCAACCTCTCTGATGCTGCAAAGGGAGCTCCTTCATGATGCAACTTCTCTGAGATCTCAGAAGTGCCATGGAAGCCACTCCACAGGACTGTTCTTGCCACCTTTCACACTGTTGCCATGGAATTAGTCTCATCATCTGAACCATAACTGGTCACAGCACTACATAGGCACATCCAGATATTATGACCACTTGAGCTTGTGCTGAGGGGTGGAGCCCTAAAGGTCCTCTCCTACACAAAACAACCTGACATTCCCAGACAACATTCCCAGTCCCAAGTCATAACCATTATGACTGCTACCCACAGCAACCTTTCTGGCACTATCACGGATCTCTGGGGCATACATTCCTCAATAGTGAACTCAAGAAGAATGAACACACACAAAGACACAGACAGTCTTCTTGGACCCCAGATTCTGCCAATTGTTAATTTTTGAGCCTCTTCTAATTAATTACTCTTCCACAAGATATCACTGGACAGGCAAGAGCAAGATAAACGTACATTTTGATCTTTCCAACTGGGTGTTCTCCCTTTGTAATATGTAAGGTGAACAAATCAAGAGAATCAACAAGTATGCTTCATGCATGGGTGTTGAGAATCACAGCAGGAGGCATTTTAAGGAAGGCATAGGGAGTCTAACCCTGACAACTAGGTACAGTGCCTGCCTGGCCACTTTTGGCACTGCTCAGCACAACCTGCTACTACACAGTCATATACGGTGTAGTGAGCCAAAAGAATGTCTTGGGCAACTTGCCCTGTGTACCCAAAAAAGAGGATGCATATGTCCATGGTGGTGCCACTCAGAAAACTTTTAGGGTACTAGGGTTGTGGTTCTGGAGCAGAAATGCTTTCTTTCAGTCAGTGATCCTGAACACCACCTGCAGCCAAACTGAAAAAGAATCCAATTTTCTGATGAAAACATTTAAACAACAGAAGAAAAATAAAGTCAGAGAGAATAGGAGGTAGACAAATATGAGCAAGGAGGGAATGAGGATTGTAGGGTGGAAGTAAAGTGGATAAAACACGTATGACAATAATGGCTGTGTTGTCCTGACAATTTGGGCATAGACATAAAAAGGTTTTTTGTAGAATGTGTGGTTCCTGGAAGTGAGCTGTGTGAGATACTGGTGAGTATCCTCCAAAAACTAGGGAGATTATGGGTGGCCTTGTGCACACAGGCATGTGGAATAAGTTTCCCTTCCTCAATGCTGATTCAACCACAGATACACATTCACTTGCAAGGTGATCCTCACAATCCTGACTAACACTTAAGACCTAGAAGGCTCTGCTTCCAGACTAGACCAAGCCAAATTCTGTGGCGCTTGGCCTGCACTGTGGCAGGACTCAGTCTTGTGCGAAAAGAATCAGATGGACCCTGTTTTTTCCCCGACCTGTGGGGCCAGTAAGTAGTGGGTCTCCCCGAGGACCATCCAAACCTGAAAGAGATTGGACGGGGAGAGAAAGATGGAGGCCAAGGAAATTGTGTAGGCTTTGTTTATTGAACGTTTTACAGGTGTTTTTAAAGGGCAGGGACAAAGAAGCAGTTGCAGTGAGGTGAACCTGAGGGCACAGAGTGAAATGATCTTGATACATTGTGTGGTTCTTATCAGAATGTCCTTTGTCTAATTCATAATCCTATGAAAGATTGTTAATTTCTCAAGCACTGAAGCAAGCAGAAGATCATTAATTTCTTAAGCACTGAGGCAAGCAGAAGGAACAAAGAAATTCCAGAGGGGCCTACTTACGGGCACCGAGCTCCTACTTGTCAGCCTGCCTGAATTATTAGGGGGGGGTGGTCTCCTACATCTCCCCCTTATCTTTATAACAAAATGAGGCATCTGTCTTAGGCTAGGTATCTTGCATCCAGGTGGGAATGCCTGTCCTTCATCACTGAAGGGACCACTGCAATTTAGGTGGACCTTCCTGAATAAAGGACAGTGCCAGTCATTTCCACACCGCTGGTACCCTATTCCCGTCATGGATGACCCCATAATTTGCTCAAGCCTGTCTTTGGCCGAAGTTTAGTAAAATCAAGGTCTGCCTTAGTTGCCCAATGTCTTCCCTTTTTGCACCTGGGGCAAACGTATGGAAACCCAGGCTTTGAGGGAGTAGTCCCATTTGGCGTGGGCTGTTGAAAAGCCTCAGGGCTCTCTCGGGCAAAATGTCCGGGTGATTTACACTTAAAGCAGACACGACCTTGCTGTCCTCCTCCTTGAAAAGCTGCACCTATTGCCAGGTTAACCGATTTTGAGACTGAATAGGAAAGAGGGTCTACGTCTGTGCAAAGCCGAATAAAATTATCTAAGCTTTCATTTCTGGTTTTTCCATGAAAAGTGGCACGACACGCAGCATTAGCATTCTCAAAATCCAGTTGTTTTATAAATTTACTATCAGTTTCCTCTGGCCCCATAATTCGTTCTGTGGCTTCTGTAAGCTGGGCAATGAAGTCACTATATGGCTCTTGAGTTTCTTGTACAATTTTTGAGAGTGAGGTGGTAGAGGAGCCCTTGCCAGGCAAGGCTCTCCAGGCCCCCAATGCAGCCTCTTTTACTTGAGAGAGTAGACCCGCTGAAAACCTAATCTGTCTGTCCTCAGATATATATTTGCCCTGTCCTGTGAGTTTATCTGTTGTCCACCTGCTTTCTTCCCTTTTGTTGGATCCCACTTTTTGTTTGGCTAAGGACTGTCACCTATCCACAAATTCAGCTTTCCAACGCAAAAAAATCACCTCGGGTGAGAACAGCCTGGGTATACCATTCTCCTGGAATCAGGAGTCAGCCCTGTGCCAGGGAATCTAGGAGTGCCATGGTAAAGGGTGCAGTAGGGCCATAAAGGTGCACTGCAGAGCTTAAGAACTTCAAATGTCTAAATTTTATCCTCCTAAACCTGGGGCCACCAGTGAGGTGGGCTTGTGCAGGCAGTGGAGGTTTCCATGGCCTGGCTGAGAACTTTCGGGGCCTGGCTGGGGGTCAGGTTGGTCCCCTTCATCAGAATCCTGGCTTTGATTTTGAGGTTCTTCCTCCTCACCCTCCTCCCCTGGGGAGGTTGCCTCTGCATCCTCTGAGGTGTCCTGACCCTCCTTTTGTGATTTATGGCTTTGGCCTCTTTTGACTATGGAAAAGGTTAATAGCGGCTTAGAAGCATTCTTAACTCCGGGGGCTGATGAGTGATCTTTGCTTTTCTGGGTCTTTTTCTTTATCAGAGTGACAACTGACGTTGTTAAAGCAAGCTGGGCCAAATTGCTTTGTAAGGAGGAGAGTTATGAAAGTAATGTAGCACGCTCCTTTTGGAGACTGAGGACCTTATTTAAATCTGAAACCTGTTTTTGAAGGTTTCGCTGAACAATCTGCAAATCAGGAGTAGGTTCTGAAGAAGCTATTGGGGGGGCACAGAAGTAATAGCTGGATTGCAAACTGGTGGACAATAGGGGGGCAGTCTTGAAATCAGAGGAGGCCAGTCAGGATTATGGTACTGAGCAGCTTCTTCCTCTAGTTCTTCCCCTTCTGAAGGAGTAAGAGAATCACAATCCTGGTCTTTTGGATCCATCACAGGGAAAGAGAAAACTGATTTTTGTAGGTCTTTTAAACCTTTTTTTATTTTCTGTGTGGCTGAGGGTTCTATGAAACCTTTTTCTTTTCTACAGCCGTTTCTAAATCTTTGAGGGTTGGATATAGTTTGTTATGGGGAACTTCACAAGGGCTCGGAGGAGGGGGTTGTGGCTTTACTTTAGGGTGAGCCCCCAGGTCCGTTAATGGCTTGTCAGAGGAAGGCAGAAGAATGACTGAATTATTAAAGGATTCTAGTCCCTGTGAATGAAGGGTGATATGGGAAGTGGAAACTGACAAAGGTTTTATATAGTCTTCAGCAGAGGCAACTATACCTGAAGAATTAGGCTACTGAAGAAGTTCACTAACAAGATTCCAATAATTAAATACCAGAATTGGGACCCGCTCTGGTCCTTTTGTTATGTAAAAGTCGTTAAGATCATCTTTAAACTTTTGCCATTTCTTTGGGTTTATAGAAGATGACTCTATACCGAACCACGGACAAACTTCACTCATGAAAATGAAAAAATTAATCAAATCTTTCTTTTTTACCTTTACCCCTCTCTCCCTGAGAGAAGTCTTGATATGCTTAACGAACAAGACTTCTCTCTACAAACCTTGACCCATCTTGGAATCTTACCCGATGAAGGCATTTTCTCGCAGGTCACAAGACCAGCCTGGAACCGGTGAAGCCAAAGTCTTTTTTCGTTGTCAGCTCCTACCACCGATGACGTCTACTACCATGCGCACGGCCTTTTGGGCCTCGTCAATCTGGGGTCAGAGACTCGAGCCCCACATCTGGGCACCAATCTGCCCTGACCTGCGGGGCCAGTAATTAGTGGGTCTCCCGGAGGACCATCCAAACCTGAAAGAGATTGGACGGGGAGAGAAAGACGGAGGCCAAGGAAATTGTGTAGGCTTCGTTTATTGAATGTTTTACAGGGGTTCTTAAAGGGCAGGGACAAAGAAGCAGTTACAGTGGGGTGAACCTGAGGACACAGAGTGAAATGATCTTGATACATTGTGTGGTTTTTATCAGAATGTCCTTTAATTATCTAATTCATAATCCTATGAAAGGTTGTTAATTTCTCAAGCACTGAAGCAAGCAGAAGATCATTAATTTCTTAAGCACTGAGGCAAACAGAAGGAACAAGGAAATTCCAGAGGGGCCAACTTATGTGCACCGAGCTCCTACTTGTCAGTCTGCCTCCATTATTAGAGGGGGTGGTCTCCTACAGTTTTTTTCCCACACCACTTCAGGGCCGACAGGACTACAGTAGAACTGAGTCATCCCTGTGTAGCAAGATTCAGCACTGAAAGACAGGGAAGTGATGGCAGAATCTGCAAAATAGTTCTACTTAATTACACTAGAGTACCAAGAACGTTAAGTACCTTAGGCACTGGAACAATTCTGTATGATCTCTACTGAGTAAAAAAAAAATACAGACTCCAAATTCGCAGCATTACTTACAGGCTAGGAAATTGTGGGCATGCAGGTAGGTAAGGAGATTCTTTGCAGGGATAAAGGTGTAGGTAGGAACGGGGAGTAGATCCAGGACCTGTGGATCACAGAACAAGGGGCTCCTGAATTGCAATCCCTGGGAAATTACATTCAATTCATGGCACCTGGAAGGCCAAAAATTTGATGTATAGGTCCTAAGGAATGCTTCAGAAAACCCATGCAAAAGATTTCCACAGAAAAAACAGGAAAGAGACTTGGGGATCCAGGATTGGACACTGTCCTCTTGTGGCTCAGCTAGTACATTTTGACTTGGGCCTCCCCAGAGATCCTGCTGAATTCTCCTTGACTCTGTCAATCTTAGAGATCACTAGCGCTGTCAGGCAAGAGCTGGGTATGATGATACTTGGTAAACCAGGTGAAATCCAAACTTTCAGGTAAAGAAGGCCTGCCAAGAATGCCTAAAGTGAAATCTGGGATGTAGGGAAGCTGTGTGGTGGTGTCACAGAAATATGATCACATGAGAAGTTGGGCAGATACCTCACCAAAAACCACCACTCGTTTCAATGGGGCTCTAGACACAGAACTACTACCATTCCTGGGAGAAGGAGCCTTGCAATGGAAAAAAGCAATGCAAAAGGATGCTTTGTGTGCCTGTGAGGGCTCCAGTTTTTCAGGTCTGAGCCCTGAGTCTCACGGAAGTTGAGAAACTCAGCAAAAATACCTCAAACTTGTTCATGTATCCAGGCTGGTTCCTTCAGTTGCCATTCCATCTTGTTTCAGGTGAATTTTGCTACACTTCATCCACAATAGGTCCTATAAGGATCCAGGGACCCAATTTCACCTGCAGAGTCAGGTTGCCCTTGTCATTTGTGAAGAGAAGGACAGATCCAAAGGAGACACATTATATGCCTCCTTCCCCCTTGCCTACCAGGCAGTGCGGTTGCATCTCCAACCTATCAGTCTCTTAGGCATTGCCAGTTGACCATTATGAGCTATGATCAGGACTGTCACAACCCCTTTCTTCTCCCCAGGCGAATACACCACCTAGAACCAAACAAACCAGGAGTCTTTCAGCCTTCCTATTGGATATAGGGCAATGCTCAAGGCAGCTGTGTACATGTTATGGCTCCAAGTTCTCAGGTTTGGGCCATGAGTCACAGGGGAATTAAGAAAGACAACGTAACACTCAAATCTTTCCAATGGCTCCAGGCCAGAGCCTACATGTATCCTCGGATCTATGTTCAGGTGGATGTGGCCACATTTCTGGAGTCTCTGAGGAGTAGAATCTTGACGAGTAGACTCAAAAGGAATAACTGCACAAACTCACACACATTTACTAGATACAAACACACACACACACACACACACACACACACACACACGCAAATACACACAGACAATCATCTTGGACCCCAGATTCAAATGGATGCAAAATTTAGAGCCTCCGGTAAGTAATTATTCTTCCAACTGATATCAAAGGACAGGGCATAGTAAGAAAAAGTGTTTTTTTCAACCCTTGACACTAGGTATTCTCCCTGGATAAGAACCAAGGTAACCTAGTCAGGAGAATCGATGATTACCCTTGCTGCACATGTGTTGTGATTTCAATGTTGTTGGCGCTTGTTAGAGGAGGCATAGGACATTCAAAATCTGCCTCAATGGTTCAGGATGTGACTGGTCATTTTGGGGCTATTCTCTTAAGAGTCACCATGAGGGAGAGGACTGTCTTTGGCTACTTGCTTTCCTTGTACACAAAATCAGATGCATATGTCTATGGCAATCACTCCAGATCAATGTAGGGTTTCAGGGATGTGGCTCTGGAGCAGAAACCTCTTCTGACAAGCCTGTGTCTCTTAACTCCACCTGCTTCCAAGTTTATTGATGACCCAATTTCTGACAGAAAAGGGAAAATAAAACATGAAAGGAAGGATGAGAAAAAGGTAAGGGACACCAGGAGTAAGATTAAGAGAGACAGGAGAGAATGTGTATCGTAGGGAAGGAATTAAATGGATGATACTCAATTGACCACAATATAGAATATGTATTATATACAAATAGTATATGTGTTATGTATATACAAAATAGTCAAATAATCACATAAGCCTACTTCCTAAAATAAATTAAAAACTAGGCAAACCTAAATAAAGAAATATAGCATCTTACATACAATTTACTTGAAGAGAAAAAAAGAAAATGTCAGGAAATATTATTGTATAGAAATATAAATGCAATAGGGAATTGATCAAGCAATGTCTCACTAAGGAAAAATAGGATATATCGAGTGTGGCACATAGTAAGCACACAATGGCATTTGGACTAAAAAACCCTATAGGGTGCTAAGATCAAGGATCTCAGGATCTAAATCTGCGATGACCCTAAGTCCCTGGCTCCAAGCCACTATAGGTCTTGGCAACCATATATCCAGTTTTAGGCATGTAATTAAGTTCCTTATTCATACATCATGGCTTCAAGTGGAAAAGACCCACACAATCCACATCCAGAGAAGGTGTGCAAAGACAGAAACAGAGAAAAGAATCTTAAGAAGCATGAATTGACACAGCCTGCTACCCCTGAAACAAGAGGCAGAAGAGGAAGAATTAAGGGACAACAACATGTTAAAAACATGAGGGGGTGAGAGACGTCTAAAATTCTTGCCCCACGAAATTAATTTTTTAAAAAATTTACTAGGATTCTAATGAGGAGGGAGGACTTAAACACATGCAATAACTGATGACAATCTCAAACAGCACATTTATCTCAGATATTTACACTGGGCTAAAACAAAATGCCACTGAATACAAACATTAACACCTATGAGGCTTAAAAAAACAACTGAAGCTTCCTTTTCTCCATTCCATAGACAAAGGAAACCATAATAGTGGGGAGTGAAAGGAGCCTATAGTCCCAGTAATCTGGAAAAACGAAAGAGAAATTGGTTTTATCGCAGGAATTAAGGCCCACAAGAGAAACTAATTCAGACCAAGTCCCCAGTACAAATAAGGGAACACATATAAAATTCCACACAAAGTCCTGTGGCAGTGGTACAAACCTTTAATTAAAGAACTTTGAAGGAGAGGCAGGCAGATCTCTGTGATTTGGGTGGCAGCCTGATCTACACAGTGAGTGTTGAGACATGAGTGTTACAATGCAGAAACTCTGTCTCAAAAAGAAAAATCCCACAAATTATTATGAATGCCTCCACCTTCTGAAGAAACATATAATTCAGATTTAAACTAGTTAATTTAATCATTTGAATGATATCCTGATGCCTTTCCAGAAGAAGCCCTTCTCAATTTCTTAAGCCTTGCTCTCTTGGGAATATTATGAGTTTTTTCAGAATGAGAAGGAGGATGTCTTCTTATATTTTCAGGCACAAAAATTATGAAAATTTGTATTGAATTACAAACATAACCAAACAAAAGATATTTCAGAGTTCAAAGACCAAGACACAAGAATACTGAGACAATGATTTTTCTCATACTAAAAACTATTCTCTTGATGAACAAAATATGTGAGTACATAAAACCAGAAGTAGCAACCTGATTGGTGAAGAGGAAAAAAATAGTCATGTCTCAAATAAGAAAACAAAATAATGGTTCTTTAGCAGGTATCACAACCAAAACTCCTTACAATAAATAGAATTTTTCTAAGTTCTTTAGCAATACACTACAGATAGCAAAATAGAGAAGCCAATGAATCAAATTTTGAAAAATAAAGAGCTCTTTAGAATCCTGTAACCCTATGTTACTTAGCCCCACATCTTCTGTCTCTTGCATTATCCTTACCTCTAGCTTGGATCCTGTTATTTATCCCTAAATTAAGGATATACCGTTACCTCCATCCTTGGCATCCCTGTTCTTAGACCTGAAGGTTGTGTTTCAGTGTCAGTTTCCTGAGAGAGATAAGACCAAGGGTTGAGAAGTTAGAGAAGACAGAAAAAAATGGGATCAGGAGTGCTAACAGAAGCTGAATGCTAATGCAAGCATTTTTAATAAAGAAAGAATAAGATATAAAGAAATAAAAAATTAAGAAATAAGAAATAAATAGAACACCTTTTATACAGTTTTCCTAAAAAAAAAATGGTACACTGTCCGAAAAATCATCAAAAAATGGGACAAAACCAATGGGAAAGCTTATTCAGTAATGATTCACAACGACAACACACACTATTCCATGTTTTTCACAGATCAAGTCTTAGGACTCAGAACCACAGGCCCTTAGTGTGGCAATACCTGGGTTCCCAGGATCTGAATACTCATCCCACCCAACTGCAGGAGACCAGTCCATTATTGACCTTACCAGAAATAAGTTTCTTCTGTCCACATCACTGTATCTGGGAATGCTCCAGAGAAGAAAAGTATGGGTCATCTTGTGAATCTCCAGGATTGGCAGTTTCCTGAAATTGTTTCATAGTGCTTTCAAACTCAGGTTTCAGTTCCCTGGGAATCACAGTATTATCCTGTGTCTATTACCACCACAAAACCAGGAGAAACAGTGAGTCGTAAAATCTCTCTTGAACCAGTATATCACCATGTCACAAGAAAAGCTCAGGAGCCCCACATACTCATTGAGTGTCCAGCACATGAAGACACATAGGAAAGTTTCATGTCCCAAGGCTTCTATCTGCCTCAGATGTGATGCCTACCCTCAGAGGCCGAGTACTTTAGCATCGGTTAGAATTACTGAGAAGCTGCAAAAGCTGCTTCTCTTAGTGAGTTCCGGAGGAATTAAAACACAAGCTGAAGAAAAGGAAACCAGAACCTTGCAGACACCACCAGCCCTGACATCCCGTGGAAGCCCTGAACTGTACAATCAAGGTCGACACACCTGAGGCTGAAGGGATGCCAAAATCTCAGTCCCAGTTTCTGGGAAACATAAGACCCAAAAATACCCAAACCCCAGACATAGTTCACCTTAGGTATCTGTAACTCCCAGTCCCCCACGCCAGAGACCACAATTTACTCCCATACCTCAAGACAGTTATTATTTCCTCAGGCCTATCTCCTGTACTTAAAATACCACAACATTCCTGAACATTAGGGAGCCTGCTCAGAGTGGCATCTGAGTTCCCTCATAGTGCTAATTCCAGATAGCCAGGCAAGAATAGGGCTCAGCAAGAAGAACCAGTGACCTAGAGGCAAAAGGACCAGATAATTGTTTCTGTCACCAGGACAGTCCTCTAAGAAGGTCAAACTGTGTGGCCTAAACAAGTGCTAATGAGGCAAAGGGATGAATTCCTCCTTACATCAGCAGATACTGTGACGTAACAGTGCTTCGCACTATATGTCCTGACAGCACTTGAATCATTATTGTATATGTGATGCCATCAGCTAACACTGTTGCTAAGCATGGGGTGGCAGGAGGTGGGATTGAACTAAATAGATTTCTGCAGCTGCAAAGTAGCATTACCAGCTGCTATGTAACTCTGGGGGGAAGGGACAAAGTCAATCTTAGGCTATTGGCAGACCTCCATCATTAAGAAAAACAAACGTAGATCATTATGTAGCATAGTCAATAGTCAGCTCCTCAATTCGACCTATCCCGAAGGGAATTTTAAATACAGTAAATACAGAATGCGTGATTTAGCAGCACATATACTAAATCTGGAATGATACAGAGATGATGAGCATGTCCCTTGTGCAAACTGACATTCAAAATCATGACGTTTCCACATTTTTTAAAAGAAAAAAGTAAAGAGCACTCAATTAAAACTTTTAAAATATGCCAACAGATTCCTCAAAGGCATTGCATAAGATACATTACTCTGTTTGATATTTTCAAATAGCTGTATGCTTCTTTCCTCCATGAAATAATGGCTATGATTTATGGAGTATTCCCTAAAATCCTATAAAGCTGCTGTGTAATACCATCTTGTGGTGAGAAAACTGACACCTGCTGGGTTTTTTGGGATGCTCCTTTAATCTCAGCACTCAGTATGCAGAAGCAGTTGGGTCTCTTGACAGTTTGAGGCCACCCTTGCCTACATAATGACTTTCAACACTATCAAGGGTACAAAGAGACACGGTGTCTGAAATAAATGAGTAAATAAATAATAAATAATAGAACATATAAATGGAGGAATACAGAGAAGAATGAACGAATAATAAACTAAATAATACAATATTTAATATTTTTTAAAAGAACAAATAGAACACTGAAGGTGAGAGAGTTTTCCCTACTTCGAGCTATAAAGCTAGCAACAGTATTAATTTATGCTTTCACTGATAAGTTCTCTATGGAATCCAGGCTGATCATGAACTTCTAGCTGGAAATGAGCTTTGTGCCTCAGACCTGTAAGTAACTGTACCTGTATCAAAGGATCAAGCTCAGAAATATTTGGCCACTGGGTCATAACAATACACATGTTCCCACACCTTAGTTAATTTACTCTCACCTCAGTTGTATCTAGAAATATCTTATCTTATTCAAAGCTGTTAATCATTCCTATATCTGTTTCTCTCCTTGTTTATGGCATTTTTACAAATATTTGTTTGTTTTCATGAAAAGCTCTCATATATATCAGTCCTTGAACTCCTGGCCCTCCAGTTTCTGCCTCATAAGTGGAAGCATTTCAGGCAAGTGCCTCCATACAGAGCACTGTTGTGTTAATATCTGAATCAGAAAAGTATCATCTAGTGATATACAGAAGGTTACATCCACAAAACCAAAATTTGCAAATTTATCAGATATTAAAGTACCCTAGTTCACAGGATTTCCCTAAGATCCTAGTGAGTAGCATTATCTCTAATTTATATTTTATTAAATATAAAAAAGAAACTGTCATCTGTTCTCTTGTGTAGTCAATTGTATGAAAATCATTCAATGAATTCTATGACATAAAAATCTGATCATCTCACTATAGGGTGAGAAATATTTTCACTAAATCCAACACTTCTTTATGATAAAATATTTTGAGAGATATGGGATAGAAAGGCCATACTTAAATATACTAAAGGCAATTTACAGCAAGCCTACAGGGAATATAAAATTAAAGGGAGACAAACACAAAGCAATTCCTCTAAAATCATTAACAAGGCAAGGTTGTCCATTCTCTCCATACCTACTCAATAGAGTATATGAAGTTCAACCTTGAAGGGGTAAGACAGAAGAAGGGCAGCAAGGGAATATGTATTGGAAAGTAAGAAATATATGTATATATATATATATATATATATATATGTATATACACACACCCACACACAAACACACACACACACACCTATGTATACACGTACATATATATATATAATATGATAGTATATATAAGTAACAGCCAAAGTCAACCAGATAACTCCTATAACTTGTAAACTCCTTCTATAAAGTGAAAACCTATAAGACCAAGTCAAAATAAATGTGTTAGCCTCCAATGTACAAATGAAAAATGGACCAAGAAACAAATCAGGAAAACACCTCTCACAATACCTGCAAATAACATATGGTATCTCGGATGACTGTAACTAGCCAGGTTTCAGACTTAAATGTCAGAAAAGTTTATGTCCTTGAAAAGGGAAATTGAAGAAGATTTTAGAAGATAGAAAGATATCCCATGCTCCAGGGTTGGTGGGCTTTACACAGTAAAATACACATTTTACCAAAAGCATTTGACAGGTTTGGTGTAATCCCTATCAAAATCCCAATACAATTCTCTACAGTCCTTATATAGGCAATACCCATTTCAATATGGAAAATGAAACAACAAAAATTAGAATAACAAAAGTAATCCTGAAAAATAAAAGAACTTCTGGAGGTACCAACTTCCCAGATGTTAAGATGTATTACAGAACCAAAGTAGTGAAAGGAGCATGGTATTTACTTAAAAACAAACATGAGGATCAATGGAACTGAATCAAGGATACAGAATGTCATGGGATAATTTCTCCCTTTATCCTTAAGGAGGATCCAAATGTCCTTGTCACTTCAACTCATTTAAGGGTGATAGAGATAGAGCTCTGGAACAGAAATATTGTCTCTCATGTCAGGATCCCTGAACCCCACCTGCAGCCAAACTACAAGAGATCCTAATTTCTGACAAAAACATTAATGAAATGAGGACAAAGAAGAAAAAGTCAGAGAGACTAGGAGACAGACCATGATTAACAGGAGAGATTGAGGATGGTAGGGAGGGAGTAAAATTGATAAAACACATAGGACTAAAAAGGCTGTGTTGTTCAGGGAAACTGGACACAGACTTGAAGTGATGATGTTCAGCTTGTGTAGTTCTTGGATGTAAGGTTTGTGGGCTATTGGTAAGCATCATCCAAAACCTTGTGAGATTGTGGGCAGACTAGTGAACAATGGCATGTATATTATGTTCCCTTTATCAACCCAGATTCATTCACAGATACAAAGACCCTTGCAAAGAAATACTCACAATCCTGAGGTGGCAGCCTAAAGACATGGGAGGCTATGGTTTCTGTTTGGAGCAAGCCAAACCATGTTGTGCTCGGCCTATTGTGTGGCAGGCCCACCTTGAGTCTGCTTTTTCCTACAGCTCTCCTGGGACAACAGGTTAGCAGGAGATTGGAGATAGTACTGTCTACCAAGGAACATGCTGGGCATGTCCACTGAAAAACAGGGACAAGGCTGGCAGACCTGCAAAACAATTTGACTTGATGACAGTAATGCACCAAGAATGTCAATTACCTTGTGCCATGGGACAATTCTGTATGGAATTTCTTGAGCAAAACATAACAAAACAACACAACAAAAACAAAAACAAAAAAAAAACCCAGAAAACCTAAAAATGACTACTGAGTCTACGTTGGCAGCTTACCTTACAGGCCAGGCTTGGAGAGAGATTACTTTCTAATTGCAGTCCACTACAGGGGATTCTAGAAAGCTCGTATCAGCATGCCAGTAGATAAGAGGATTCAGGGCAGGGGTGCAGGTTCAGGTGTTTATGGGTGATAAGTTCAGGACCTGTGGGTCACAGAACAAGCTGGATTCTTAATTTCTCTACGCTGAGATACTCCATTCAGTTCAGGGAATCTGAGGACACAGAAGTTGTGGTATAGGTCCTAAGGAATGTTACAGGAAACCCACGACAATCTGTACCACAGAGTATCATCCTCAGAAACAAACAAAAATAGGACCTGGGGACCAAGGACAAGACATTGCCGTTTTGTGGTACATCAGAACATTTTGACTTGGACCTTCCCAGAGTTCCTGGTGAATTCTACTTGACTCTGCCGTTCTGGAAAACCACTAAGGCTTTCAGGCAAGAATTGGGTGTGCTAACACTCAGTGAATCTGCTGATGTCTAAGCTTTGAGATCAAAGCTTTGAGGCCTGCCAAGACAGCTTCAGGCTAATGCTGATCTGTAGGGAAGCTAGGTGGTGGTGTCATAGATATCTGGTCACACGGGAAGTTGAGCAGATACCACAACAAAGACAATCTCCCATCTCCATGGGGCTCTAGACTCAGAACTGCTTTCCTTCTTGGTAAAAACCTCTCAAAAGAGAAAGGGCAACGTTCAACGCTACTAAGTGTAAATGTTAGGTCTCCAATTGATTGGGTTTGACCTATAAGTCTGATGGAAGTTCAGAAAGAGCCAAAAACCTCAAATCTACATGCCCAAGGATCAAGACTGGATCCTTTACCTACCATTCTATCTGGGTTCAAGTGAATTGTGCCATGCTTCAACCACAACATGGGCTATAAAGGTCTAAGCACCCAATTTCACCTAAAGAGACAGGCTGCCTAGGATCCTGTTGTGGGGAGGACAGGTCTAAAGGAGAAACATTAAATGTCTCCTGACACTTTGCCTACCAAGCAGTTGGCTTGCATTCCCACCCTATCAGTCTCCTAGGCATTGCCAGGCAACCACTATGAGCTAACACCACATCTGTCACAACCCCTTTCCTCTCCGCAGGCAATTACCCAGACCCAACTAAACCAAGAAGCACCCTTCATTCTATCTAATGAACATAGGCCAAAACTCACAACAGCTGTGTGTACCTGTGAGGGTTTCAGGTACTCAGGTATAAGCACTGAGTCTAAAGAGAATTAAGAGAGGCCACCTAAACCTCAAATCTTCTTGCCAATAGATTTAGGCACAGGCTGTATTTAAGTGTTTCTTACTAATCAAGCAAAATGAAAATTTACCTTTTGTTTGGAAATTTAAATCAGAATTCATCAATACACATGTTTATAGATCATACTAAATACTATTTGCAAATACAAAGTTAACACCATTGGATGAATTCATTAAGACTATCTCTGTTTTCCCCCCTCAAGAAGTAGCTAAGGTAATTCTTCCTAAAATAATAAAAAAATAAAAATACCACATGAGGTAGAAATGAATGATCCAAGATGCAATTAGTAAAAACCATTTGTTTATATATGCCCTAGTAATAAAAATCATATGGTTGGTAAAAAATAAACAATAAATTTGTTAAAATGGTTAACTGAGTTTACGTTTTATAGTCTTGTTTAAATAACATTCTATACACTTGCTAAACTAAAAGAACACCCAAAATATTTAAATTAGCTTTAGCATCACTGTTGACTGTTTTTTATATCTTCAAATTAGTAATTTCTCTAAAAAAGGTAACAAGAAGTGAAATCTGCTAGGAATCGAGAGAAGCCAAACTAACTGGTAAAAGTAAGACATTCTTGCACCAGAAGTGAGGAATTCCTGGATGAAATCTATTTTACTCAATAGAACTATTTTTTAGCAAACAATTTTATGACTTTATTTAAAAAAAAACAGTGGTAATAAAATCCACATTTACGACATAGATGAGTAAACAATTTTCACACTGAGAGAAAACCACATGGAATTTTTTCCAGAGACCCTCAAATTTTAAAAGTAAATTAGTCCTGTACTGACATATTAACTGACTCCTGAGCTCCCTATGCATTTTTTGGGCTGTGAAAACAGGCATGGATTTCATCAACACTCCACTAGATTACATTTATCCCTCAATACGTTCATCCAATCCTTTATTCAAGGAAACCATTCACTAAATGCTCCTTGTATGTGGCTTTGCTGGAAAGAGAGACAGCGGGATGAGGGGAATGAATAACACAAGAGTTTCCCTCCTGAGGACAGGAAAAGATATTTTAAGGTCTGCTCAAAGGAAATGGGATTTTATCTTCCAGGCCTTCTTCTGCCCATGCAGTACTGCCCTGGGACACTCCCTCCCAACCACTGACCCCTTGGCCTGCGGGTGCCCATGCCGCTATGTTGTTATGTATATTTAGATATGTTCCAAGTTCTCACAAGGAGAAGGGTAAGTAATTGATTTCACTGAACAGATGCTGTTCACACAGTTGCCAATATCAGCCAATATTCTCAGACACAAGAATAGACAATTTTACTGATTAAAGAATGTACTTAATTCTGTGATCCCTGCATGATAACCAGATTTATTCTGGGATCCTGAGGATGGTTGTGTCTGCATGAGAATGTGCCATAGACCAATCATCACTCCTTATTCTAAAATAAGAGGAAAAGTAATAGATGTACTGTCCTATAACAACTACATACACGATTCCATTTGCCATGTCTTACTTATATTTTGTGGCATGGCTTTGTTTATAGGGGAAATATACAGTATGCATTGACACTCGACATTTCATGGACATTTTTACGTCCATTCACAACCATTGATTACAATTAACTAATGATTTTATATGAACAGTAATGAGAATAGAAAATTCCACTAATAACAGCACATGACTGTTATCATTGCACTGTATAACGTGTGTCATAATAGGCTCCACTTCAGAGTTGTGATTGTATGAGGCTTCTACTATATAACAATCCTTGATCTTGTTTAAACTTTAAGGGGATAAGTAGGAGAGGTGGTGATCTACATCTACAACATACATAGCATATTCCCTCCCCTCACCTTCTGAGGCTTGCATTCCAAACTACATGAAGAACAAGTCATGAATGCTGCCCGGTAATTTGGGAGCTTCCTCAACCCCAGTTTCAATTTTACATTACAATTAGGTCCTTTGATACACATTCTTCCACCTGTAATTAGGGAGCAACTTGCCAAGGAGGAACAAATGACCTAAAAAGTGATGTTACAAGGGATCTCTTCATCTCGATCCTGGCATTCTTCCTGAGGAACATGACAAAGATGGAGTTAAGTAACATCAGATTAAAACTGAATCAACTATTTCAGGCATCCTATTTCCTAGGTATGGTACAAAAAAGGAACTGTTACTATTTCATTTGTTTTGAATCTCCTTTCTATCTATGCATGGAGGTCCCTGTTCTGTAATTTTCACCATGAATAATAACACATCATTTTACTTTTGGATAATGCGCATCATTTAGCTGTACATGATGTCTAGTCTTCAAATCAAGGTACAGTGCTCCTAACTCTGTGTGGTAGTAGTATACATGAGTTTCTCTTTCAAAAACAATGCCTGACAGATAGGTAAATGAATTGTAACATTACACCTCTCCTAATAGAAAACATTTAAATATACAAAAAAGGAAAAAAGAAAGAAAAAAGGAAATACAGAAGGAATACAAGCAAATGAAAGATGAGGAAGAAATACCCATGAGAGTGAGTGAAAAAATAAATGATAATGGGAAATTGTTAAGTAGGAATGGATATAGGAAAGAAAAATGGAATAAGAATGTATGAATGAAAAGAAGGACTGATGATTGGAAATGTTGGATTATGTATTTTGTGGTGTATATTCCAAGAAATGTGCTTTCAGAGAGTGTAGCGATCAGAGAAAGCAGCTTGGAACTATGATTGGTGCTGTGTCAAATTTGGATCCCTCAGTTTTCTGATTGGAAGACAAGAAATGACCCCAGGCAAGGTCACCCTTTGCAAAGCCCTATATGAACTCCTGGGTGATTCCTGTTTTGCTTCCCTGCTAAACAAAACCACAAGGACACTAGAAAATGTGATTTTACCCAGCTAGGACAAGAATTCTAGAGTTTTGCATGACTCAGGTGATGGCAATGCTTAACGGAGTCAAAAGACCATAAATCCCCAAAGATATAATGGACCATTGTCATGTTTTGGAGGAAACAGACCGCCCTCATCTCAAGGAACAAAATGAATCGAAAAGGAAGCAGTGTGTGCTTCACCAACACAATTCTGATTCATGGCAATATTTCACCAGGAATATCCTGTTGCTTTTCACCTATAATATATATCCTAGGAATGTAAAAGGAACAAAAGAAATACTACATCACAGAAGCTCCATGCCTGTTTTGACCATGAGACTTGACCCAGAGCATGTCATTGTGTTGGTAGGCAATGATGATCTCATACTCTATCACCATCATATACAGGTCCGCATGCCACAGCGTCCCCACCAACTTATGACACATCAATTTATACTTACTAATATTTTCCAAAGTGCATAAAACTGTCTAGGACTGGTAGGTTCTTTGACATTTACTGCCATATATTTACCTACTATGCATATAATAATGCACACATTTAATTGAAAGAAACGAGTTACCATATGAGTAGATATTTAGGAACTTATCTATAATTTGGATTCTCCTGTTCTCACTCCGCAATACTGGAGACCAACACCACTATTATGCTTCTGCCTTACTCACCCTCTTTCAACTCAAATGAAAACAATATCAACGCCTTCTGTCTTATTTGTAGAATGTGAACCACATGAACATGGTGCAAATCTGTAGAAAAACTAATTGTTTGAATTCTATTTCCAGCAAACACATAGATACATTTACACAGCCACATGTATACACATCCCACTCACATATGATGTATAAAATGACATCCATGCTCACAAGAACAAAGGCACCACTTTACCTTGCAATATTTAAGAAGGACATACATTTATAATTGGATTACTTGGATATTTTACTTACCATGTGGGGAGTACATTTCATATATAAAACACCTAACTACTGAGACTTTAGACTCTACTCCTCACTATTGTGATATTTGGTGATATTCAGAGCAAAAGACCATTTTCTCTGCTCAACTTTGAGCCACAATATAATCACTCTTCCCACATGGTAAGACACTGTGAATTGAGGCTTGTAGATGCTATCAGATAGACAATATTAGGCAGTTTCCATATTAGATACAATACCTATATCCTTAACAAGGAACTATTTTAAGAAATAGCTTCAAATCATGAAGAAATATACACAGTGGAAACCTCACCCTGCCTTGGACTTCTTTAGCTTCCTATTCCATAGTGATCAGTGTTTTCACAGACCAAAGAATATGTCATCAAGTATTCCTGCCTTGGGTTCTAGTGCTATCTCCAGAATATCTTTTAAGGCTTTGGCTATAGCTTGATTTGAAGAATCAATGCCAGCATACAATGAAATGAAAAACTGTAGAGGATAATAATCTTGAGAAAGTAACATAGCCAAAGAAATCACTGCATTCCAGCTGCCACATGCTTGTTGACCAGATGATACTGTAACATAGGTATCACATTGGGATTTCCATACAACCATCATGACCTCACAGGTTGTCATGGTCTAGAACTGTTCTTAGTGCTACTAAAATCCCAACTACTCATAACATATCGGGATGAACTTCTTTACTTTTTCCACAGGTTATAAGTGTCTTTATGTGTTGATATCTATTTATTATTCCTATCACACAATTATGTCTTGTCACTAGATCCTAAGAGAGTTTTTGACAAAATCTAACACTCCTTCATGATAAACCTCTTGGAGAGATGGGAGATGCATTCTATATCTAAACATAATACAGGCAATTTCTATCAAGAACTCTGCCAACATCAAATTAAAAGGAGACAGAGTCAAAATAATTCTATTAAAATCGTGAACAAGAAACAGTTGTCCCCTCTCTACATACATATTCAATAGTACTCTAAAAAGGAACAACTATAGCGGATAAGCATCTTCAATGAGGTGGTTAACTACAAGATTAACTTAAAAAGTCTTTACTTCCCATATACACAAATGACAGATGGACAGAGTAAGAATTAAGGGAAACAACACCTTTACAAACCTACAAAATACACCAGGTATATTGCGGTGTCTCTAATGAAGCAACTGGAAAACTTGAATGACAAAGACGTTTTTCCTTGAAGATGGAAAATTAAGAAGAGCACACAGGATGCAAAGACAGCCCATGCTCCTAGTTTGGTAGGATTGGTATAGTTAAAATGGGCATTATATGTGAAGAAATCTGCACATTCTATGTAATCTTTAATAAAATAGTTAAAGAACAGAAACTTAAAGAAATGTGCAACATCCTTAGTGATCTGGGGTAGCTCTCTATGTGCAGTCCGTTACAGTGCATCCCAACAAGGTTGTCTGGGTATACAAGTGGGTGAGGGTGTTCCCTGTTGGGATGGCAGAAGAAAAAATTATGGTTGGAAGGCTCAGGACCTATGGGTAACAGAATGCAGGGGCTACACTATTGTACTTCCCTAAGATGCAACTCTCAATTATGGGCACATGGAAGGTGCAAAAGCTGCTTAAAACTCCAAAGGGAAAGCTCTAGAATATCTATGATCTATGCCAAACAACAATGCAGCACGGTGTCCTCAAACCAGTTAATAGAAACTCAAGGCTAGTCTGTCCAACATGAGATCCGGAGTTCTAATTTTAAAAAAAAGCCTTCCTCTTACAATCTATTCTGTTACAGAATGCAACATCCATTAAATTAAATTGATGCAATAGCAATTCAAAAAAATGTCAGCCCACTGAGAACACATGACAATTGCATGTTTTTAAAATTTTTGAAGTATTTTTCACCTTCTATCATACCTGATTTTTTATTTGATCTCTGAAAACCTCATGTGAAGTTTACCCAAAGAAAAATATACCTTTCTTTTTTCGTTTTCCTGCATGTTTTCCATCTCACAATGATCAACAACTCTGACCATTCTACCTTGAAACTCAGGAACTGGGGGTTTGGATCAGGGACAGGCTTGCATTCATAAGGCCACTGGTTAATTCTCCATGACTGGAAACAAACTATTGACGGTGTTAAGTATTCTTCTTCTTTGATTTCTTACTCTCCAAACTGTCTCATGTGTATAGTCTATTTTGTTCTTTCCTTCCATCTCCCCAAGCCCTCTACTTGGATGAAAGTGTTTTTCCTACACTGCCCATGATTAATTACTTCTGCAATCTGTGGTGAGTTCCATTAGGACAGGTGCCTAACGCTAACTCCCTTGCTATTAGCTTTTGTCTGCTTGCCAGTAGGAACTAAGTTCATTGCCAACTTTGGAAGTGAATGCTCGGATTCTAAATGTCTATGAGACTTTTAGATATCGCACTGGAAACATTTTGGCATCATACACTCCTTTGATGTATGCCTATGATAAATCAGGACCACCACATCATTTCTGAAATTTTTTGAAGGAGCCAAGTCAACTCCTATAGGCTAAACACAGCAGCAGGAATTTAGCAACATGTGAAGTGTGACTGATTCCTATTAGACCAGGCTTTCTCTGCAATCCTAATACCTAAGGTGTGTCTAGGATGGAGAGGATGATGATGTTCAAGAAGTATTGCTTCCTGCTACAGTAGAGCTTTGACCTCCTCTGACTTTCAACAAACTAATGTTCAGTTCTCCTTCTGGGGTCCAACATCATGGATTCTATTAGTGTGTCTCCCAACTAAGGACTTCAACCACTGGTAAAGAGCCTGGTCAGAGGGCATCTAGAAGTCAGCAAGGAAGTCTGTGCCTAAATTCAGAAGACTTCCCTACCCATGCTACACTAGGGAGACCCAGCTGAGGAAGGCACAAGGGGCTCAGTAAAGGCCACTGACCCCTGAGTGCCCAGGGGACCCAGCTCGCATTGGACAACATTGTCAGCCATGTTCCTGAATGGGCCCAGAGCGTTTTAAGTAAAAGGTAAGATACGGACTCGACTCATGAAAAGAGGTCCTCTTGAGGAACCGGGCAGGCTGGCCTAAATCCTGATGGCTCATGGCTGCAATTGTTCACAGGCATCCAGGCAAGAGAGGATGGAGCCTGTCACAGATCAAGGCTGGGGCAAGGCACCATACGAGCTTGGGTTCCAGCCCCCAAGGGGCAGCAGAAGCCAGTGGACAGGGGAGAATGAGCCTGAGTACCCCAGCCACGATACTCTGGGCACCACTTCCTGATAAGTAGAAGATGCCATGGCTCAGCTAGGGAGGTCACAGGGGCACCGTCTCTGCCCTTCACGTTCCTCCCAGCGGACTCCCGTGGACACCACCACCGTACTGCCTGCCAGCCCTATCGGTGGGCCACATCCCTGTCCAGCGCAGGAAGAAAGGAGGCAGCAAAGCAATTCCCACGAGAGGAAGTGGCTGCAGAAGACCCTCACCCCCTTGCCTATTACCCGGTCTGCAGGGCGGGTCTTGATCCATGGATCTACTCATATGCATTCATGGCAATTAAGGCTGGAGCATGATGGGGCGCCCATGACTCACCAACCGCTCCTGTCCCTGAGGTTCCTCTGGTGGTGCCACCTCTGGATTTGGGCATTTTTGCCATTTGGAGATGCTGCTTAGCTCACTTCATGCTATGCAAGGGATTCAGGGTCACAAGCCAAACCTTTTGTGATCACCATGAGACATAAGTTTTCCAGACGACCACTGTGGAGGTACTAAATTTCCCCATTGTGGAAGTCGAGCTATGCTACGCTGGGGAGTTCTGGGATTTCAGACCACCACAGGACAGCTCACCATAGGACTATCAGGATCCCCACTCCAATTTGGATGAGGGGGCCCAACCTGGAAGATCAGGAAAGAAGTGGCCCAACTAATACTCATTGCTCTAAGCTGGGATCCTTTATCCTCTCCTGGCTGGCCATGTAAAGGCAAAAAAAATCTACAATCAGAGGCCACTCTGGGATGCTCCTCACCCCAGGGACATTACATAGTGAGCAACACTCTGTACTCTACTCCTTAGGAAGCACAACTTTGACTGTGGCCTTTCTCCCAAGTGGAGGCAGCCATGAAGAGGAGAAAAGAAAGGAAGCAGTGAAGAGTAGAGAAGAGAAGAGAAGAGAAGAGAAGAGAAGAGAAGAGAAGAGAAGAGAAGAGAAGAGAAGAGAAGAGAAGAGAAAAGAAGGGAAGAAGCAGAGAAGAATACGTCAACTCAGCTTGAACATTTCAGTTAGGTTAGGATATGTCTTTGGAGCTGCAACACTAAGGAAGCTCTCCCCTCAGAGCAGAGGTGACAGGAGTTGTTACATTGGAACATTCCAGCTCAGGTGGGGAAGACTTCCCTGCCTCAAAGCTGCAAGAGCTCTGTGATGCCTAACTTCCTGAATGACAGTATTACTACCTATAGGGCACTCCTTACAAAGAGCTGTGAGAGCTGTGTGGCTCCTGCCTTCCAGAATATCAGGATAATCATTCCTGTGGAGTCATTTTACCGATCTCAGAACAGGTCAGTCACTGGGCTTCCAAATGCCTCATACTTCTATTTCTGTCCAACCTGAATAAAAACACTATGACTGGGCTGCTACTCTTGTACATCAGTACTAACAGGGATAACAATGGAATTGAGAGATTGTGTTTTCTCGTGTACTTGATAAGGTTTTCTTAGACAATTCCTGGCCTCGGGAGACTGAACTAAACAAGAAGGTCGCGATGTACTAAGTTCCTTAGAAATCTTAAGATCCCATCTCGAATAAAATCAAGTTCCTCATATCCCCAGGTATCTTCCTGATAAGTGGAAGAGGCCACGGCTCAGTTAGGGAGGTCATAGGGGCACCGTCTCTGCCCTTCACGTTCCTCCCAGTGGACTCCCGTGGACAACGCCACCCTACTGCCTGCCAGGCCTATTGGTGGGCTGCATCCCTGTCCAGCGCAGCAAGAAAGGAGGCAGCAAAGCAATTCCCACGAGAGTAAGTGGCTTCAGAAGACCCTCACCCCCTTGCCTATTACCCGGTCTGCAGGGCGGGTCTTGATCCATGGATCTACTCACATGCATTCATGGCTATTCAGGCTGGAGCATGATGGGGCGCCCATGACTCACCAACCGCTCCTGTCCCTGAGGTTCCTCTGGTGGTGCCACCTCTGGATTTGGACATTTTTGCCATTTGGAGATGCTGCTTAGCTCACTTCATACTATGCAAGGGATTCAGGGTCACAAGCCAAACCTTTTGTGATCACCATGAGACAAATTTTCCAGACGACCACTGTGGAGGTACTAAATTTCCCCATTGTGGAAGTCGAGCTATGCTACGCTGGGGAGTTCTGGGACTTCAGACCACCACAGGACAGCTCACCATAGGACTATCAGGATCCCCACTCCAATTTGGATGAGGGGGCCCAACCTGGAAATCAGGAAAGAAGTGGCCCAACTAATACTCATTGCTCTAAGCTGGGATCCTTTATCCTCTCCTGGCTGGCCATGTAAAGGCAAAAAAAATCTACAATCAGAGGCCACTCTGGGTTGCTCCTCACCCCAGGGACATTACATAGTGAGCAACACTCTGTACTCTACTCCTTAGGAAGCACAACTTTGACTGTGGCCTTTCTCCCAAGTGGAGGCAGCCATGAAAAGGTGAAAAGAAAGGAAGCAGTGAAGAGTAGAGTAGAGTAGAGAAGAGTAGAGAAGAGAAGAGAAGAGAAGAGAAGAGAAGAGAAGAGAAGAGAAGAGAAGAGAAGAAGCAGAGAAGAACACGTCAACTCAGCTTGAACATTTCAGTTAGGTTAGGATATGTCTTTGGAGCTGCAACACTAAGGAAGCTCTCCCCTCAGAGCAGAGGTGACAGGAGTTGTTACATTGGAACATTCCAGCTCAGGTGGGGAAGACTTCCCTGCCTCAAAGCTGCAAGAGCTGTGTGATGCCTGACTTAGTGAATGACAGGATAACTTCCTATAGGGCATTCCTTACAAAGAGCTGTGAGAGCTGGGTGGCTCCTGCCTTCCAGAATATGAGAATAACCATGCCTGTGGAGTCATTTTTCCGGCCTCAGCACTGGTCGGTCCCTGGGCTTCCAAATGTCCCATATTTCTTTTTCTGTCCAACCTGAATAAAAACACTATGACTGGGCTGCTACTCTTGTACATCAGTTCTAACAGGGATAACAATGAAATTGACAGATTGTTTTTACTCATGTACTTGGTAAGGTATTTTTAGACACTTCCTGGCCTCGGGAGACTGAACTAAACAAGAAGGTCATGATGTATTAATTCCTTAGAAATCTTAAGATAAAATGTCCACATGTCCTGTCATAGAGGAAGCAGTCTCCCTTCATCTCATGCTCTGATGTGAAAACCAGAAAAACTGTTCATCACTAAAACATTCTGGCTCACTACACGAATTTATGTGGAATCAGATGATGCATTGAAATTATAGCCACATACTGGTCCCTCCTCTGAACAAAACCTCAAATTGCTGCCCACCAAATGCATCCCAACTGAGTACACAGTCATTACTTTAGGCTACAATGGCAAGAGATGAATCTCCCAGAGAGAATAAAGGAGAGGGAGGTAGTAATAAAGGTTGTACAGAATTCTTATATCAAAGTAACTGAGAAAGTAGTTACGTGGAATGGTCCATTTTAATAACCCCACACAACATCAATAGAGAGAATGGAACCCAATACTTAGCAGAAATAGAGTCCAGAAACCTCAGTAAAAAAAAACAATGACTCAGGGAACGGAGGCAAATCAAGATTATTCAACATGCAACTGCAACACCCTGACTTTAACATTGGTAAAGGACCCTCCGAGGTCATTGGGACACCAGGCTCAAGTGTGAGCCACAGTGCAGTCTTCTCATGTGGTAATGACACTGTGAATTCAGGCTTTTAGAGACATTCAGATAGAAGAAGATGAGCAGCTTCCATTCAAGAAGGAATGACTAGCCCCTTAACAAGTAACTAATGTAAGGAATACCTTCAAATCTTGTTGAAGAAATTTTCCCAATATAAAACTGACCCTGTTATGGACATCTTAGCTTCCTACTCCATACTGATTAGCTTTTCCACAGACTGTACCTATGGCATCAGGTATCCCTGCCTTGGGTTCTACTGCAATCTCCAGGGCAGATTCCAGGGCTTGGGCTGAGGCTTGAGGGGAAGAATCACCACTAGCATATACTGAAATGAAAAGTTGTAGTGGACACTGATCTTGAAAACTAACATATCCAAAGAAAACATTACAACTTACCTGTCCCATTCTTGTTGTCCAGATGAGAAGGGACCACAAGAATCTCACTGGGTTTTCCAGGCAACCATTATGATCTCACAGGTTATCACAATCTCCTACTGTTCTTACTGCTACTAATACCCCACCTACTCATGACACATGAGTATATATGTCTTTAGATCATCCACAAAACATATTTTTTAATGAGTTGGGAACTACTTATTTTTCCTATCACACTTTTTCCTACAAACACTAGTATATCATACAACCAAGTTGATGCATTACTATGCCATTCATTCTATTGGTGAGCTCTTAGATATATTTCTTGCTCCAATACCACCAGACTGGAGACTAAACAAGATTCTTGTGCTTTAACCTTACTCAGCTGTTCCCATCTCGAATAAAACCAAGTTCGTCATATCCCCAGATATCTTCCTTTATTAGTGGAACTGAACCCAAGCAGCAAGGTGCAATTCAGTGAAGTTGGTATTTGTATGTTTCTTCTTTTTGTTTTAGCATAGATTTAATAAATAGAACTTAAAATAGATGCAGATCAAGTAAACTCGGTTTACCACCAGAAATTAGTTTTATTATAAAAGTTTGCGGAAAAGAAAAACTTTCTCATCTTTATTGACACCTAAATTTGCACCACATTCATTCTGCATGTTTTCAAGTATTCTATTTGTTTTTATTACCTCATATAATACATGCAGAACATCTTTCCCCCTCCCACCATATCTCCCAGCTCCTTGCAACTCGCCTCACTACCAGATCTACCCCTTGTGCTCTCTGCTACTAATCAGAAGACAGACGTCTTCCAAGGATTAAAACTCATACAATGCATAGCACATGCTGTTTTGAATACTTCTCCTAGCACACAAAAAACAGAAACACACACATACACACACAATACATAAAATCACATCCATCCTCAGAAGCTCCCATGCTCCCATAGCTTTTTTGCCACAAGAAAGCAGGACAGACTTTTATCTCTGATATCTTAGGAAATTGGCATTTTCATTTGGAGAATGCTTTCATAATCCAACAGGCCTTCTAAATCCACCTCCTTTACAACTGAATCTGCAGAGGCTATCTCTTCAGTATTGAGATCTCTTGTGATGCCCAAAGAAAAAGGCCAAAGTCTTGCTTCCTTAGAGAAATCCTGTCCTATCTCTGTGACAATCAGAACTCAGGGAGCCTCTGTGTTGCTGACAACTGAAGAATTTGCATGTCAAACTTCTCACAGGTTCACCAGGAGCAGGCTATGGAACTAAATTTACAGATCAGCTGCTGGCCACATGTTTAGCAATCAAAGATCTTCTCCGCTCAGACACATGAGAAGCCAACAGAGCACACTTGAACAGATTCCTCTTCTCTGTTAATACAAGCACCAACCTGGGCACCTGTCAATAGTTGTGAGTGAATGGGACAATCTACCATAGACAAATAAATGGAAGGAGAAGAAGTAGATGTTCTGTTGTACATTAAGTGCATACATGCCACACTCTACCATTTATTCTTCATTGTTTAAATCTTGGATTCCTCCCCAGGGAAATAACTGAGTACACATGACCCCTTGTCACTTCAGGGGTTCTCTGAACTGTAGCCCCTAGGATGGATTACAAATAGGCCTCAGTCTACATCTTCCATCCCTCATTAGAAATCACCTTGAGTAGAAGGCTTGCATTAACAGGGAAAACCATGCATGCAAGGCAATATTAAACTGATTGCAGCTGTCCTCCTGGAAATCTTGACTTTTGTGGTAATTGTTTGTAGAGGATGAACCAACATCTTTAAGAATATTGGATTGGACTCTCCACATGGGGACCCATCTGGTGAATGAAGGAATAAATAAAGATACTGTATGCCTACTGATGTGAATAATTCAGAGAAGAGTTACCTAAGAAATCATGTTTCTGCAAATCATTGAATTAAGCAAGTCAGTGTCCAACTGATACTTAATAAGAAACATACTGGATAGGAACCAAGTTAATCACCATTGCGCTGAAGCACTCAGTCTAATTCAGAAGGTAAAGTATGCCGAAGGGCAACTTCCCTGATTTATTTCACGGCAAGAAAGGAAGTGAGAAAACTGATGTGAAGAGAGATTAAAGGGACCTAGGCAAGATGGAATTGCTTGAACTGCAGTAATCTGGAGGCGAATGCAGAAGAATCAGGAATTCAAGTTTATTTTCAGAAACAAAGTGAGTAGAGACCCGGGCTTCATGACTTTCAGGGGAGTGGAGGGTATGAATGCAAGGGAATGATTAACATTTAAGAGACCTAATGACAACAGTGTTTAGAGTTGAGGTGGCCCATGTCACTGCAGTCATTAGGCACAGTGGAATGGATCTATGTGAGTTTCAGGGCCACCTGGTCTACATAGGGAATTCCAGACAAGTTAGGCCTACATATTAAGATTCTATATCCAATAAAAGTTTAATGTACACAGCTTGTTAGAGTCTCTTAATACAAATTAAATGTAATAATGCATAATACTTTAATTTTAAAATAGGCTCAGTTTAAAGGGTGAGACAGGTGGTATGTGCCAGAAATCCTATTTCTATGCCAAACAGCCCTTCTTCCCAAACCCAATTTAGAGCAGGGATGTAAGTGAACATACTGAAATAAGTGGACTTGAAGTATTCCTTAAATGAAGAAAGGAAATATAGAAATTCTTAGTGACAGGATGCATCAAAAAAGAGAGAAAGTTCATCTTCAAAAAAGTATTATCAGTCCACAGCTTGAAGAGGAGTATGTTTGAGATACACAGAGAAAATACCCAGATTTTTTCCTATAAACACTATTAATCTCAATCCAAACCAGTGTGTGTGTGTGTGTGTGTGTGTGTGTGTGTGTGTGTGTGTGTACACATGTGGGGAAAAGTGTTTGCTTGTGCATAGATGTACACAGGTGCATAGATGTACACAGGTGATTGAGGTTCCCTGGAAGACTAATCAGTGCTCTCAAGTGCTGATACATCTATGTAACCTGAGTATATTTTTTATCAAATGCCAATATTCAATGTTTTCAGAATAAATAGCATCTAGAATTGAGATGATAATAGAATCTATAGAATTCCTTTTAGCAAACAGAGAAGATTATACCAGTATATTTAGTGTCTATATTTTTCATATCAAGTGTTTATCTATGATATCTCTATGGTTGCTCTGAAAAGATGGGAAACAAACTCCACACTCAATAATGTTGTCAACAATAGTAATTTGTAACAGAGATATTGTATTATACAGAATGGAAAGGTGGACAGTACCAGTATGACCAACTCTGCCTTACTAATGTAGTCATTAATGAAGTATAAGTGGAATTACTAGGTGTGTCCTACAGTTATCAATTAAGGAAAGTATTTTTCACTGTATTTCACAACGTTCCTTCATCTATCATTTTGAATTTTCTACTGCAAAATGAGTTATAAAATAGACCTGTGTCTCACAGCAAGGACATGCCTGGTCCTTTGGAAGGATATAGTAAGTTTTAAAGACTTCACACCTCCCCCTGCTACACACCAAGTATCTGACCTTGGAAAATTGGCTAGGTGGAAAATTCATTTCCATCTTAGAGTAAACTAGACACCAACAAAAAATAAATAAAATCAGCCACAGAAAATGTCATTTGGCCTGATGTTCATCTGGCTGTAGATTAAAGCCAGCCTACAAGTTCAATATCCAGTATACTATGGGCATTGAGAGTCAGAAGATGGGCCAGGAAAGGTGGCTCAATGGTTAAGAATAATTTCTGCTCTTCCAGAATACCCAAATTTTGTTACCAACACCAACAATACTTGGTTCTCAACTGCTTGTAACTCCAGATGCAGGGATTCTGGAGCTCACTTCTGGTCTCTTCCATCACATACTTATGGCACATGCTCACTCAGAAAAACACACATAAACAAAATGTAAATTCATAAAAAAATGATTCAAAAATGTGAGCTGAACAGGTAGCTCAGTGCAGGCCTAGCTTTCACAAAGCTCTGGGGTTGATCCCCAGCACTGACCTGATTATGTATCATGGAAAATACATTTAACCCTAGCACTGGAAAGGGACTGGTAAGAGGATCAGGATTTCAAGAGTGGTCGCATATACATAATAAAGTGAAGGCCAGTATTGAATATATGATACCATGTTACAAAAGTAAATAAATAAATGAATAAATCCAAACAATGAGAACGGAGGTGCATATTTTTATATTAAAAAAATTCTCCTTCCAGTGTATTTGAACATATAAGGTCCCTCAGCTATCTATATCATGTGGTGTCTCTATGTTGGATATATACCCAGGGTCCTTTCTATTTTTATCTGTCTAGCTTTTACTAGGCTTAAACCACATGTAGCCACCTTCACTGTCTCAGTGGCATATGGTCATGACAACAAATGGTGTTCAATTATTGTGAAATCAGATTTTTTAACCACCAGCATTTTTGCCATTTATTTCATTGTGAAGTCATTAGTGGGAAGATGTGATTGAAAGGTAAATTAGACTTCTATTTTCAGCAGCTAACCATGGGAATTCAGAGTTGTGGAGCCAAGGAAGCTGCTTTCCTTGCAGCTGTTTGATCTTGGCTGTTATCTGATTTCTGTGCAACATTATGAGTGCTTGTACATCCAACAAATGTTGCCCTCAGATTTAGATAGGTTGGCTCGGTGAGAGCCGAGTCATTGCAGCTGTAGACACTCATCAATGTGGGCAACATCCAAAGGGAAGCGTCTCCCAGAAAAGAGCCAGTGTATTCTTTCAGCAATAAAGGCTCTTGCTGCTAAGCTTGATGACAGGATATTTAAAAATAATTTCAAAGAGAAGTTTCAAGAAACAAACTCAATTTTGTACAGAATTAGTACAGGTGGTAGACTGTTGGCTAGTTCATAACAGGACTTAGATAACTCAGAAACTTTATAGATTTACAAAATCATTGAACAAAACTTCCCAAATATAAAGAAAGAGATGCCTATAAAAGTACAAGAAGCTTAAAGAATACTAATTAGACTGGACCAGAAAGGCAAGTCCTCTTGCCACTTACAAGTGAAACCACTGAACATACAGAACAACAAAGAATACTAAAGGCTATAACAGAAAATAACAAATGGCATACAAATGTAAATCTATTAAAATTACACCTAATTTCTTGATGGATACCATAATGTCCAACCGTAAACAGAAAAACTACATATTCTAAGGGAACACAGATGCCAGCCCAGACTATTATTTCAAGCAAAACTGTCAAGTATACACTGAGAAATCAAAATATTTCATGATAAAATCAAGTTCTAACAATACCTTTCAACAAATCCCGCCCACAAAAGGGAGTAAAATAAAAACTCCAAAACAAGGAGACTCACTACAATCAGAAAATCACAGGAAATAATCTCATGCCTCAAATTCAAAAGAATTGACACACACACACACACACACACACACACACACACATCAACAATAACTACAAAATAACAGGAGCTAAGTATCATTGGTCATTGACATCCTTCAAGATTAATGGTGTCAAGATTCATAATTGCCAACAAAAAGAGATAGACTAATAGAATGGATTTGAAAACAGAATCCAGCCTTCTGCTGCATACAGGAAACACGCCTCAACAACAAAGATAAATATTACCTCAGAGTAAAGCATTGGGAAAAGATTTACCCAGAGAATGGACCTAAGAACCGAGCTGTTGTAGCCATTTCTAATATCCACAATTAATTAGAAGACATGGAGAAGGACACTTCAGATTCATTAAACCAAAACTCCACAAAGATGACATTGCAGTTCTTCACACCTATGCCCCTAAAATTTGTAAAAGGGCTCCAACAATTGTAAAAGAAACAATGCAAAATTTAAATAAACACATTGACCCTCACACACTGATAGTGGGAGACCCTCACGATCTGATAGTGGGAGATTTCAATACCCCAATTCTCAACGACTGACAAGCCATCCATACAAAAAAATAACTGAGAAATACTGACACTAACAAATGTTATAAACTAAATGGACCTAACAGATACTTACAAAATGTTTCACCCAGACAAAAGAATACATCTTTTTCTCAACATCTCTTCTCTCTTTAAAAGTTGACCACATTATTGGCCACAAAGCAATCTTCAATACATACAGGAAAATTGAAGTAACCCCCTGCATCCTATCAGATCACCATTGATTAATGCACAACTTCAACGACAGCAACAGCAGAAGGCCTACAAATTCACAGAAACTCAAAAACTCTCTACTTAATGACAAGTGGGTCAAGAGAGAAATAAAGGAACAAATTAAAGAATTTCCTGAATTCAATGAAAATGACTCTAAAACATATCCAAAATTACAACATGATAAAAGCTATGATAAAGAGAAAATTCATAGTACCAAGTGTTTACCAGAAAAGAGTGGAGACTTCATATACTAGCAAACTAAGAGCATATCTGAAAGAACTAAAACAAAAAGACGAAAGTATACCCAAAAAAGTAGATGTCAAGAATTATTCAAACTTAGGGCTGGAATCAACAAAATAGAAACGAAGGGAACAATTCAAAGAATCAATGAAACAAAGACCTGGTTCTTTGACAAAAGCAACAAGGTAGACAAACACCTAGGTAAACTACTTAAAAGACAGAGAAAAAATGTACAAATCAATAAAATCAGAAAAGAGGAGGTTATGACTATACACATTGTAGAAATCCAAAGAATCAATAGGTCATACCTTAAAAAATGTACTCCACAAAATTGTAAAATCCAAAAGAAATGAAAATTTTCTCGTTAGGTACCACCTACAAAAATTGAATCAAGATCAGATAAACAACTTAAACACAACTATAATTCTCAAGGAAATACAAGAGGCCAAAAATGGACTTATAATCAATAAAAGGCCAGAGCCAGATGATTTAAGCTCACAATTATCAGACATTTAAAGAGTTAACACCAAAATTCCTCAAGTTATTCTTCAAAATAGATGCAGAATGAATTCTGACTAACTCAATCTATGAGGCCACAGTTATGCTAATACCAAACCTCACAAAGACTCAGCAAAGAAAGTGAATTATATGGCAATGGCTCTCATGAACATAGATGCAAATGTACTCAAAAAATATTCACAAACCACACCCAAGAAAACATTAAAAAGGTTATCCACCATTATTGAGGAGGCTTGATCCCAGAGATGAAGAGATGGTTCACCATATGAAAATCAGTCAGTACTTTACGACTGTGATTTATGATGAAGTGACACTGCATAAACAAATTGATAGACAAAACGTACATGATCATCTCACTAGATTGTGAGAAAGCTTTTGACAAAATGAAGCAACCCTTCATAATAAAACCATTGGAGAGACTGGGGATACAAAGGCCATACCGAAACTTAATAAAGGCAATAAACACCAAGCCTACTGCAAGCACCAAATTAAATGGAGAGAAATTCCATATAATAAATGGAAAGAGCAATAAATACAAAGCAATTCCACTAAAATTAGGAGGAAGACCAGAATGTTCCATCCATGTTTACATATTCACTATAGTACTTAAAGTTCTAGCTAGATCAATAAGACAACAGATGGACATCAAGGGAATATGAATTTAAAAGAAAAAAGTGAAAATATCTTAATTGCAGATGATATTATATTATATATAAATGACCTCAAAAACTGGATTAGGAAACTCATATAGGTAGAGTAAACAACTTCAGTGAAGTAGCTAGATACAAGATAATTTCAAAAAATTCTGTAGCCCTCCTATATATAAATGACAAATGGACAGAGAAAGAAATAACAGAAACAATATTCTTCACAAGAACTACAAATAACATAAGGCATCTTGGGCAACCAAGCAAGTGAAAGACTTGAATGACAAAAGCTTTATATCCTTGAAGAGGATGATTGAAGATCTCAAAAGATGGAAAGATATCCCGTTCTCTTGGGTGGGTTGTATTAACATAGTAAAAAGGGCCATTTCACTAAAAGTCATCAAGAGTGTCAATAAAATCCCTATCAAAATCACAATACAATTCTTTCTTGATATGAAAAGAACATTACACAACTTCATATGGAAAAGCAAAAAAATTTAGGATAGCTAAAATAATCTTGAAAAATAAATGAACTTCTAGAGGTATCAACAACCATGATCCCAATATGTACTACAGTGACATAGTAATAAAAACTGAATGGTATTGACACAAAAACACACATGACAAACAATGGAACTGAATAAAGTTTCCGGATATATATCCAGACACCTAGGGACATCTGATCTTTGATAAAGAAGCCAAAAACATACAATGACAAAAGAAAGCAGCTTTAACAAATGGTGCTGGTCTAATTGGATGTCTGAGGTAGAAGCATGCAAATAGATCCATATCTATCACTGAATACAAACCTCAAGTCAAAGTGGATCTGAGATATCACTATAAAAACAGATATACTCAATCTGATGGAAGAGAAAGTGGGAATAGACTTGAGAGCAGTGGCACAGGAGGTAACTTTTTTAACAGAACACCACAAGGTCAGAAATTAAGATCAAAGATTAATACGAGGACCTCATGAAACTGACAAGCTTCTTTAAGGAAAAAAAAGACATTGTCAATAGGCAAAAACTGCAGCCTACAGAATGAGGAAAGATATTCACCAACTCTACTTACAGTTGAGATCAAATGTGCAAAATAAATAAAAATGAAAGAAGCTACATGTCAACAAAACAAATAACCTAATTAAAAGTGAGGTGCACATCTAAACAAAGAATTCACAAAAGAGGAATCTCAAACGGCTGAAAAATACTCAAAGAACTGTTCAACATCTTTAGTCATCTCGGCTGGCTCTCTAGAGGCAATCAGCTTCTGGAGATAGAAGAAAGTTTGTGTGGGTGTGGCTTGAAGGTAGGTGAGTGGGTTTAAGGTGGAGGTTAGGGCAGGAACAGGGTTATGGATGTTTGTTAGGCTCAGCCCTTGTGGGCACAGACCATGGGGTTCTCAGTGGCACTTCACTGAGATACTTTCCTCCATTCAGTGTGCTAGGAGGCTCAGAAACTGCTTCCTAGTTCTAAGGGGATGCTCCAGAAAACACATGACAATCTGTAGCACAGAAGAGACGACTCAGACACAAAAAATAGACTCATGTGCCAGGGACTGGAATCTGCCCCTTTGTGGCCAAACAAGGACATTCTGACTTGGGCCTGCCCAGAAATCCTGTTGCATTCTACTTTACTCCACACACCAAGGTGACCACTAAAGCTTCCAGGCCAGACTTGCGTGTGATGACACTGGCTGACCATGGCAATAACCAACCTTCTAGGTAAAAGCTTCCTGACAACAAGGCCATCCTAGGCTAAAGCTGGGCCCATACAGCAGCAAGGTAGTGTTATCAAATAGCTGCATTTACAAGGGAAGGAGGGCAGAAGCCTCAGGAAGAGGCTTTAACCTCATTGGGGTCCTAGGCATCGAACTGCCTTCCAATATAGCGAAAGAAGACACCCTTGATGAACAAATGGCAAAGCAAAATGGCGTCTGTGTGTACCTGTGATGATCCAGTTTGCTTTGGTCTGAACCCTGAGTCAAATGGGTGATGAGAAAGGTCACCCAAATGCTTTCATCTTTTTGCACATGAATCAAAGCCTTCAGGAAAACTTCCATCTGAGTTCTGAGGATGCTCCCAAAGTTCATCCATAGCAGCAGCCACCAGAAGCCAGGAGCATCCACCTACACTTCACTTGAAGAGGCAGGCAGTGCATGACCCTGTTGTGGGGAAAGGATATATGTAAAGAATAGACATTTCGTCCCACTCACCCCCTGGCCTATTGGTAGTGGGCTTAGACCCAAGCATAACTGTCTCCTGGCATTGTCAGGCAACCATTATGAGTTATGTCAAGGTGTGTCATAACCTATCTCCTCTCCCCAGCCCAACAACCAATCCACACTACACCCAAACAAGAGGGCACCACTCAGGATACTTGGCAACGTTGTCTTTCTCTAAAATCCCCAAGGTGCTCTCATATATGGATCATTCTGTGTCCTCTGAAGACATATCTCTTCATGTGGCCAGGGATAGGCACACAGGTAACTCAGAGCTTTCTGAAGTGATTCAAGTGGATCTACTGGCATTGAGACACAAAACAAAATACACTGTCCTAACTGGTCCCACCAGGATGCCCCTAGCTCAACCACACAGCTGTCCTAAATAGCAACTTCATAGCAAAGTAAGACATCCTCACAGAAAACTATCATGCTTTCTTTTCCCCTTCTCTCCATTGGCCTAGCACCAAGTAACAGGAGTGAGAGGCCATAAAGCTGTTATGTGAAAGAATGGATTTGATCACCAAGGTCCAGGCAAATATACCAACAATTTCACAGGAAATTTCCTCTCATTCAATCTCTCTGTATCTGTATCTTTATCTTATCTATCTACCTACCTATCTATCTATCTATCTATCTATCTATCTATCTATCTATCTACTTATCTATCTGCCTATCACCTTCTGTCTCATCTCTTTCTTAGTCTCTCTATCTCCCTCTCTCATGTATACATACAAAGCCAGTGCATCCAGGACAGATATGCCTGTTTGGATACCAGATGATATACATTATTCAATAGGAAATGATTTGCACTATCCCAAAGGAACCATTTCTTCCATGAGCTGAGAGCCCACAGAGGCCCAGCTCCATGGGGATGACAGCCCCTACAAAGAACATTTTCCCTGCCTCCAGGAGACAGACCAACATTGATTTCCATCTCTCACTCTCTGTCACACATCCTTCAGGCAGCCTCTCTGATGCTCATAGGGCGGTCCTTCAGGCGGGACCTGAATTGAGTTCTCAGTTGTGACAGACCGGTCACTCCCAGGGAGTGGTCCTGTCACATTCAATACTGTATTCATGTCCTGGGTCTAATTGACTGAGCCACAAGAACTCACAACAATCCAAGGAAGACCCAGACAGTATGCCTACATGAGCTAGTGCTTAGTTTTGGCACCCTGAAGCATCTTCTCTAAGAAAAAAAAACCTGTCTTTCCCAGACAATTCTGAATTGACCACTGATAGATACCTGCAGACAAGTTCAGAAGAGAACACAAAAGAAAGAAAAGAATAAAAGAGAGAAGATATGGCAGAAAGACAGGAGAGAGGAGAGAAAGAGGATGGTAGGGAGTGAGTGAAATGTATAAAACTCACAGGACCACAATGGGTATGTGGCCCTGACAACCGGATCACAGCTTAGAAGAGATGCTGGCAGTGTGTGCGGGTATGAGAAGTGAGAGGTCTGATTGCTAATGTTGATGCTCACCTGAAATTTAGGTGCCAGTGGGTGACAATGAAACCTGCCTGTCATGTGGAATAAGTTTCCCTGCCTAAAGCCAAATGAAGCCTCAGTTGCAGAGTCCCTTGCAAAGAGATCCCCAATGCCTACAAACAAATCTACCTCAAGACCTGGGAGGCTGTGCTTCCTGTTTGGTGCATGACAACCCTCATGTCACCTGGCTTGTACTGGGGCAGTACTCAGCCTCAAGAGTCAAGGATCCCCTGGATCCTGCTTTCTCACACCCTTCACTTGGGCCAAAAAGGCTGCAGGAGACCGAAGCCAGTCCTGTCCGTCCAGGAACAGAGGTGCTGCTTAGGCAGCTGGAACTGTACAGAGAAGCTCAGATACCCACTTGCAGGACCAGGAAAACCCTTCCACATAACAATAGTTGTGGATCAAAATGCCAAATAATTCATGCCATGGGACCACTCCCTCTCTCCTTTTCTGTGCAAAAATACAACAATAACCAGCTACCTCTAGACTCCAAGAGGCAGCTAAACTCATACACCAAGATTGGCCCAGAGATGGTTCTCTAGATGCAGTCCACCACAGAGGATGCTACCAGGTTATGTAAGCATGCAGCTAGGTGAGGGGCTTTCAGACAGGGGTGGGTGGGGATGAGGATGGGTGGTACTTTCAGAATCTGTGAGTCACAGAACCCAGAACACAGGAATTCCTCACCTTCAGTGTCCTGAGTCACTTCACTCAATCAAGGGTGTGGAGAGGTACAGAAGATTTGGCCTAGAAACTGAAGGGAATGCTATGAATACCCATGCCAATCTGAAACACAGGAGAATGGCCTCAAACACAAAAACATGGACTTAGGAAACAAGGGCTGGACACTGTCCTCTTGTAGCCTAACCAGGACATCCCAACTTGGGTGTTACCAGAGATCCTAGGGAATTCTCCTTGACTCGACCTACCAGAATGTTCACTAAAACTGCCCCTCCAGATTTGGGTGTATTGCAACTTTGTGACCATGGCCACAACCAAGCTTCCAGGTCAAGTCCCCCTGACAAGAAGGCCCTACCTAGGAGGCCCTGGGGTGGTAAGTCAGTAAGGTAGTAGTATCACAAAACTCTACGTGCATGGAAAGATAGGCAGAAGTCTCAGAAAAGAAAACCACAAGCCTCAGTCAGGATGTAGGCTCACAATCGCCTTTCCACCTAGCAGAAGTGTCAGTAAAGGACAATGGAAAAAAACAGAGGAATTTGTGTGTATCTGTGAGAATCCAGTTGTTCATGTCTAAGCACTAAATCTGATGGGTGGTGAGAAAGGCTACCAAAAAACTCAAATCTTCTTGAGAATGAATCCAGGTTGGTCCCTAACCTGCCATAGCCAATCAGGTGGATGTAGCCACACTTTGCCTGTACAGACAGGTTGTCCAGGACCCTGTTGTGGGGACAAGGATGTGTCAAAAGGAGAAAATTTACATCTCACCTGTTACCTTGCCTATCAGGGCATGGACATGGTTCCACAACCAAGGCATTGGCAGGCAATCATTATGAGCAATCTCCAAGTCAGTCCCAACCTATCTCCTCTCCCCAGCCTAACAAACCCCCCAAAAGGATCCAGTCAGGATAACAGGTTATCTTTTCTTTCTCTAAATCCACAAGTCATTCTCAGATTTCTATTATTCTGTGTCTTCTGTGGACACCATCCTACCTATGGCCAAGGCAAAGAACACATCAAACTCAGAGCTCTCTGATAAGATTCTAGTGGTACCAATGGGCCAATAGATACAAGGGAAAACATACATTCTGTACTGGTCCCACCAGAAAGCATGAAGCAATCTGCAGCCATGCATCCTCATAGGAAACTCTCAAGTTCTCTTCTTCCTTTCTCTCCTGTGTCCTACAATCAAGGAATAGGAATAACTGGCCATACTGATGTCATGTGAGAATGGTTCTGACCACCAGGATGCAGGCAAAAATAGCAACAATCTCAAAAATCACCCACCAGCTCCACAGAGACTCTCCTTCTCTCTGTCTCTATCTCTGTCTCTCTCCATCACTCTCTGTCTCCTCTCTTTCTTTTCCTTGCTCCCTCCATCTATTTTCCTCTCCCATATGTACAGTCATAGTCAGTTCATCCTGAGAAGTTAGGCCTGTCTGTAAAACACATGATATACCAGGTTCACTTGGGAAATTATTTTCACTACCATGGCTATACACTTCCTTTCATGAGCTGAGAGTCTATAGAGACGCAACTCCATGGGGTAAGACTGTCCACGTCGGCCCCTAGAAAAATACCATTTTTCCTGCCTCATGGAGACATTCCCAACATTTCTTTCCATTTCTTCCTCTCTGTCAAAGCTCCTGGAGTCAGCTGCTCTGATGCTGCAAAAGGAGCTCCCTCACGTTGTGAGTGCTTTGAGTTCTCAGAAGTGCCATGGCAGCCACTCCACAGAACTGTTCCTGCCACCTTTCATACTGTTGCCATGTAACTGGTCTCATTAACTGAGCCATAACTGGTCACAGCAATACATGGACACATCCAGATATTATGACTACTTAAGCTAGTGCTGAGGGTTGGAAAACTAAAGGTCCTCACCTACAGAAACCTGGCATTAACAGACAACTCTGAAATGACAAATATGACTGCTTCACTCAGCATATTTTCTGGCACTATCAGGGATCTCTGGGGCATAGATTCCTCAACAGTGAATTCAACAAGTATGAACACACACAAACACACACACAGAGACACACACAGTCTTCTTGGACCCCAGATTCTGCCACCTGTTAATTTTTGAGCCCCTTCTAATTAATTACTCTTGCACAAGATATCGCTGGACAGGGAAGAGCAAGATAAAAGTGCTTTTTGACCCTTCATTCTGGGTCTTCTCCCTTTATGAGAGGTAAGGTGTACAAATCAGGCAAATTGACAAGTATACTTCCTCCCTGGATGTTGAGAATCACAGTAGGAGGTATTCTAAGGGAGGCATGGAGAGCCAAACCTGCCAGCAAGGTACAGTGCCTGCCTGGACACTTTTGGCACTGCTCAGAACAACGTAAATGACTTCTTCTAAGCAGAAGATGGCTCTACTGAGAAGCAGTCACATAGGGTGTAGTGAGCCTAAGGAATGTTTTGGGCTACTTGCCCTGTGTACCCAAAAAAGAGGATGCATATGTCCATGGTTGTGCAACTCAGACAAATTTTAAGGTACTAGGGATGTGGTTCTGGAGCAGAAATGCTTTCTTTCAGGTCAGCAATCCTGAATTCCATCTCTAGCCAAGCTCAAAGAGAACCTAATTTCTGATGAAAAAATTTAAAGAACAGAAGAAAAAGAAAGTCATAGAGAATAGGAGGTAGACAAAGATGAGCGAGGAGGGAATGAGGACGGTAGGAAGAGAATAAAATGGATATAAACACATATGACATATGATAATGATGGCTGTGTTGCCCTGAGAATTTTCGCACAGACATGAAAAAGGTTCTTTGTAGCATGTATGGTTCCTGGAAGTGAGCGGTGTGAGCGTCTTGGTGAGCTTCATCCAAAAGCTCTGGAGATTGTGGGTGGCCATGTGCACACTGGCATGTGGAATAAGTTTCCCTTCCTCAATGCTGATTCAACCAGATATACAGTAACTTGCAAGATGATCCTAACAATCCTGACAGACACAGCAGCCTCAAGACCTGGGAGGTTGTGCTTCCACCTTAGAGCAAAATTCTTTGGTGCTGGGCCAGCACTGTGACAGGACTTAGCCTTGTGGGACAAGGATCAACTGCACCCTGATTTTCCCCACAACACACCAGGGCTGACAGGAGTCAGTGTACCTGAGTCATCCCTCTCTAGCAAGACCCAGAAGTGTTTCTTAGAGGGCTGGCTATGTACACTGAAACACAGGGATGTGCTCGCAGAATCTGCAAAATAATTGTACCTGATGACAATAGTGCACCAAGAATGTAAAGTAACTTGGTCCCTTGGACAACTCTGTATGACCTTTATTGAGTAAAAAAAGAATACAAGTTCCAAGTTGGCAGCATTGGTTACAGGCTAGGAAACTTGTGGGCATGCAGGCAGTTAAGGAGATTCTCAGCCAGGGGTGAAGGTGTGGTTGGGAGTGGGTGGGAGATCCAGGACCATGGGTCACAAAACAAAGAGCTCCTCTATTGCAATCCCTGGGAAATTCCATTCAATTCAGGGCACCTGGGAAGCTGAGAAGTTGATGTATAGGTCCTAAGGAATGCTCCAGAAAACCCATGCCACAAACTTCTACAGAAACAAACAAAAAACAGACTTGGGTATCCGGGACTAGACACTGCCCTCCTGTGGCTCAGCTAGGACATTTTGACTTGGACCTCCCCAGATATCCTGCTGAATTCTCCTTGACTCTGCCCATCTCGGAGATCACTAGACCTGTCAGGCAAGAACAGGGTGTGCTGATACTTGGTAAACCAGCTGAAATCCAAACTTCCAGGACAAGGAGGACTGCCAAGAATGCCTCAGGTGAAAACTGGGATGTAGTGAAGCTGTGTGGTCGTGTCACAGAACTTTGGTCACATCGGAAGTTGGGAGCTACTTCACCAAATATCACCACTCATTTCAATGGGGCTCTAGACACAGAAATGCTAACCTTCTTGGCAGAAGAAGCCTTGCAATGGAAAAAGGGCAAAGCACAAGGCCGCTTTGTGTGCCTGTGAGGGCTCCAGTTATTCAGGTCTGAAACAACATTCTGATGGAAGTTGAGAAATTCAGCAAAAATCCTCAAACTTGCTAGTTTATCCAGGCTGGTTACTTCAGATTCCATACCATCTTGGTTCAGGTGAATTCTGCCACACTTCATCGACAACAGTGCCTATAAAGATCCAGGATCCCAATTTCACCTTCAGTGTCAGGCGGCCCAGGTCTCTTTGTGGACAGGACAGATACAAAAGAGAAACATTACATGCCTCCTGCCACCTTGCTTACCAGGCAGTGTGATTGCATCTCCAACCTATCAGTCTCCTAGGCATTGCCAGGACACCATTATGAGCTATCATCAGGTCTGTCAACAAACTCTTTCTTCTCCCCAGGCCAATACACCACCCAGACCCAACCAAACCAAGCATCTTTCAGTCTTCCTGTTGAATATACCACAATGCTCAAGGCAGCTGTGTGTACCTGTTAGGGATCCAGGTTCTCAGGTCTGAGCCATGAGTCTCATGGGAATTGAGAAAGGCCACCTAAAACTCAAATCTTTCCAATGGATCTAGGCTTGGGCCCAAATGTACCCTCTGATCTGTGTTCAGGTGGAGGCTGCCACACTTCTGGGGTCTCTGAGGAGTAGACTTTTGTCTATTAGTCTCAAAAGGAATAACTGTAAAAGCACACACCATAAACACAAACACACATACACAAATACACGCAGACAATCGTCTTTAACCCCAGACTCTGACATCGGTAAATTTTTGAGCCTTCTCTAACTCATTATCTTCCAACTGATAGCACTGGACAGGGCAGAGCAGGAAAAAGTGTTTTTTCTACCCTTGACAACGAGTGTACTCGTTGGGTAAGAAGCAAGGTAACCAAGTCAGGTGAATCCATTATTAGGCCTGCTGCACATGTGTTCGGAATTACAATGTTGGTGGGGCTTGTTAGGGGACGTGGAGGGGAGTCAAACCTTGCCTCCAGCGTTCAATACATTTAAATACTTATGTTAGCTAGTGTTATTCTGAATAATGTGTTTCTTCAGAAACTGGGGCCATGCATAATAATTTGTGGGATTTTTCTTTTTGAGACAGGGTTTCTACCTTGTAACTCTGATGTCTTAACACTCATTGTGAAGACCAGGCTGGCCTCAAAATCACAGAGATCTGCCTACATCTCCTTCATAGTTCTTTGACTAAAGGTGTGTACCACTGCCACTGGGCTATATGTGGCAATTTTATAAGTGTTCCCTCATTTGTACCGGGGACTTGTCTGAATTAGTTTCTCTTGTATGCCCTAACTCCTGGCATAAAACCAACCTCCTCTTCAGTGTTATACATTGCTGGGACTACAGGCTCCTTTCAAACTCCCCATTATTATGGTTTCCATTCTCTCTGTGCAATGGAGAATGACTTTCCAGAGGAAGCCCTTCTCAATTACTTAAGCCCTGCTCTCTTGGGAATATTATGAGTTCTTTCAGAATAAGGAGGAGGATATCTGATTATATTTTCAGGCTCAAAAACACTCCAAATACATACTGAATTACAAACATAACTACTCAAATGACATGTCAGAATTTTAAGACCAAGACACAAGAATACTGAGACAAAAATCATCCACCAACTAAGAACTACTATATTTATATGGGCACATAAAAGCTGAAGTAGTAACCTGAATTGTGAAACGGAAAAAAAGTAAAGTCATGTCCCAAATAAGAAAACAAAATAATGGTACATTAGCAGGTATCACAACCATAATTCCTTATAACAAATAGAATTTTTCTAATTAGCAATACACTGTATGTAGCAGAAAAGAGAAGCCAATGAAACAAATGTTGAAAAATAAAGAGTTCTTTAGAATCTGGTTATCCTATGTTACTTAGCTCCAGATCTTCTGTCTCTTCCGTTATCCTTACCTTTGGCCTGGATTCTCTTATTTATAAAAAAAAATTATTTACATACAAATTAAGGACCTAGCCATGCATCCATCCTTGCCATCCCTGTTCCTAGACCAGAAGGTTGTGTTTTAGTGTCAGGTTCCTGAGAGAGATAAGATCATGGGATGAGAAGTTAGAGAAGACACAATAAAATGGGATCAGCAGTGCTAACAGAAGCTGAATGCTGATACAAGCAAGTCTAAGAAATAAAGAAAAAGATATGAAGAAATAAAAACTAAAGAAATAAGATATAAATAAAGCACCTTTAACATAGTTTTCCTAAAACCAAAAATGGGACAGGGTCAGGAATATTATCAAACAATGGGACAAAGTCAATGGGAAAGCTGATTTAGTAATGTTGCCCAAAGACAACACACACTACTCCATGTTTTGACCAGATCAAGCCTTAAGACTAAGAAACACAGGTCCTTGGTGTGGCAATATCTGGGTTCCCAGGATCTGAAGACTCAGCCCACCCAACTGCCGAAGACCAGTTCATTACTGAACTTCCCAGAACTACGTTCCTTGTCTTCACATCATTATATCCAGGAATGCTCGAGAGAAGAGAAGTCTGGGTCATCTTTTGAATCTCCAGGGTTGGCAATTTCCAGAAATTGTTTCATAGGATTATCTTCTGTTTTTCCCCCCATTACCGCAAAACCTAGATCAACACCAAGTTCCAAAATCACTCTTGAACCAGTATGACACAAAGTCACAGGAAAAGCCCAGGAGACCCAGAAACTCATTGAGTGTCCAGCACGTGAAGACACATAGGAAAACTTCATGTCCCAAGGCTTGTATCTGCTCAACCCCATGGAGGCTGAGTACTATGGCATCTTTAGAAACATTGAGCAGCTACAAAAGCTGCTTCTCTTAGCAAGTTGCAAGGCAGTTAGAACACAACCTGAAGAAATAGAAACCTGAACCTTGAAGACACCACCAGACCTGTCATTCTGTGGAAGCCCAGAACTGCACAAACAAGGCCGATGCCTAAGTCTGAAGGTATGCCACACCCTCAGTCCCAGTTTCTGAGCACCATGAGACCCAGAAATACCCAAACCCCAGACATAGTTTCAACTTAGATATCTTCAACCCCACCCCCCACATGCCGTAGACTATAATTTATTCCCAGTACTGAAGACAGTTAGGATTTCCTCAGGCCAACCTCCAGGACTTACAACACCACAAGCTTCCTGAATATTAGGAGACCCCTCAGAGAGGTATTTCTAGTTCCCTCATAGTACTAATTTCAGAGAGTCAGGTGACAAAAGAGCACAGCCGTCAGAACCAGTGACCTGGTGGCACAAGGAACAGATAATTGTCACTGTCACCAGGACTGGCCTCAAAGAAGGTCATACTGTGTGGTCTGAACAAGGGCTAATGAGTCAAAAGGATCCAATCTTTGCTAACTCTGAAGACATTGTGAGGTAACAGTGCCTTGCATCGAATGCCCTGACAGCATAAAGATCTTTGTAGTACATGTGAAGCCACCAATAACAATGGTACTGGGTATGGCGGGGTGGGGAGGGGATTGAACTAAATAGATTTCCGCAGCTAAACACTAGCCTTTCTAGCTTCTATGCAGGGACAAAGTCAATGTTATGCTGTTGGTGGACCATCTATCATTCAGAAAAATAAACACATCTCATTCCATAGCATAGTCAATTGCCAGCTGCTCAATTTGATCCGTCACGAAGGGAATTTTATAAGTAAATAAAAAGTGAGTGATTCAGCAGCACATATATTAAACAGGAATGATACAGAGACAATGACATTTCCCCTGTGCAAGACTGGCATGCAAAATCGTGAAGTGCTCCACATTTTTTTAAAAAAGTAAAGAGCACTCAATTCAAACTTTAAAATATGCCAACAGATTCTTCAAAGGCATTGTGTAATATACATTGCTCTGTTTGCTATTTTCAAATAGCTGTATGCTTCATTCCTCCATGACATACTGGCTATGATTAATAGAGTACTCTCCACAGTTCTGTTAAACTGGTGAGTAATACCATCTTGTGAGAATACTGAAGCTTGCTGGGCTTGTTGGGATGCTACTTTAATCTCAGCACTCAGGAAACAGAAGCAGTTGGATATCATGAGAGTTCGAGGACACCCTTGCATACATATTGAGTTCCAAGACTACTGGGGTAAAAAGAGAAACAATGTCAGAAATAAATAAATAAACAAATAAACTGAGGAATATAGAGAGGAATAAATAAATAATAAATTAAATAATACAATATTTTTAAAAAAATTTAAAAGAACATAAAGAAAACTGAGGCTGAGAGAGTTTTCCCTGCTTAAAGCTATAAAATTTAGTGACAGTATTAAAATATTTTTTCACTGATCAGGTCTCTATGCAATCCAGGCTGATCATGAACATCTAGTTTGAAATGAGCTTTCTTTCTCAGCCCTGTAAGAAGTTGTGTCTGTATGTGCCTGACAGCATGAAGCTATGAGATATTTGTCCACTGTGATCATACACCTGACACATGTTCCCATACCTTAGTTAATTTATTCCAACCTCAGTTGTGTCTAGAAGTACCTTATATTATTCAAAGCTGTTAATCATTCCTATATCTGTTTCTCTGTTTGTTTATGAGGTTTGATAAGGTTTTGTTTGTTTTGGAGAAACATTCATTCATTTCCATTAAAGAACTAATGTCCAAAATTCATAAAGAATTCAGGAAACTAAACGTCAACAGAACAAATAACACAACTGAAAATGGGGTGCAGATGTAAACAAACAATTCACAAAAAAGAATCTCAAACAACTGAGACACACTTAATTTTCTACATCCTTATCCATCTGGGATGATTCACTAGGTACAGTTAGCTACTGGGGACACCAGAATGATATGTGGGCTTGAACATGGGGAAGGAGGTTCTAGGTGGAGTTTGGGGCAGGGACAGGGGCAGAGGCAGGTGTAGGGATGGTAGATGAACTCAGTCCTGTAGATTTCAATAGGATCTCTGTGGAGGTCCAAGTCAAAATGTGCTGATGTGCCACAAAAGGGAAATGTCCTGTCCCTGATCCCCAAATCCTTTTTTATTTCTTATGATGCTACTCTCTTGTATAGATTGGAGTGGATTTTCTAGCGCATTCCGTAGGACATGTCCAACAACTTCTGGGCTTCATAGCTGCTCTGAAATGAATGTACTGTCTCAGGGCTGTGCAATTGAGGAGACCCATTGTTCAGTGACCCACAGGAATGTTTAGGCTCCCTGGCTCTCCCTCAACAATGCCCCCTGTTGTGATTCCCAACACCTTTGCAGGAGGCATATTTGTGGGTTCTCCAGAATCTACCAACTGTTAATTTATAGTCATATATAACTAATTATTATTCCACAAGATATCACTGAACAGGGCAGAACAGGAAAAATGTGCTTATTAACGCTTAACCCTGGATGTTTTCCCTTGGTAATACGCAAGGTGACCATATCACGAGAATTCACAAGTACGCTTCCTGCATGGGTGTTGGGAATGATCACAGGAGGCATTTTAAAGGGAGGAACAGGAAGCCTAACCTGCCTCCAGTTCAGTGCTTGCCTGGCCACTTTTGAGCACTCTTCAGTATACCCTATATGACTGCTTCTACTAAGAATCATCAGAACAAATAACACATTCATCGTGAGAAACAAGAATAACATGGGCTACTTTCCCTTGTGTATCCAAAACGAGGATGCATATCTTCATGGCAGTACAATTCTTTGATGGATGACAGGGATATAGCACTGAAGCAGAAATATTTCCTTTCAAGTCAGGGTCCCTGAACTCCACATGCAGCCAAGGTCAAGGAGATCCCAATTTCTGAAAAAAATATAATGAATTGAAGACACAGAAGAAAATGTCACAGAGAACAGGAGACAGACAATGATGAGCAAGGAGGGAATGTGGCTATTAGGGAAGGAGTAAAATTGATAAAACACATAGGACCCTAAAGGCTGTTTTGCCCAGGCAAACTTGGCACAGACTTGAAATGATGTTGTGCTGCTTGTGTGGTTCCATGAAATGAGTTGTGTGGCATACTGGTAAGCATCATCCAAAATCTAAAGGGAATGTGATTGCCCTAGTGAACACTGGCATGTGCTACAAATTCTCTTTCTTCAACCCAGATTCAACCTCAGATACAGAAGCCCTTGCAAAATTATCATGACAGACATGACAGTATTAAGACCAGGGAGGATATGCTTCCTGCTTGAAACAAGTAAATCATTTGGTGCTGGGCTTCAAGTATGGCAGCAACAGCTGGAGCCTGCTTTTCTTCACAGCTCTCCTGGGCCAACAGGTTTGCAGGAGATCTGATATAGTCCTGTCTATCATGCACCAGAAATGCTGCTTAGAGTGCTGGCAATGTCCACTGAAACACAGGGAGCAGCTGGCAGATCTGCAAAACAATTCCACTTGATGAAAGTAGTGCACCAAGAATGTCAAGTATCTTCGGCTCTGTGACCACTCTGTATGGCATTCCCTGAGCAAAACATAACAAATCAAAACAAAAACAAAAACAAAAAACAAGAACAGAAAACTTAAAAATGAGTTCAGAATCCAAGTTGGTGGCTTACCTTACAGGCCAGGCATGGAGAGAGTTGACTCTCTAATTGCAGTCTACTACAGTGGATTCCAGAAGGGTCGGATCGGCATGCCAGTAGGTAAGAGGATTCAGGGCACGGGTGCAGGTACAGGTCGCAATGGGTGATAAGTTCAGGACCTGCAGGACATAGAACAAGGGGAATTATCAATTTCTCTACTGAGGGATAGTCCATTCTATTCAGGGAATCTGAGGACACAGAAGTTGTTGTATAGGTCCTAAGGAATGCTGCAGAAAACCCATGGCAATCTGTAACACAGAGTAGCATTCTCAGAAACAAACAAAAAAAGGATCTGGAGATTGAGGACTGGACATTGCCCTTTTGTGGTACATCAGCACATTTTGACTTTGACCACCCCAGAGATCCTGGTGAATTCTACTTGACTCTGTCCACCTGGAAACCACTAATCCTTCAGGCAAGAATTGGGTGTGCTGACACTCAGTGAACCTGCTGATATACAAGCTTTGAGATCAAAGAGGCCCGCCAAGAGAGCCTCAGGTAAATGAGGTCTGTAGGGAAGCTGGGGGGTGGTGTCACAGAAATCTGGTCACATGGGAAGTTGAGCAGATACCACACCAAAGACAACCTCCCATCTCAATGGGGCTATAGATCCAAAACTGCTTTACCACCTGGCAAAAGCCTTGCAATGGAGAAAGGGCAAAGTTCAAGGCTACTAGGTGTACTGTGAGATTTCCAGTTTCACAGTACGGAGCCCTAAGTCTGATGCAAGTTTAGAAAGACAGCCAAAAACCTCAAATCTAATTTACCATGGATCCACACTGGTTCCTTTATGGGCCATTCTGTCTGGGTTCAGGTGAATTTTGCCACGTGTCATCCACAATAGGGTTTATAAGGGACTAAGGACCCAATTTCACCTGAAGAGAGGGGCTGCCTAGGATCCTGTTGTAGGGAAGACAGATCTAAAGGAGAAACATTACATGTCTAATGACACTTTGCCTTCCAAGCAGTGGGCTTTCATTCCCACCCTATCAGTCTCCAAGGCATTGCCAGACAAACATTATGAGCTATCAGAATGTCTGTCACAATCACTTTCCTCTCTCCAGGCAATTACCCAGACCCAACTGAACCAAGAAGTACCCTTCATCCTTCCTAATGGACACTGGCCAAAACTCAAAGCAGCTGTGTATCTGGGAGGGCTCCAGGTTCTCAGGTCTGAGGCCTGAGTCTAATGGGAATTAAGAAAGGCTGCCTAAACCTCATATTTTCTTCCCAATGGATTTAGGCCCAAGCTGGATCTTAGTGTTTCTTATTAATCAAGCAAAATGAAAATTTACCTTTTGTAGGTATATTTACATCAGAATTTCATTGATACACATGATTATAGCTCATAATAAATACTATTTGCAAATGTAAAGTTAACATCATTGGATGAATTATAAAGACTATCTCTGTTTTTCCCCCCTCAAGAAGTACCTCAAGTACTTCTTCCAAAAAAAAGATAGAAAGCTTACATCATGCAGAAATCAATGATCCAAGATGCAATTATTAAATACCATTTGTTTATATCTGCCCTAGTAATAAAAATAATATGGTCTGTAACAAATAAACAATAAATTTGTTAAAATGGTTAACTGAGTTTACATTATATAGTCTTGTTTAAATAACCTTCTATACCCTTGTGAAACTGAAAGAACACACCAAAAATATGTAAATTACCTTTAGCATCACTGTTGGTTTTAATGAAACATTTATTTTATATCTTCAAATTTGTAATTTCTCTAAAAATATGTAACAAGAAGTGAAATCTACTGGGAATCCAGAGAAGCCAGCCTAACTGGTGAAAGTAAGACAATGTTGCAGCAGGAGTCAGGAATTACTGGATGAAATCTATTTTACTCAATAGAACTTTTTTTGCAACCAATTTTATGCCTCTACTTAAAAAAGAAAAAAATACAGTGGTAATAAAATCCACATTCACGACATAGATGAGAAAACAATATTCACATTGTCAGAAAACCACATGGATTTTGTTCAACAGATCCTCACATTTTAAAAGTAAATCAATCTTGTACTGACAAAATAGCTGACATCCGAGCTTCCTATGTATTTTTTGGGCTGTGAAAACTGGCACGGATTTCATCAACACTCCATTAGACTACATTTGTCCCTCAATAAATTCATCCAATTCTTTATTCAAGCAAGCCATTCACTAAATGCTCCTTGTGTGCAGCTTTGCTAGAAAGAGAGACAGAAGGGCAAAGGGAACAATTTGAATAATCCAGGAATTTCCATCCAGAGGAAACAAACAGACATTTTAAACACTGCTCAAAGGAACTGGGAATTTTATCTCCCAGGATTGTCCCTGCCCATGCAGCATGGTCCTGGGACACTCCCTCCCAACCACAGCTCCCTTGACCTGCAGGTGCCTATGCTACTGTGTTGCTGTATGCATTTTGACATGCTCTGCATTCTCATAAGTAGAAGGCTATGTAATTCATTTCACTGAACAGATGCTGTTTACACAGTTGCTAATATCAGGCACTATTCTCAGACACAAGTATAGACAATTTTACTGATAAAAGAATATACCTTAATTCTGTGATCCCTGCATGAAAATCAGTATTATTCTGGGTTCCTGAGGATGGTTGTGACTGTATGAGAATGCACCATATTCCAATCATCACTCCTTGTTCTACATAAGAGGACAAGTAACAGATGTACTGTCCTATATCAACTACATACATGATTCCATTTGCCATGTCTTCTGTATATTTTGTGGCAAGGCTTTGCCTCTAGGGGAAATACACAGTATGCATGGTCACTTGCCATTTCATGGACATTTTTACCTACATTTACTACCATTGATTAATTAACGAATGATTTTATATGATCAGTAATAGGATTAGAAAATTACACTAATAAGAGCACATGCCGGTGATCATAGCACTGTATAACCCATGTCATAATAGGCTCCACTTCAGAGTTGTGATTATATGAGGCTTCTACTATATAACAATCTTTGTTTCTTGTTTAAACTTTAAGGGGATAAGTAGGAGAGACTGATCTACATCTACAACATACATAGCACATACTCTCTCCCTCACCTTCTGAGACTTGCGTTCATATCTACATGAAGAACATGTTAGGAATGCTCCCAGGCTAATTTATGAGCTTCCTGAACCCCAGGCTGTATTATACATTACAATTAAGTCCTCTGTACACATTCTTCCTCCTGTAATTAGGAAGCAACTTGCTAAGGAGGAACCCATGACCTAAAAAGTGATGTTTAAAGGGATTTCTTGTTATGAATCCTGGCATTCTTCCTGAGGAACATGACTAAGATGGAGATAGTAAAATCAGATTAAAATTGAATCAAATATTTCAGGCGTCCTATTTACAAGAAATGCCACAAAAAAGAAACTGTTCCTATTTCATTGTTTTTGAAGCTGCTTGCTATCCCTGCATGGAGGTCTCTTTTCTGTAATTTTCACCATGAATAATAATACATCATTTTACTTTTGGATAATACACATCTTTTAACTGTACATGATGTCTACTCTGCAAATCAAGGTACGGTGGACTAACTCTTTGTGGTAGTAATATATATGAGCTTCTCTTTCCAAAACAATACCTGAAAGGTAGGTGAATGAAATGTAAAATTACAACTCTCCTAATGGAAAATATTTAAAGAAGCAAACAAGGAAAAAAGAAAGAAAACATGAAATAAAGAAGGAATACAAGCAAATGAAAAATGAGGAAGAAATAAACATTAGTGAATGAAAAATGAATGATAATGGGAAATCACTGAGGAGGCATGATATAGGAAAGAAAAATGAAATAAGAATGTCTGAATGAAAAGAAGGACTGATGATTGGAAATGTTGGATTATGTATTTTGTGGCGTATATTCCAATAAATGTGCTTTCAGAGCGTGTAGAGATCAGAGAAAGGAGCTTGGAATAGTGATGGGAGCTGTGGCAAATTTGGATCCCGCAGTTTTCTGTTAGGAAGACAAGAAAGGACCCCAGGCATGCCCACCCTTTCCAAAGCCCTATATGCACTACTGGATGATTCCTGTTTTGCTTCCTTGCAAGAGAAAACCACAAAGGACACTAGGAACTCTCATTTTATCCCAGCTAGGACAAGAATTCTAGAGTTTTTCATGCCTCATGAGATGGCACTTGTTAACGGAGTCAAAAGACCATAAATCCCCAAGGATATGATGGACCATTGTCATGTTTTGGAGGAAGCATACTGCCCTCATCTCAAGGAATGAAAAAAATTGAAAAGAAAGCAGTGTGTGCTTCACCAACACAATTCTGATTTATAGCAATATTTCACCAGGAATATTCTGTTGCTTTTCACCTATAATATTTATCCTAGGAATGTAAAAGGAGCAAAAGAATACTATGTCTCAAAAGCTCCATGCCTGTTGTGACCATGAGATTTAACCCAGAGCATGTCATTGTGTTTGCTAGGCAATTATGATCTCATGCTCTATCACCATCAAATACAGGTCCGTATTTCACAGGGACTCCACCACACTTATGACCCATCAGTTTATACTCACTACCATTTTCCAATGTACACAAGATTGTCTAGGAGTGGTAGCATCTTTGACATTTACTGCCACACATTTATCTACTATGCATATAATAATGCACACATTTAAGTGAAGAATTGAGTTGTCATATGAATAGATATTTAGGCACTTATCTATAATTAGGATTCACCTGTTTTCATTCCGCAATAATGGAGACCAAAACCACTCTTGTGCTTCTGCCTTACTCACCCTCTTTCAACTCAAATAAAAACAATATCAACTCATTCTGTCTTATTTGTAAGATGTGAACCAAATGAACATGGTGCAAATCTGTAGAAAAAGTAAGTGTTTGAATTCTATTTCCAGCAAAGACATAGATACATTTACACAGTCACATGTTTACATACCCTACTCTAAAAAATTAATTTTTGCTTGTAAAAGTTGGTACACAGTGTAAAACTCACCCTGCTGTGGACAATTCTGAAGCCATCAGCTTTCTATCCATTGCTGAAATCTTTACAAGAGAAGACACTTAACACCACAACTTTTTGATCAGCTTATCCACTGCATGTGTTATCAGTGAACTGTGCCTTGGGTTCTAGTGGTAAGTGCAGTCTAGCTTCCAGGACTTGGGTCATGGTTTTGCTGGAAACATCATAACCAATGTATGCAGAAATAGAGGCTTCTATAGGTTATTTTTGTGGGATTCTTAAATATACAAAGAAAACATTTCATCTGAAAACTCCCTGAGGACACAATATAATCACTTAATAACCACTAATATAATATGAGAAAAAGAAATTTGAGTGAAATGAATGTGTTCTCTCAACTCTGTAACCACATGCCACAATAATTAGGGCATTTTTCATCTCCCACTAGTAAGTTATGTGATGGCTTGAAGAGCTTTGGAACTTGAATGGGGCTTTGTCAATGAGGTATCTCTTTTCTTCTTCGAATACTGAAACTGTAAGAGGAAAAGTGATGTTTTAAATTTTTGATACTATGCCAAAAATATCTTTAAAACAAAAACAGATAACCTCCTGGAATGCTAGGTGGGGCTGTACAGCTGATATAGACTTGTATCTCCGTCATCCAAGGATATAACCTCTTTGATTATTGGGTAGGGAGTGAGTAGATCCCAAGTTGACCCTACAGCACAGGATGTGCTCCATGCTCCAGATCTGCCTGTGCACTTGTAGGTTGAAATATCTACATAGGAAGTACATCCAGGTAGATTTTTGTCACTGATTGGACCTGGTGGGAAGTGCATAGCCTTAATGTTTCTAAATTTTTAAACTAAATGATTTGGGATAAATGATTCGGGCATTTCTGTGAGATGTGACACATTCATACTATGAGTATCTCAGAATTGTGCTGGTCAGAGTCCATCTTCCTGGCCAGTATTTAGTTAATATAAATAAAGCATGCATGCTTCAAATTTGACTCAATTGTGACAATCTTATTTTCAACTGGATTTGTGATTTACCATACCATGGGAAATTTTTTCCCTTTTCCAAAGCCCATAATGTAGACTCTTGGATATAGACTCCTATCTGCTCTCATGCCTCAGGTATGACTACAGGGGTCTTTGTCTCACTTTTGTTCCTGGTTTCCTGAATGTCAGGATGCCTATTCCCAATAGGGACACCTTCCCCATCTCAAAACTGTGAGAGCTATGTGGATCCTGGCTTCCCAAATGTCAGGATACCTTTCTATTTTGGACATCTTCTCCACCTCAGAACTGTTTGGCTCCTGGTTCCAATTGCCAGGGTATCTTCCTTTCAGAGCTGTAAACACTTTCACTGGGGACATTATTCTCAACTAAGAGCTGTGCAGAATTTCTGCTCCTGAGTGCTAGACCACTTTTCCATCTCTGTCTGAGATTAATATGAACACTAATACTGAAATGCTACTCCTTTTCATCAATTCTAAACACTGTGAAAAAGGAACCTGGGAGATTGTGTTTCTGCATCTACTTGGTATTTTAGAATTTTGCATGCTTCAGGAAAATGAATGAAACAAAGGGGTCATTGTATATTAAATTACTTTGAAATCATAGAGTAAGCCATCTTCCTTCATATCAAGTTGTGATGTGAAAACCATAAAGAAAAACAACAAACTTCATGAGCAAAATATTTTGGCTCATCATAGTAATTCATCTAGAATGCAATGTTGCATTGAACCTATTGCTACATCCTGGGCTTTCTGCTGAACAAAAAGCACAATTGAACTGCCTACTACATGACCCCCATGAAAGTACCCACTCGCTACCTTAGGAAAATCTGATATGAGATTTGTCTCCCAGATAAAATAATTGGGATGTAGGTGGGATTAAAAATTGTAAAGGTTTCTGATGTCAAAGTAACTAAGTTACTAGCTATTAGGAATGGCTCCCGCTTAATGCGTAAACCCATTCTTAGCAGGAATAATGTCCAGGACCCAAAGAAAAAAAAACAATGGGACCAGAGACAGCATCAAGATTTGCAAGCATGCTGGAACAACATCCTGACATTGATATTGGTGCTGGACCCTCAGAGACCATTGTGACCCCAGTCTCAACTTTGAGCCAGTATGCAATCAGTCTTCCTACATGGTAATGACACTGTGAATTCAGGCTTCTACATGCCATCAGAAAGAAGATATTGGGCATTAGCCCTACTAGATACAATACTTATCTCCTTAACCAGGAACTAATTTAAGAAATAGCTTCAAATGTTGAAGAAATATACACAGTGGAAAATCACCCTGCTATGGACATCTTTAACTTCCTATTCCATGCTGATCAGTGTTTTCACAGACCACAGAATATGTCATCAATATCCCTGCCTTGGGTTCTAGTGCCAGGTCCAGAATAGCTTCTAAGGCTTTGGCTATGGCTTGATTTAAAGAATCACTGCCAGCATATGCTGAAATGAAAGATTTTAGAGGATAATAATATTGAGAAAGTAACATATCCAAAGAAATCACTGTATTCCAGCTGCCTCATGCTTGTTTTCCAGATGATAAAGCGACAGAAGAATCACATTGGGTTTTCCATACAACTATCATGATCACACAGGTTGTCACGGTCTACAACTGTTCTTAGTGCTACTAAAATCCCACCTACTCATAAGATCAGTATATACTTCTTTACTTTATCCACAGGCTATAAGTCTCTTTATGAGTTGAGTTCTATTTATTTTTCCTAACACACATTTACATATAAACATTGTAGTAAAGCAAAAAAGCAAGTGAATGCATTACTATTCCATTCAATATATTGATGGATTCTTAGATATATTTCTTACTCTAACAACACCAGATTGTGGAATAACAAAATTCTTGTGCTTCTACCTTACTCAGCTCCTCCCGACTCAAATAATAAAAATATGCTCAAAAGCTCATATCTCCCACTTCCTTCTATTAGTGGAAGTGGACCCAAGTAGAAAGGTGAAATTCAGTGCAGTTGGTGTTTGTATGTTTCTTCTTCTTTTTGTTTTAGCTGAAATTTATTATGTAAAATTTAACATTGTTGCAGATCAGGCAAATTGTATTCATCACCAGAATCTAGTTTTACTATAAAAGTTCACAAAAGATTTTTTTCTAGTTATTATTCTGCTTTTTTCACCACATTCATTCTACATGTTGTTAAGTATTTCATTTGTTTTTATTATGTCATATAATACATCCAGATCCCATTCCATCCTCCTACCATGCCTCCCAGCTCTTTCGTGTCTCCCCATTCTACCAGATCTTCCCCTTGTGCCCTATGCTTCTACTCAGAAAGGATCTGTCCTCCAAGAATTAGCAGTTAGACAAGTCATACCACATGCTTGTTTGACTATTTCTTCCATAACACAAAGAAATTCACAAGTGTATAAACATAGACACAAACACACACACTCACTACATAACACATCCATCCTCAGAAACTCCCATGCTCATAAAGACTTTGTATAAACTTAACAGATTTTTAACTCTGATTTCTTAGGAAATCTGCATTTTCATTTGGGGAATTCATTCTTAACCCAAGAGACATCCCAACTGTATACCCCTTAGAATTGAAATTGTAAAGGCTATCTCTTCACTGTTTAGATATTTTGTGAGTTCCATTTAAAAAGACCAGAGTCTTGGTTCCTTGGAGATATCCTGTCCTAACTCTGTACGAACCAGAGTACAGAGAGCCTCTGTGTTGCTGATAAATGAAGTACCTGCGTATTAACTTGCTCACATTTTTCACTAGGAGCAGGCGATGGAACTAAATTTACTGATCAGTAGCTACCCACATGTTTAGCAATGAAAGATGTTCTCTGCTCAGACACGTGAGGAGACAAGCAAGCATACTTGGACAGATTCCTATTCTTTTTGATACCTACACTAACTTGAGCAGCTGTTGATTGTTGTAACTGCATGGGACAGTCTACCACAGAGCAGTCATTGTTCCTTTTATTAAAATGGAATGGAAAAACTCTGTTGTACATCTACTATCTACATGACACAATCTGTCATATATTCTTTACCTTTTGAACCATGGATTCTTCTCTAGAGATAAAGCGCATTTCACATGCCCCATAGCCATTCTATGGACTCTCTAAACTATAGCCCCTATCATGGGTTACAAGGATGCCTTAGTATAATTCTTTCACTTCTCATCAGAAATCACCTTGAGATGGAAGTTTGCATTAATAGGGAAAATAATGGCTGGAAGTCATAATCAACATTCACTGCAGCTGTCCTGAGAATCTTGTCCATCGTGGCTATTTCTTGTAAAGATTGAACATATGTCTTTAAGAATATTGCATTGGACGCTCCACATGGGGACCCATCTGGCCATTCAAGAGAGAGATGAAAGGTATTGTATGCCTAGTGCTGTGATTCATTCAGAGATGAGTTTCTTTTGTAATCTTGTTACCTCAAACCACTGAATCAAGCAAGGAAGTGTCAAGTTGATACTTTATAAGAAACGTAGTGAATAAGGAACAAGTTCTTATCATTGTGCAGAAACAATCAGACTAACTCAGAAGGTAAAGTATGCCACAGGACAAGTTCCCTGATTTCGTGTCATGGCATGGAAGGAAGGCAAGATAACTGATGTGAAGAGATATTTAATGAATCCAGGCAAGATGAAAATTGCCTAAATTGCAGTTATCTGTTAGTAAATGCAGAAAAAGTCAGGAATTCAAGTTTAATCAAGAGAGTTGAGACCACCCTTGGCTTCAGCAGATTCAGTGGAGTAAAGGGAAAGAATGTAAGTGAGTGGTTAAGATTTAAGAGACTTAATGATAACAGTGTTTACAGGCATGGTGTGCCATGTCACAGCCATCAGGAGACAGTGGAATTCAGCTACATGATTTTTAGTGTAGCCTGGCCTATATAGGGAATTTCAAACAATCTAGAGGTACATACTGAGATCTTATCTCAATTAAAAGTATAATGTATACAGCTTATTATATTCCTTTAAAAGAATTCAATCATTTTTCAAAGGCATTTTTAAGACTATCACAGAATTTGAACATGGGTAGTAGATGATGGTAAGGATAACACTTCATTTTACAAGATGTGGTCATGGTATTTTTTATACATGTGAAATCAGTTTGTCATTGGAAATGGTGCAAAAATTTTAAATGTTAAATGTCATTATACATAATATTTCAATTTTAAAACAGCCTCAGTGTAAACAAAGGGACATGTGATATATGCCAGGAGTCTCATTTCTACGTCTATCTGTCCTTTCTCCCCAAACCCAGTTTATTTCTTGAAAGCAAGAGCACATATTAAAATAAGTGAAGGTGAATTATTCACACAATGAAGAAACGAAGTGGAGAACTTCTGAGTTGACAGGATGTATTACAAAAGAGTAAAAGGACATTTTGCAAAAGCATTTTCAGTCAACAGCTGGAAGATGAAAAATTTTGAGATATGCAGAAAAAATAGCAATTTTTTTTCTACACACTCTAGTTATCTCAATCCAAACTTGAATTCAAGTTTGTTTGTGTATGTAGAGTGAGTAGGGTTGGACATGTTTGCTTGTGCATATATGTACACAGATGGGTGAGGTTCTCTGAAAGATTAATCAGTGCTCTCAACTTCTGAGCCATCTATGTAGCCTGAGTATAATTTTTCTATTGACAATATTCAAACTTTTATGAATAATATAAGAATAAATCAATATATATGAGAATAAATAGCATTTGAGTTGAAAATATAATCCATGTATCCCATTTTAGCAAACAGATAAGAATATACCAGTATATTAAGAGTCCATATTTTTCATATCAAGAATTTAGTTTAATTCTGATATCTCAATGATTGCCTCTGAAAGGATGGGAAACAATCTCTCCATTCAGTAATCTTGTCTGCACTAGTAATTTGTCACACAGATATTTTTCGTATATAGAATGCAAATGTACACATTAGCACGATGGCAAACTCTATCTTACTCATGTAGTAATTAATGAAGTTTAATTATAATTATAAGGTATGTCCTATACTAACCAACTGAGAAAAGCCTTTTTTCAGTGTATCTAACAATATTCCTCCTTTTATGCCTAGCATTTTCTACTGAAATCTGAGTTACATAATAGATCTATTTTTCACAGCTAGTGCATGCCTAGTTCCATGGAAGGGTCTAGTGAGTTTTAGAGACCATCTTCCTCCTCCCGTTATACCCAAAGTCTCTGACTTTCAACAGTTGACTGGTTTTAAAATTTTATTTTCAGCTCAGAATAAATTAGATACCAACAAAAATCACAATCAACCTCAGAATATAAATGACATTTGGCCTGACGTTCATCTGGATACATATTTAAAGTCATGATACATTTTCAACATCTAGTTAACTATGGACATAAAGTTTCAAAAGTTCAGCCAGGAATGACTCAGTGGTTAAAAATATTTTTTGCTCTTGCAGATGACTTCATTTCCCAGGACCAAATATGCTTGGATCTCCACATCTTGTAACTCTATATTCAAGAATTCTGCACCTTTCTCTGGTCTTTTTGGCCACATACATTAGCATATGCTCATTCAGAAATGAACACATAAACAAAAAGTAAAATCTTAAAAGATTCACAAATTTTGACTTACCATGTACCTCAGTTCAGGCCTAGCATTTACAAAGCTCTGTGCTTGATTCCCAGCACTGCACAGAGTAGGTTTGGTAGAAATTCCTTTAAATCTAGCACTGGAAAGAGAGGTAAGAGGATCAGGAGCTCAAGGCCAACCTCGGCTACATAATTTTCTCAAGGCCAAACTGGAGTACTCGAGACCTTGCTACAAACGTTAAGTAAATAAATAATAAATAAAAATGACTCCAAATACTGCAAATCAGGTTGAACAATTTTGTATATTAAAAATCCATTTCCCACTGTATTTGAACATATAAGGTTCTTCTTATATTTATCTCATATTTTCTCTCTATGTTGGATATATGCCCATGTTTCTTGCTACTTTCAACTGCCGAGCTTCTGATAGGCTTAAGCCTTTTGTAACCTTCAATGTCACTGTGTCATATGATCATGACAATTAATGGTGTTCTATTACTATTGCAGTCAGTGTTTTTGGCCTCCAGAAATTTGGATGTTCATTCCATTATAAAGTCATTAGTGGGAAACGATGGTATAAAAGATAAATTCCACTTCTATTTTAAACATCTAATGATGGGAATCAAGTGTTATGGAGCCACAGGATTTGTTACCCCTGCAGTTGTATCATCTGGGATATTATCTAATATCTTTACATCTACATGAATACATGTATTTTGAATAGATTTTTTCCTCAATCTCAGAAAGTAAAAGATGGGTCATTGCAGATGCCGATGACCTTCAATGTTGGCAACATCTGCAGGGATGTGTTCACCAGACAAGAGCCAGTGAAATGACTCAGCAATAATGGCACTTGCTGCCAAGCCTGCTGATAGGTTTTTTACAAATAGTTTCCCATAGAATATAAATTTCAAGATATATTTCAATTTTCTACAGAAAAGTTAAAGGTAGGTTCAGAAGACATAGTGTGGAAATCAGATAGTTTCTTATCACATATGAGGCCATAGATACCTCATAATATTAGTAAAGATAAAAATTTCAAAAAAATAATTGAAAAAACGCCCCAAAACTAAAAAAATTGGCCTATAAAAGTAAAAGAAGCTTATAGGACACCAAATAAACCAGACTAGGAAAGAACCCTTGCCAGAAAGTAATCAAAACATTAAACATATACAACAAAGAATGAATACTAAACGCTGAAAGAGAATAAGATCAAATAACATAAAGAGGCAAAGCTATTAGAATTACATCTGACTTCCTAGTGGAGACACTGAGAGCCAAAAGGGCCTAGACTGAAATACGACAGACTCTAAGGAACATAGATGCTACCCAAGATAACTATACCCAACAGAACTGTCAATTATCATAAATAGAAAAATCAAATATTTCATGATAAACCCAAATTCAAACAATACCTATGTACAAATCCTGCCCTACAGAAGGCAATATTATAAAAACTTCACCAAAGGGAAGTTAACTACAATCAAGGAAACACAGAAATTAAATTATCTCACAAAATCATATTCAATAGAAGAAACACAAACACATACACACATACACACACAAACACATATACACACATACATACACACACACACATCAAAAATAATTACAAAATAATAAGTCCTGACAATCAATGGACATTGGCACCCCTCAACATTGATGGTCTCATTTCCCCAATTTAAAAAAAAAGAGACTACCAGATTGGATTTGAAAACAGAATCGAGCCTTCTGCTTCATACAAAAAACACATCTCCATCTCAAAAAAAATATTGCCTCAGAGAAAAGGTTTGGGCAAAATTTATCAAGTAAGTGCTGAAAAATAAGCTAGGGTAAAGATTTAATATCCCATACTATAGATTTGAACCAAAATAAATTGGAAGAGATGGGGAAGGACACATCATACTCATTAAATGAAAAACCCACCAAGATAATATTCCAATTCCTAACATCTATCTCTCAAACACAAGAGCTCCCACATTTATAAAAGAAACATCACTAGACTCTATAAAATTGGAAAATCTTAAAGAAATGGTTGCTTTTCTCAGTAGATACTGCACATAAAAATTGAATAAAATCTAATAAACAATTTAAACAAACCTGTAACTCACAAAATAAATACCAGAGGACAATAAAAGCCTCTCCATTAAATCCTATGATCAGAATGCTTTAATTCTGAATGCTAAATCCTCAAATTACTCCTTAAAATAAAAGCAGAAGGCACACTGCCAAACTAATGCTTGAAGCCACAGTTACACTTATATACAAACCACTCAAAGATTCAACAAAAAAGAGAGTTAAACACCCATATACATCATTAACAGATATGTAAATATATTTCATAAATACTCATGAACCACATCCAAGGACACATTAAAAAATTATCCAATATAAAGCCTATCTTTATCCCAGACACACAGGGATGATTCAACATATAAAATTAATCCACTATATAAACAGACTGAAAGAAAAAAAAAGACTCACATGGTCACCTCACTAGATCCTAAGACAGCTTTTGACAAAATCCAACACCCCTTCATGATAAAACTATTGCAGAGATTGGAGATGCATTCTATATCTAAACATGATACAGGCAATTTCCAGCAAGAACTCTGCCAACATCAAATTAAGTGGAGAGAAAATCAAAATAATTCTATTAAAATCTGGAACAAGACACAATTGTTCCCTCTCTCCACACATATTCAATAGTACTATAAAAAGGAACATTTATAGCTGATGAACATCTTCAATGTGGTGGCTCACTACAGGATTAATTGAAAAAGTCTTTAGCTCCCATATATACAAATGACAGATGGACAGAGAAAGAATTCAGGGAAAGAACACCTTTCAAAACCTACAAACGACACCAGGTATATTGGGGTGTCTCTAATCAAGCAATTGGAAGATTTGAATGAAAAATACTTTACTTATTTAAAGATGGAAATTGAAGAAGAGCTCACAAGATGGAAAGATATCCCATGTTCCTGGTTTGGTAGGAATGACCTAATAAAAATGGGCATTTTATCAGAAGAAATCTACACATTCTATGTAATCTTTAACAAAATACTTAAAGAAAAGAAAGTTAAAAAATGTTCAACATCCTTAGTTATCTGGGATAGGTCTCTAGGTGCAGTCCATTACAGGGGATCCCAACAAGGTTGTATGGGCATACAAGTGGGTGAGGGTGTTCCCTGTCAGGATGGAAGAAGAGGAAAGTATGGTTGGTAGGCTCAAGACCTATGGGAAACGGAATGCAGGGGCTCCACTATTGTTCTTCCCTGAGACACAATTCTCAATTCTGGACACATGGATGCTGCAAAAGCTGCTTCCAACACCAAAGGGAATGCTCTAGAATATCTGAACTATGCTAATCAGCAATGCAACACAGAGTTCTCAAAACAATTAATAAAACTCAAGGCCAGTCTGGACTACATGAGATCTAGTGTTCAAAATTTTAAAAAAAGCCTTCCTCTTACAGTCTATTCTGTTACAGAATGCAACATCAATGAAATTACATTAATGCAATAGCAATTCAAAAAAAGTCAACCCACTGAATATACATGACAACTGCATGTTTTTAAAATTTTAAAAGCATTTTTCAATATCTATTACACCTGATTTTTTATTTGATCTCTTAAAATGTCATATGCAATTTACCCACATAAAAAATAGATTTTTTTTCTTTTTCTGCATGCTATCCTTCTCACAATGATCAAGAACTCTGACTATTCAACCTTGAAACTCAGGAATTGGGGTTTGGCTCTGGGACAGGCTTGCATTCATAGGGCCACTAGTTAATTCTCCATTACTGGAAACTAACAATTGACTGTGGAAGTATTATTCTTCTATGATTTCTTACTCTCCAAACTGTCTCATAAATATAGTCTATTTTGTTCTTTCCTTCCATCTCCCCAAGCCCTCTACTTGGATGAAAGTGTTTTTCCTACACTGCCCATGATTATTTACTTCTGCAATCTATGTGAGTTCCTTTAGGACAGGTGCCTAATGCCAACTCCCTTGCTCTTATCTTATGTCTGGTCACCACTAGGAACTAAAGTTCATTGCCTACTATGGGAATGAATGCTCGGATTCTAAAAGTCTGTGAGACCTTTAGATATCCCAGTGTAAACATTCTGGCATCATACACTGCTTTGATGTATCTCTCTGATAAATCAGGACCTCCACATCATTTGGGAAATTTTTTGAAGGAGCCAGGTCAAGTCCTATGGGCTAAACACAGCTGGAGGAATCTAGCAACATGTGACGTGTGACTGATTTCTATTAGATCAGGCTTTCTCTGCCATCCTAGTACCTGAGGTGTGTCTAGGAATAGGATGATGATGTTCAAGAAGTTTTGCTCCCTGCTACTGTAGAACTTTGCCCTCCTCTGACTTTTAACAAACCAATGTTCAGTTCTCCTCCTGCGGTCCAACATCAAGGATTCTATTAGGATGTCTCCCAACTCCGGACTTCAACCACTGGGAAAGAGACTGGTCAGAGGCCATCTAGAAGTCAGCAAGAAGTCTGTTCCTAAATTCAGAAGACTTCCCTACCCATGCTACCCTGTGGAGACCCAGCAGAGCAAAGCACAAGGGGCTCAGCCAAGGCCAGTCACCCCTGGGTGCCCAGGGACCCCAGCTCACATTTGAAACCAGGAGTAGCCATGTTCCTGGATGAGCCAAGAGCATTTCAAGTAGAAGGTAAGAGAGGTGCTCCACCCAGGTTAGAGGTCCTCTTGAGCAACCAGGCCCTGCTGGCCTAAATCCTGATGTCTAGTGGCTGCATTTGTTCCCAGGCATCCAGGTAGAGAGGATGGAGACTGTCACAGGTCAGGGCTTTGGCGCAGCACCCTGTGCATTTGCGGTCCAGGCGCAAGGGGGCATCAATGGCCAGTGGACGGGGGAGAATGTAATTGGGCACTTGAGCTAGGACCCTCTGAGCACCACCTCCTGATACATGGTCTATACCAGGGCTGAGCCAGAGGAATCAGTCCAAGGGTCACCATCTCCACCCTTCACGTTCTGCCAAGCGGACTCATGTTGACACTGCCACCCTTCTGCCTGCCAGGCATCTGTGTGGGTGGCATCCCTTTCAGGTGCAGCAAGAAAGGAGGCAGCAAGGCAATCCCTGGGAGGAGAAGTTGCCTCAGAAGCCACCCAACCCCTTGCCTCTTACCTAGTCTGAAAGGCGGGTCTTGACCAGCGGCACTACTCACGAGCATGCATGGCTGTTGAGCCTGGAACAGGATGCAATGCCTCTGTTTCACCAACCACTCCTGTCCCTGGTGTCCCTGCTTGGAGGTGCAACCTGGAGCATGATGGGGTGCCCATGGCTAACCAACCGCTCCTGTCCATGGGGTCCATTGAAAGGGGCCACCTCTGGCATGAGGCACATTAACCTTTTGGTGCTTCTGCTTAGATCATTTCCTACACGCTGGGGATTCTGGGTCCCCAGCCATCACCCCTGTGATCACCATGAGACCCAAATTTTCCAGAGGACCACTGGGGAGGTACTACATTTCCCCATTTTGGAAGTCGGTTATGCTAGGCTGGGGATCTCTGGGATGTCAAGCCACCAAAGGACAGCTCACCCTAGGACTATCAGGATCCCCACTCCAAGCTGGCTGAGGAGGACCAACCTGGCAGATCAGAAAAGAAGTGGCCCAACTAATACACATTGCTCTAAGCTAGAACACTCCACCTACTTCTGGCTGGCCAAGTAAGGTAATAAAACAATATCAACAGTCACAGAACACTCTGGGATGCTTCTCACCCCAGGGACATTATATAATGCAAAACATTCTGTACTCTACTCCTTAAGGAGCACAACTTTGGCTGTGGACTACCTCCCAAGTGGAGGCAGCCATGAAGAGGAGAAAAGAAAGGAAGCAGTTAAGAGAAGAGAAGAAGCAGCGAACATCTCAACTCAGCTAGAACATTTCAGTTAGCTTAGGATATTATTTTGGAGCTGCAACACTAGGGAAGTTCTCCCCTCAGAGCAGAAGAGAGTTGAGCAGAGCAGAGAGGAGTTGTTACATTGGAACACTCCAGCTCAGTTGGGGAAGCCTACCTTGCCTCAAAGCTGCCAGAGCTGTGTGACTCCTAGCTTCCTGAATGACAGGATAATTTCCTATGGAGCACTTCTTCCAAAGAGCTGTGAGAGCTATGTGGCTCCTGCCTTCCAGAATATCAGAATGCCCATGCCTTTGAAGTCACTTTCCCCACCTCAGAACTGTTTGGTCCCTGGGCTTCCAAATGCGAGGCCACATTTACATTTCTGTCCAACCTGCATAAAAACACTATCACTGGGATGCTACTCTTTGCATCAGTTCTAAGCAAGGATGACAATGGAATTTGGAGATTGTGTTTTCTTGAGTACTTGGTAAGGTATTTTAGATATTTCCTGGCCTTGGGAGACTGAACTAAACAAGAGAGTCACTATGTATTAAATTCCCTAGAAATCTTAAGATAAAATGTCCCCATGTCCTATCATAGAGGAAGCAGTCTCCCTTCATCGCATGCTCTGATGTGAAAACTAGAAAAAGTGTGCATTGCTAAAACATTCTGGCTCACTACACTAATATATGTAGAAAACTCTGCTACATTGAAGTTATAGCCACATACTGGGCCCTCCTCTGAACAAAACTCAATTTGCTGCCCGCCAAATGAATCTCAATTGAGTACACAGTCATTACTTTAGGCTATTATGGAAAGAGATGAATCTCCCAGATAGAATAAATGAGAGGGATATAGTATTAAAGGTTGTACAGCATTCTTATATCAAAGTAACTGAGACACTAGCTACTTGAAATGGCTCCACTTTATGATCCTAGACCATGTAAATAGAGAGAATGGACCGCAATTTGTAGAAGAAATAGAGTTCAGAAACCTCAGAAAGAAAACCAACGACTCAGGGCATAGAGGCAGAATCAAGATTTTTCAACATGGAACAGCAACACCCTGACATTAACATTGGTGCAGAAACCTCCGAGGTCATTGTGACACCAGGCTCAAGTGTGAGCAACAATGCAGTCTTCTCATGTGGTAATGACACTGTGAATTCAGGCTTTTAGATACAATCAGATAGAAGAAGTTGTGCAGCTTCCATAGAAGATGAAACACCTACCTCCTTAACCAGGAACTAATCTAAGAAATAGCTTCAAATTTTGTTGAAGAAATGTACCCAATAAAAAACTCACCCTGTTATGGACATCTTTAGCTTCCTACTCTATATTGCTTAGTTTTTCCACAGACTGTACCTATGTCAGCAGGTATCCCTGTCTTGGGTTCTACTGCCAGCTCCAGAACATATTCCAGGGCTTAGGCTGTGGCTTGATTGGAAGAATCACCACCAGCATATACTGAAATGAAAAGTTGTAGAGGATACTGATCTTGAAAAGTAACATATCCAAAGAAAACATTACATCTCACCTGTCCCATGCTTGTTGTCCAGATGTGAGGGACCACAAGAAGTTCAAGAGAGTCAGGAGAATGTAGACTGTTGTCAAGGTCCCAATTCTCAGATGAGTCCATAGTGAAGAGGTCCTCCTGAGCCTGGACGTCATTGCTGGGGACCAGTGGGTCGAGGGGTGAAGGCCTAAGCCACCCAGGGTTCCTGAGGTTGATGTGCGGCAGCCTCCATGTGCTGAGGTGGACTGAGTGGATCTGCTATTGTTGGAGGAGATCCGTAAGGGGCCAACTTTGCTGGAAGCAGCTACAGTGAGCCCAGCTTCCTGTGAAGGGATAGCTGTGAAACTCCAGTCTGCGGGTATGGACAGTGTCAGAGGACCTGGCTGAAATGCAGTGGTCCCAGGGAACCCGGTGCCCAGTGAAAATGGGCTCAAGGCCCAGGTTTGGAGGGCCCCAGGTCCGCTCCTGGCCTTGAAAAAATTTTACCTCCCCCTTGCAGTGGTGTGGAAGTGTAAACACATCCTCGGGTATCCACATGCCGCCCTTGAGTCCAGGGGTCACCTGGGGTGTCTCCCCCTGTCTCTCCACCATTAGTGTGGGGACCTACAGCACTGTGCCAGTGAGTGGAAGTATCAGGAACCATTTCAGCAGATGGGGGGAGTTCTCGAGAGCCAAAGAGAAGAACAAGGTCAAGGTCTCCTTCTGAGGATTGAGGTATGAAGTCTTGTGCAGGGGTTGTGTGGCTCAGTCCCTGTGGCATGGCACTGGGATGAACTAAGCCAGCATAACCTGAGGGAGAGGTATGGAAACCTCCTAGGGCACAGTCTACCACTTTGGATGTCCTCTTGTTAGCAATGCGACGTATGGGCCCCCAGGTGGTAGTAGGTGAGCTTGTTGGTTCCCCTTCCTAAGATGGGAGAGGTTGAAAGCTCCAGTCTGCAGGTATGGAGAGTGTCACAGGCCCTTGGGTGAACCACAAAGGACCTTGTGACTCTGGTGAGAAGGCAGAATGTGGCAACACAAGTTCTCTCCCTGTGCCATGTGAGGAGTTCTCATCCCCTGAAGGGGAATGCTCAGCAGGGCCCCATGTGTTTGTGGTTCTGGGTTGAGCCTATTGGACACATGAGGTTGGTGACCAGAGAGATGGATGCCTAGGAAGAGGACCTCCCTCCATCTCCAGAGTATGTGAAGAAGCCTAGGAAAGTCCTTGGAGAGGCTCTGGTGTTTCTGCAGCTCTCTGAATTGCTGTGGGGTGAGCTTGAGTCTCATGGGCATGTAGTGAAAGAGTCAGAGTCCCGCCCTCTTGTGTGGATGGGGGCTGGGCATGTCCTGTACACTTAAAGTGTCATCTCTCTCCTCTGAAGATGATGGAAGATCTATAGAGTCAGAAGAATGTAGACGGTTGTCAAGGTCCCAATCCTTAGATGTGTCCATTGTGAGAAGGTTCAGTTGAACCTGAAGGGCAGGGCTGGGGCCCCTGGGGCAGAGGTATGCAGGCCTAAGCCATCCAGGGTTCCTCGGTTTGATGTGAGGAGGCCTCCATATGCTGAGTGGGACTGAGTGGATCTGCTTTTCTTGGAGGAGAGCGTAAGGGGCCAACTTTGCTGGAAGAAGCTACGGTGAGTCCAGATGCCTGTGCAGAGATAGGTGTGAAATTTCAGTCTGTGGTTATGGACAGTGAGAGAGGACCTGGCTGGATGTGCAGTGGTCCATGGAACCTGCTGCCCTCGGAGAATCGGCTCTATGCCCAGGTGTGGAGGGACTCAGGTCCCTCCTGTCAGTGAAGAAATTTTACGTCACATTTGGAGTGGTGTGGGATTGTAAGTAGGTCCTTGGGTAGCCATGTGCCATCCTTGAATCCAATGACCTGGGGTGTATCTCCCTGTCTCTCCATCATTGGTGTGGGGTGCTGCAGCACTTTGCCTCTGAGTGAGAGTCTCGGGAATCATTTCAGCAGGTGTGGGGGAGATCTGGAGAGCCAAACAGAAGAGTAAGGTTTTGGTCTCCTTCTTCTGAGGACTGAGGTGTGAAGTCATCTTGGACCGGGGATGTGGGGCTCGGGTCGTGCGGCATGGCACAGGATGAACTAAGCAAGCATGACCTGAGGGAGAGGTATGGAAACCTCCTAGGACAGAGTCCACCACTTTGCATGTCCTCTTGTTAGCAGTGCAACATAAGGGGCCCCAGGTGCTAGGAGGAGAGCTGGATGGGTCCCCTTCATAGGATGGGAGAGGTTGAAAGCTCTAGTCTGCAGATATGGAGAGTGTCAGAGGCTTGTGGGCGAACCACAAAGGAGTTTGGGACCATGGTGAGTTGTCAGAATGTGGCAGCACAAGTTCTTTCCCTGTGCCATGTGAGGAGTCCTCCTCCCCAGGAGGGGAATGCTCAGCAGGGCACTATGTGTTTGTGGTTCTGGAATGAGCCCCTAGGACACATGAGCTGTGAGGCCAGAGAGATTGATGCCCAGGAGAAGAGGCCCCCACCACCTCCAGAGTATGTGATGAAGCCTGAGAAAGCCCTTGGAGAGGCATTGGAGTTTCTGCAGCTTCCCGGATTGCTGTGGGCTGCACTTGAGTCCCTTGGGCATGCAGTGAAAGAATCAGAGCCCCGCCCTCCTGTGTGGATCTTGGCTGGGCTTCTTCTGTACACTTGAAACTGTCACCTGTCTCCTCTGAAGATGAGGGCAGCTCTAGAGAGTCAGAAGAATGTAGATTGTTGACAAGATTTCTATCCTCATGTGTGTCCATTGTGGCTAGGTCCACCTGAGCCTGTAGGGAAGGGTTGGGGCCCAGTGGTGCAGAGTGGTGCAGGCCTAAGCCACCCAGGGTTCCTGCTCTGCATTTGTTGGGGAATCCACATGCCGAGGGGGACTGAGTGGATCTGCTTTTGTTGGAGGAGAGGGGTAAGGGGCCGACTTTGCTGGAAGCAGACGCGGTGAAACTAGCTGCCTTTGAATTGATAGGTATGAAACTCCGTTCTGCAGGTATGGAGGGTGTCAGAGGACCAGGCTTGAACTTCAATATTCCTAGTAACCCTGTTTCCCCGTGAGAGTTCTGACTATGTCCAGAATACACTCTGGTTGCATGGATGTCTCCTTGCAGCTCTCTGTTAGGACCTTTGGCTTTTTGAGCCTCTAGGTTTATCCTTATAACTCCTTTAGTCAATGAGAATCTTGTTGTGTTCTCTTTTGTGTTTCTTTCCCCATCTGTGGAGTATGGTGCAATTGGATATTTTCTAATCTCTCAGATTTGCATGATCTATTGATCTTTCCTGTATTTGAAGATGGTGTACTTCCAATATGCCCTGTCTTGTGTGAATTATATGCTGGATCCCAAAGTTTAAGTACCTTATTAATTGAAAGCACCTGAGAACTAGGAGTTTGATCTTCACTTTTGATTATCTTTTGGGTTCTAAAACCTCCTGTATCAATAGAACTTTTATGTAACTTAGAATGATGGTTTGAGACATGTTTATTTGATTATATTTTCCTTATGCCACGTTTTTCCAAAGTCACCTTTTTCATTCTTATTTTTCTATAGGACTTATATGAAGATTCCTCTTTTTTATAAAAACCCTTTTTGAGTATCCCTTCTTGAAAGGGGAATGTTGTGAAACTCCAATCTGCAGGTATGTATAGCTCCAGAGGGCCTTTGGGAACTTTAAATGCCCGAATTCCTGCTTTTGGGATGAGAAATTTTCTTTATCTATTGTTATTTTCTCAGCTTTTGAATATTTTTGTGCTTTTATTGGATATCTAGTTATCACTGTTGCATTTGCTTTATCACCAGATGTAAATGAGGACATCTCTACATCTGGACTGAGAGGTGTGCGACTCCTCTGGTGACTGTTGTTTGTGCTCAGGTCACTTTGACCAGGAGAACATTTGATATCCCTTTTAAGTGAAGGTTTGAACTTATCTTGATGTGTCATGGAAATTCTGAATTCTTCTTGTGCAAACAGAGTATGCCTCAAACCTATCTTTGTGGATTTCAAATGTCTGTAGCCTGTTTGCCTTAAAAGGCTCCTGTGGAAATGCTTCTCATGAGAGAGAGGAGTTTCAAAGTCCCCATTATTAGATGTGGAGTGTGTGTTTTGGATTACTTTTTTTCTGTCATTAGGAAAAGATCTGAGCCACTCATTGGATGATAAAGAAGGTTTAAAACCTACATGCTTAGATGAGAATCTTCTACAATTCCCTTGAACAGACTGGACAGGTGTCAGTCTCATTTTGTTAGAAGTGGACTGACAAGAGCCACTATGAGTAGAAGGAGACATGTTAGGCCAACTTTGGTAGATGTGGAAGGTGTTAGGCCCCATTGTGGGTTAGAGGTATGGCTTAGGCCCATTTGAAAGCACGTGGCATATTGGAGATTCCTAATTTCAGAATAAAGTTTAGAGTGTTTTGGGAGTGATGGTGCAGATTTTAAACACATTTGGGAAGAGGGGATTTGTGTAAATAGCTTTTGGGAAGAAATATGATTATAGACCCATTTGTTAGAGAAAAAACATCTGAAACCCTTTTCTTGAGAGAGGACAGGACAGAGTTCACCTTCCAGATATTTGGAAGGTCTGAGAAACATATGGGCAGATGAGGAAGTTACCATAACCCCTTGAATAGATTTGGATGTTCTCCCAACCTGTTTGGTACATGGGGAAGGTTGCTGGGACCTGTGAAAAGATGGGGAAATTACCTGTCCACATCGGTCAGAGGAGGATGGTTCAGGCACTGCATAATTTCTTGTGAACTTTGCTCTGACATCACTAGTACTAGGTCCGGTAGTCTCCTCAGGGACTCTGCCACGGTGTCTGTTGTTTCTTCCTCCAGAGTCAATAATATAGCCACTCCGGTATTTCCGGCATGACTCTTGGTCCACATGTGACTGTCTGCACCGATACTTGGGCAGAGGCACTGGCCGCTGTCCTTGACGTGGCAAATCCCTCACATCTCTGTCCATGCTCAAATACTCCAGGCATTTGGGTGAGTTGTAAGCCTCCCCTTTCTCATCCTGATTCCTGTTAGGGGCCTTTTCTGAGAGACTGCTGTTTGTGGCAAAAGGGCCACAGCCAAACTGAGGCTCGAAGACCTCGCACCACAAGACTCGGCAGGAAGTTTCTAAGGCAGTTGCGCCAGGTAATTTGAGGCAAGATATTTACCCCTGGCAGAGAGCAGCGAATGCTGTTTCCCATGGCAACAGGCCACAAGTAAGGTGTAAGAGGTAGTCTTTCAGAGAGGCTTTCCTTTCTGAGACCAGTGAACACGTCCTGAAGTCCAAGCACACAGAACACGGTTGGCAGTTGGCCTCCAGAAGTTAGCCAAGTTCAAGAGGGTAGCTCGGGATCACTGTTCTGTTGGCTCGGGACTGGTCGCGTACTGCCTGACGTAGTTGATTTGATACATATTCAGCATTGATAACCTTGCTCTGAAAGTGAAGATGAACACAAAATATTTTCTGTGTAGTGTCAAGCACAGTAGCTAGTCTAACAGTTACCATGGCAAGGTGCTTTTGAAATGATAACTTGTTTAAGAATGGAAAGCAACCCCAGAATGTTGCACAAACCATTAAAACCAGCAGTCAGGAGGCAAAGGCAAGTGGATCTCTTGAGTTTCAGGCCTGCTGGTTTTCAAACTGAGTTTCAGTACAGCCAGGACTAAACAGAAAACATCTGTCTCGAAAGCTAAAACAGTTGAGAATGGCAAGTTATGCTTCAGAAACTACGCTCTCTCATGTCTCATGCAAAAAGGCTGGCACTTGCTGCTTACCCAGATTATTTTAGCGGGATTACAGGAAGAAGCCTGTGTATGTTTAATTCAACCATGGAGATCGCCGAGTAAGTATTCAAGACAACTTGGAATGATAAACCTGCTCAGATATAAGCTTTATTAGGGAGAATTTGGGATCAAATTATGCTATTACATTATAATTTTTCCTTTAATATCATCTTCAAAAGGACAGTGTGTGGCACTGTGTCCTTCTGAAAGCGGATTTGGACAATGTGCAACTTCTCAAAGTCTGCTGTTCTTTATGTAACTCCATGAAAATATAACGACAAAATCTTCACTTTTGAAAGAGTGCAGTTTAAGTCTCTCTAGAAAACCTGGCTAGCTGTGTTTCCCCATCTGAGAAGAGGACTCACCATAAAACATAGATTTATAGGACCTGCATTAAACAAACTGAAAAATAAGGGGACAAAAGGTGAAATACAGTGCTGTCATGTAACTTTTGTGAGTATGAAGTTTGCTAAAAAAGACACCATGCTTTTCACAGGAACAGCAGGTAATTCAGAAGTGAGAAATTCAGGCATTGCTCAAACTTATATCCTTTTGGATTTCCTTTAGAATGTGAATGTGTCTGGTGGACTCTTGAAGAACTTTTCCCAAGCATAGGAGGGTGACAGTAGGTAGATGGTTATCAACTGGAATGCTTATTTGGTTTTGGAAGCAGTCCAAATGCCCTTTGATGTCATGCGTCTTCAATGAGCCAATGTCCCTAGTTGTCAATGTGTGTTCAGATGAACTTCCGTTCAAGAAGGCAGTCCCATCTTCCAAAATCACAAATGCCCAGGGAGAACTTTTTGGCAGTACAATAAACATTGGAAGAAGGTTCACAGAAATATATGAATCTGCTTATTTTTAGCAATGATTTTAATTTTAGTAAAACATCAACAATGACTGCCTATGAATGATGATTTCATCACAGAAGATCAGGGAAGGTGTACTTGGGAAAGAAGTCAGTTGACAGAGCAAGTGACAAATACATTATTATATTAAGCTTTCTGTACATTAAATGTCCCCAGAGAGATTATCAGAGTCAGTTTTTCTTTATTTTCAACAAACCTGACTAAATGACACTGCTTGTGAGAGATGTTTATCAAAGATGCTGTAATATTCTACACAATTATGAAAGCTTATCTTATGTTTTGGTTACAGAAATTTCCCTCAAATGACTTAGAAGTGTGCAGTACTTTGTATTGCATATAAGTTGATTTGTCAGTAGTATAAATCACAGCATTATTGCAAAAATACACATCAATGTTACATTAAACACTAGTGTACCGTAAATCATGGAGCACATATTATGTGATTTTTATGCTTTATTCTACATGAATTATTATCATAGGGTTATGCTCAAAAATCAAGGTAGTTGGACACTTGGGTATGGATAATAATAAAGCTGATTTATGCTGTTTTACTTTATTGAAAATCTCACTTTGGCTTGGGGTATGGTTCGCTAGTTTTCAGGCCCAAGTATGCTTTTAAAGTCTCAATGTCTGCTGTCATGGATTCTACCTGATACTGATGGCTGAAGAAGAGCGCAGAACAGATCATCCCAAAACATTAGGTTTTATGTGAACCTTTTGTAACTCAAGATTTGTAAGTTTATTTGGTTTAATTAAAAACCTATAAAATTCATTAAAAAAGTTAACTTAATACTCATAACATGAATGATAGTAAAAATATCTGTTCATTTGTAATCTTAAAGCAACCATGTATCATGATGCCATTTTGGGAGATTAGCAATTTGTGTCTTGCCAATATCTTTTTTTCCCAACACAATGGTTTTATTAATTTCTTGAGTTTCATATCTTTGCACACTTATACCCTCAAAAGAAAAATAAGAAAGAAGGAAGGAAACAAGGAAGAAAGAAAGAAAGAAAGAAAGAAAGAAAGAAAGAAAAAGAAAGAAAGAAAGAAAGAAAGAAAGAAAGAAAGAAAGATTGAAATTTTCATCAAGCCTGTGTGGCAGGAGCATGGTTCTTGTGGATCACCTTGTTTTTTGCTGATGGTGACAGGCAGCTGGGATCATGGAAAACCGTTGTCATACATTAGATTGAGATTAATCAAGACAAAGTTTAACCTGAAGTTGGAACTCACAGCTCAAACACAGAGGGACATAAACATCCCCTAGGCACCCAGCCATACAGCAGGCACCATGGTTCTGCAGGTACCATGGCATACCACAGGCACCCAGCCAACCTATATGCAAGATACCTTCCCCCTGTAATCTCTCATACTGAAGGCTCCCAAATATCCTTAAGACACCTAGAGTTCACACAGGAGACAGGTTACCATGCAGGTACCCAATAATCCAGGCACCAGGATATCATTCAGGCACCTAACCATCCCACAGCCACCTGGACTTCACAGTGGCAACCTGGCATCCCACCCAATCAACCCCAGGTACCATGGCATTTCAAAGAGAGCTGAACATCCCTGGAACATCATGCCATAGATATCCAGATAGCTTTGTGTTTGTAATTCTATGTAAGTATATCTAAGGGTCCATTTTTGATTTATGCAAAAAATGTATCTTTTGTTAGAGGAAATAGGAAGGTGTGTGTTAAATTCCTTTGGGATCTGTGATGCAATATTCATAAATAAAAATATGATTATTCCCACACTGTGTACTTAACTATCTTGTTTTTAAATTAGAGGATATTAGGTAATATATGCCTAAAATGTTTCATTTTTTGTTGACTTGCTATTTTACATACATACACATATTCATATTCGTTTGTGTGTATGCATGCACATATTACATTTGAGAGGATAAACACAAAGGAATATGTGGTGTAATTAAACCTTGGTGATTGGCATTTTAGAAAATGAATGTTAAATTACACATATTTTAAGACAGAAGTAGGAAACCATTATTAATAAATTAGAACATTTTTTTTTTCAGGTTAACTTTCAGGAACTTGAAACCTTGAGAATAACAATGAATGAAGTATTATGCTGTACCTCTTAGCAAAAACTCTAAATAAAAATGCCCCTTTGATTAAATAAAAACTAAGGTTTCCACAATTCGAATGTGCCAACCCAATCTAGTTCCTCTGTCCTCACAAGCTCTTAAATAATGTACTCAGATAATGAATTCTAAGCTATTTTCACCATGCATATTCCAAAGTTATGTCAGTAATAATAATACCAAAGAACAGCTTGCATAAAGTACAGTGAATATTCATAGAATGAACAAGTAGGAGAGAAGCTTCTTTATGACATCTGATAAAGCTGGTAAACCACTATCTTTGTAAAATTTGATAGGCGCCAGCCTATTTTCACCCACTTGCTAACTGGCTCTAATAATTTCATTTGGTTTAAAGAGATTCATGCATATTCATGCCTGTAAAAGATTTTTTATGTGTTGCATCGTCTCCCCGCTCAGAATTTGCTTTCCCTTCCTCATCTTTAGTGTTTGGATGTCCCCTCCCATCTTTGTGCTTAGATCCTGGGAGCCTAACTTTTGCTTGGCTTTTTAAAATTCTCTATTATTTTGTGATGCTGTTTAAATATGGTATGTAAAAGTATTTTTGGAGATATTACAAAGGGGTATGGATGTTTTGGCTTTTTTCCCAAATGTGACTTGAAACAAGATTTTTTTAAACTGTGGACTCTGTCTCTGCATGTACAAAATGAGAGAAATAAACACTCTTATTTTCTAGATTAATTTCAGTTATATTTAAAATTTAATAATTCTCTTTGATGGACCAGGCAGCATATTGGGAGTACACAAAGTCCCCAGGGTAAATGGTTTTCTGTGTATGTGGATAGGACATCCAGGACTGCAAGTGTATAATTTCAGCTTTGTATGAAAAGCTGGCTACAGATTCACAAGGTCAAAAGGTCAAGGGACATAGTTTAGGTTGCTGTTTTCCCAAAGCGTATGGGAAGGGGCATGGCTTCCCACTGGCTTAGACCACAAGGCAGGTTCCCTTTATTCTGCAATCTAGGATCACCTGTTGCTTTCCACTTAGTTTTCCTCCTCTCCTGAATTCATGCTCCTCAGCCAGTGCCCTGGGTGTGTGTAATGTCTGAGACTCCCTAAGGCGACCTCTCTGGTCTTCTGACTGTTTCAGAGCAGAAGTGAACTTTAAAGGAAGGTGTCTCTGAGGCCTCAGAGGTCCAGGGTCAACCTTGGAGCTTGAATAGCTGCACGTGGCCTCACCCATCTTGGGGCAGATCATGTTGCCCAACCCACAAGGACACGCCCAACCCATAAGTCACGCCCACCAGAAGAAACATCCAGAACCAAAGACACACCCATCCTGGAAGACACGCCCACCTAAAGAAATGCCCTTCACCAAGGATGCACCCATCCATTCTCTCCTGGATCCTTGGCTACAGGCCTAGGGGAAGGACTCGCCCATCCTGGAAAACATGCCCACTCCAAGAAACGCCCATCATTGAGGACATTCCCATTCTTTCTCTCCTGGCTCCTTGGCTATAGGCCTATGGGAAGGACTTGCCCATCCCAGAAGTCACCAAGGACACACCATCCATTCTCTCCTGAATCCTTGGCTACAGGCCTAGGGGAAGGACACGCCACCCGGAAGACATGCCCACCCAAACAAATGCCCATCACTGAGGACCTACTCATCCATTCTCTCCTGGTTTCCTGGCAACTAGTCTAGGGGAAGGACACGCCACCCATGGAAGATACGCCCATCCATTCTCCTCTGGCTTCTTGGCTATAGTCCTACTTTAAGGACATGCCCATCCAGAAGACACATCCACCCAAAAAAATGCCTATCATTGAGGACACACCCACCCAGAGAAAAGCACATCACAAAGGACATGGACATGCACTCTCTCCTGGCTCCTTAGCTACAGGCCTAGGGGAAGGACACACCATACCAGAAGACACGCCTATCCGTGGATAAGCCTGTCATCAAGGTCACATCCATCCAATCTCTCCTGGCTCCTTGGCTACAGGCCTAGGATAAGGACACGCCCATTCCTGAAGACACCCCCACCCTCAGAAACGCCCTTCACTGAAGACACGCCCATCTATGATCATGTAGCTCCTTGGCTTCCAGCCTAGGGCAGAGGTGTGTAGGGAAATGAACACTGTGGTCCTGCTATGACATGAGGTGATTGGCGGGGTGAGATTTGTGCTTAGAGGAAAAGCCCATCCAGCCTGCTGGAGCATTCGCATGTTCTGGAAGGGGAGGGTTTGGGGCATGCTGCGCAAGTAAGGCGCTGGGGGGAAGGGAGGGGATCAGCACCCAGGGACCGCTGGACCCCCGGGGTGCCTCCTGTGTAGACAGTGCCTTGATGTAGCACTGATTCAAGAGGTTTGAACTGATGCAGGACTTCCAGTGATCATGGACCTGAGGGAGGAGTCTGAGGGCGAGTGGGGGTGTGGAGGAGGACTCTGGGTCTCAGCTAAGAAATAATCATTCGGGCTGCGGAGAGAGGCAACTCCTTAAACATCATGCCGGGCTGCCCAATGGGAAAGGGCGGTTTGAGATGGGCGCGAGCCACGCCCAATAGTGCTGGAGGCTCAGTGCTCTGGGTGGGTGGACCGGCTGTAGGCCCGACGGCCAGCTGTGGACTGGGAATCAGTCTGTGGGCGGGGCAGCCCACTGAAGGTGGGACGTCCGGTTGTGGGCGGGGTTTCCGTCTGTAGGAGGGTCCGCTGGCAAAGGTTGGATTGGCCAGCTGAGTGCGGGACTGCCAGCTGAAGTGAGCCTGCTGATTGTGGGGGCAGCGGCCAGCTGGTTGAGCTGATCAACTGGCTGAGGGGGCGGCCCGGGACTGAAGGCGTGGTGGTCCGCTGAAGGCAGGGCAGCTGCCTTTGGGTAGGGAGGCTGGCTATGGGCGGGTTTCCTGATGAGGGCAGGAAGGCTGGCTATGGGCGGGACCACTGGCTGTGGGCGGTGTGGCCTGATTTCGGAGGTGGGGCTTCTGGCTGTGGGCAGGGCTGCCGTCGGTGGGAGGGGAAGCCTGATGAGGGCAGGGATGCTGTCTGTGGGCAGGGAAGCTGGCTATGGGCAAGTTTGCCTGATGACGGAAGGGAGGCTGGTTGTGGGCGGGACCTCTAACATTTGCATGGAGGCCTGGTACACGGGGTGGTGCTGCCGACTGAGGTAGGTTCTGCTGTCTGTGGGAGGGGCGGTTGGCTGAGGGCGGGGCTGCCAGCTAATGGCGGGGCTGCCGCCTGTGGGCGGTGACGACTCGTTATGGGCGGTCAGCTAGCTGTGAGCCAGGCGGCCTGTTGTCAGCGGCGGGGCTGCCGACTGAGATAGGGTTCTGCTGACTGGAATCGTTTGCTGGCTAAGGGTGGGGCGACCAGCTCATGACTGGTCTGCCGTCATTGGTTGGGTACGCGTGGCTGAGGAGGGGCGGCCAGTTAAGGGCTGGTCGGCGGGCTGAGAGCTGGCAGGGGTTGAGGGCAGGGCGGCCGGCTGACGGCTGTTCCGGGTTGAGGGCTGGGCGGCCGGATGAGAGCTGGTTGGGGTTGAGGGCGGGGCGACGTGAGGCTGACTGAGGGCGGGGCGGCCAGTTCAGGGCGGAGAAACAGACTGTGGGCTGGTCGGCTGCTCTAGGCGGTTACTCTGGCTGAGGGCTGGTCGGTAGGCTGAGGGCAGGGCTGCCGGATGTGGGAGGGACTGCCGGCTGAGGAATGGTCAGCTGGCTCAAGGCGTGGCGACAGGCTGTGGGCGGGGCTGCCGGGTGTGGGCGGATTGGGGATGTGGGTAGGGCTACAGTCTGAGGGCTGGTTGTGATTGAGGGCGGGGCGTCAAGCTAGGGGCACACCCGCAGACTGAGGGTGGGCCGTCCTGACTGACGAAGTGGAAGCACAGGTCGCGGGTTTAAGTCACACTAGCAATGCCTGCTGAGGGACAGAGAGCAAGGAGCTGTTCTGCCTGAGCGGGACAAGCAACCCGCCTCAGTGATGTGTCTCCGCTGAAGAGAAAGGGCCTTTGCTGTTCCCTCAGATTCCCCTCAGAATGAACCTCCCCATCAGAAAAAGGGAGAAGATGGCGGCCATAGCGATGGCGGCAAGGTCCGGGAGCGGGTCCTCTCTGTCAGGCAGGACCTGCTGACCGGTGAGCTATCCGCCTTCTGACGGCAGGGTCAGGCGGGGGTGGGGGGGTGGGGGGTTTGGGGGTTGAGGGGCTTGAGGGAACACAAGGGAACCCGCAGGCCAAGGGAGCAATGGTTGGGAGGGGTGTCCCAGGCCATGCTGCTTGGGTCGGAGCAAGCCTGGGAGATAAAATTCCCAGTTCCTTTGAGCAGACCTTCAAATGTCTGTTGTTTCCTCTGGGTGGAAACTCATGGATTATTCCAGTTGTTCCCATCGCCCTTCCGTCTCTCTTTCTAGAAAAGCCGCACACAAGAAACATTTAGTGAATGGCTTGTTTTAATAAAGGATTGGATGAACGTATTGAGGGATAAATGTAGTCTAGTGGAGTGTTGATAAATCCATGCCAGTTTTCACAACCCATAAAATGCATAGGTAGCTTGTTTGTCTAGTTTGTCAGTATAAAACTAATTTGTTTCTAAAATGTGAGGATGTGTTGAACAAAATTCATGTAGTTTTCTGTCAGTGTGAATAGTGTTTTCTCATCTATGTTGTAAATGTTGTGGATTTTATTACCACTTTTTTTCTTTTAAGTAGAGGCATAAAGCTGGTTCAAAAAAAATTGTGATATAATGGAATGTAGATTTCAGCCAGTAATGACTCACTCCTGGTTCAGCAATCTCTTACTTTCACCAGATAGGCTAGCTTCTCTGGATTCCTAGCAGATTTCACTTCTTTTTACTTTTTTTTAGAGAAATTACTAATTTGAAGTTAGAAAAAAAAGTTTCTTAAAATCAACTGTAATTCCAAAGCTAATTTATATATTTTTGGTGTGTTCTTTAAGTTTCAGAAGAGTATAGAAGGTTCTTTAAACAAGACTGTATAATGTAAACCCAGTTAAACATTTTAACAAATTTATTGTTTGTTTGTTGCAGACCATATTATTTTTATTACTAGGGCATATATAAACAAATGGTATTTACTAATTGCATCTTGGATCATTGATCTCTGCCTGACATGGGCTGCTTTTTTTTTTTTTTTTTAAGAAGTACTTCAAGTACTTCTTGAGGAGGGAAAAGCAGAGACAGTCTTTATGAATTCATCCAATGATGTTAACTTTATATTTGCAAATAGTATTTAGTATGAGCTATAAACATATGTATTGATGAAATTCTGATTTAAATTTACCTACGAAATGTAAATTTTCATTTCGCTTGATTAATAAGAAACACTAAGATCAAGGTTGGAACTAAATCCATCAGCAAGGAGATTTGAGATTTAGGCGGCCATTCTTAATTCCCATTAGACTCAGGGCTCATACCTGAGAACCTGGAGCCCACACAGGTACACACAGCTGCTTTCAGTTTTGGCCTATGTTCATTAGAAAGGATGAAGGGTGCTTCTTGGTTTTGTGGGTCTGGGTAATCGCCTGGAGAGAAGAAAAAGGTTGTGACACACATGGTGATTGTTTATAATTGTTGACTAGCAATGCCTAGGAGACTGATAGGGTATGAATGCTAGCCCACTGCATGGTAGTCAAAGTGTCAGGAGATATATAATGTTTCTCCTTTGGACCTGTCCTCCCCACAACAGGATCCTAGGCAGCCTGTCTCTTCAGGTAAAATTGGGTCCTTAGTCCTTTATAGCCCCTGTTGTGGATGAAGCGTGTCAGAATTCACCTGAACCGAGACAGGATGGTACATAAAGGAACCAGTCGTGATCCATGGGCAAGTAGATTTGAAGTTTTTGACTGTCTTCCTCAACTTGCATCAGAAGCAGGGTTCAGACCTGAGAAACTGGAGACCTCACAGGTACACCCGGTAGCCTTGAACTTTGCCCTTTCTCCATTTCAAGGCTTCTGCCAGGTGGGAAAGCAGTTCTGGGTCTAGAGCCCCATTGAGATGGAAGAATGTCTTTGGTGTGGTACATACTCAAATTCCCATGTGACCAGATTTCTGTGACACCACCACCCAGCTTCTCTACAAACCAGCTTTAGCCTGAGGCTGTCTTGGCAGGCCTCTTTGATCTCAAAGCTTGGATATCAGCAGGTTCCCTGAGTGTCAGCACACCCAATTCTTGCCTGACACCCTTAGTGGTTTTCCAGGTGGGCAAAACACAGTAGAATTCACCAGGATCTCTGGGGAGGTCCAAGTCAAAATGTGCTGATGTACCACAAAAGGGAAATGTTCAGTCCTTGATCCCCGGATACTTTTTTTGTTTGTTTCTGAGAATGCTTCTATGTGGTACAGATTGCCATGGGTTTTCTGCAGCATTCCTTAGGACCTATCCCACAACTTCTCTGTCTTCAGATTCCCTGAATTAAATGGAGTGTCTCAGGGTAGAGAAATTGAGAATCCACCTGGGTTTGTGTTCCACAGGTCCTGATCTTATCATGCATCACCTCCTGTACCTGCACCCCTGCCCTGTATGTTCTTACCTACTGGCATCCCATTATGATCCTTCTGGAATCCCCTGTAGTGGACTGGAGAGTCATCTCTCTCTATGCCTGGCCTGTAAGGTAAGCTGCCAACTTGGATTCTGCAGTCATTTTTAAGTTTTCTGTTTTTTGTTTGTTTTTGTTGTTTTGTTTTGTTATGTTTTGCTCAGTAAATGCCATACAGAGTGGTCCCATAGCCCAAGTTACTTGACATTCTTGAGGCACTACTGTCATCAAAGGAATTGTTTTGCAAGTCTGCCAGCTTGTCCCTGTGTTTCAGTGGAAATGGCCAAAATCCTAAGCAGCATCTCTGGTCCTTGCTAGACAGTACTATCTCAGATCTCATGAAAAACTGTTGGTCCAGGAGAGTTGTAGGGAAAAGCAGTCTCCAGGTGGGCCTGTGACACAGTAGGCTAATCACAACATGGTTTGGCTTGCTCCAAGCAGGAAGCATAGCCTCCCATGTCTTGAGGCTTCCACCTCAGAATTGTGACTATTTCTTTCCAAGGGACTCTGTATCTGTGGTTGAATCTGGGAAGAAAAAGGAGAAATCATCACACATGCCAGGGTTTACTTATAAAATTCCCTTTGTGATGGATCAAATTGAGCAGCTGGCAATTGAGTATGCTATGGAATGAGATGTGTTTATTTTTCTGAATGATAGATGGTCCACCAACAGCATAACATTGACTTTGTCCGTGCATAGAAGCTAGAAAGGCTAGTGTTTAGTTTCAGAAATCTATTTAGTTCAATCCCCTTCCCCACCCTGCCATACCCAGTACCATTGTTATTGATGACTTCACATGTACTACAAAGATCTTTATGCTGTCAGGGCATTCGATGCAAGGCACTGTTACCTCAAAATGTCTTCAGAGTTAGCAAAGATTGGATCCTTTTGACTCATTAGCCCTTGTTCAGAACACACAGTATGACCTTCTTTGAGGCCAGTCCTGTTGACAGTGACAATTATCTGTTCCTTGTGCCACCAGGACACTGGTTCTGACGGCTGTGCTCTTTTGTCACCTGACTCTCTGAAATTAGTACTATGAGGGAACTAGAAATACCTCTCTGAGGGGGCTCCTAATATTCAGGAAGCTTGTGGTGTTGTAAGTCCTGGAGGTTGGCCTGAGGAAATCCTAACTGTCTTCAGTACTGGGAATAAATTATAGTCTACGGCATGGGGGGTGGGGTTAAAGATATCTAAGTTGAAACTATGTCTGGGGTTTGGGTATTTCTGGGTCTCATGGTGCTCAGAAACTGGGACTGAGGGTGTGGCATACCTTCAGACTTAGGCATCGGCCTTGTTTGTGCAGTTCTGGGCTTCCACAGAATGACAGGTCTGGTGGTGTCTTCAAGGTTCAGGTTTCTATTTCTTCAGGATGTGTTCTAACTGCCTTGCAACTTGCTAAGAGAAGCAGCTTTTGTAGCTGCTCAATGTTTCTAAAGATGCCATAGTACTCAGCCTCCATGGGGTTGAGCAGATACAAGCCTTGGGACATGAAGTTTTCCTATGTGTCTTCATGTGCTGGACACTCAATGAGTTTCTGGGTCTCCTGGGCTTTTCCTGTGACTTTGTGTCATACTGGTTCAAGAGTGATTTTGGAACTTGGTGTTGATCTAGGTTTTGCGGTAATGGGAAACAGAAGATAATCCTATGAAACAATTTCTGGAAATTGCCAACCCTGGAGATTCAAAAGATGACCCAGACTTCTCTTCTCTCGAGCATTCCTGGATATAATGATGTGAAGACAAGGAACGTAGTTCTGGGATGTTCAGTAATGAACTGGTCTTTGGCACTTGGGTGGGCTGAGTCTTCAGATCCTGGGAACCCAGATATTGCCACACCAAGGACCTGTGTTTCTTAGTCTTAAGGCTTGATCTGGTCAAAACATGGAGTAGTGTGTGTTGTCTTTGGGCAACATTACTAAATCAGCTTTCCCATTGACTTTGTCCCATTGTTTGATAATATTCCTGACCCTGTCCCATTTTTGGTTTTAGGAAAACTATGTAAAAGGTGCTTTATTTATATCTTATTTCTTTAGTTTTTATTTCTTCATATCTTTTTCTTTATTTCTTAGACTTGCTTGTATCAGCATTCAGCTTCTGTTAGCACTGCTGATCCCATTTTATTGTGTCTTCTCTAACTTCTCATCCCATGATCTTATCTCTCTCAGGAACCTGACACTAAAACACAACCTTCTGGTCTAGGAACAGGGATGGCAAGGATGGATGCATGGCTAGGTCCTTAATTTGTATGTAAATAATTTTTTTTTTTTATAAATAAGAGAATCCAGGCCAAAGGTAAGGATAACGGAAGAGACAGAAGATCTGGAGCTAAGTAACATAGGATAACCAGATTCTAAAGAACTCTTTATTTTTCAACATTTGTTTCATTGGCTTCTCTTTTCTGCTACATACAGTGTATTGCTAATTAGAAAAATTCTATTTGTTATAAGGAATTATGGTTGTGATACCTGCTAATGTACCATTATTTTGTTTTCTTATTTGGGACATGACTTTACTTTTTTTCCGTTTCACAATTCAGGTTACTACTTCAGCTTTTATGTGCCCATATAAATATAGTAGTTCTTAGTTGGTGGATGATTTTTGTCTCAGTATTCTTGTGTCTTGGTCTTAAAATTCTGACATGTCATTTGAGTAGTTATGTTTGTAATTCAGTATGTATTTGGAGTGTTTTTGAGCCTGAAAATATAATCAGATATCCTCCTCCTTATTCTGAAAGAACTCATAATATTCCCAAGAGAGCAGGGCTTAAGTAATTGAGAAGGGCTTCCTCTGGAAAGTCATTCTCCATTGCACAGAGAGAATGGAAACCATAATAATGGGGAGTTTGAAAGGAGCCTGTAGTCCCAGCAATGTATAACACTGAAGAGGGGTTGGTTTTATGCCAGGAGTTAGGGCATACAAGAGAAACTAATTCAGACAAGTACCCTTTACAAATGAGGGAACACTTATAAAATTGCCACATATAGCCCAGTGGCAGTGGTACACACCTTTAGTCAAAGAACTATGAAGGAGATGTAGGCAGATCTCTGTGATTTTGAGGCCAGCCTGGTCTTCACAATGAGTGTTAAGACATCAGAGTTACAAGGTAGAAACCCTGTCTCAAAAAGAAAAATCCCACAAATTATTATGCATGGCCCCAGTTTCTGAAGAAACACATTATTCAGAATAACACTAGCTAACATAAGTATTTAAATGTATTGAACGCTGGAGGCAAGGTTTGACTCCCCTCCACGTCCCCTAACAAGCCCCACCAACATTGTAATTCTGAACACATGTGCAGCAGGCCTAATAATGGATTCACCTGACTTGGTTACCTTGCTTCTTACCCAACGAGTACACTCGTTGTCAAGGGTAGAAAAAACACTTTTTCCTGCTCTGCCCTGTCCAGTGCTATCAGTTGGAAGATAATGAGTTAGAGAAGGCTCAAAAATTTACCGATGTCAGAGTCTGGGGTTAAAGACGATTGTCTGCGTGTATTTGTGTATGTGTGTTTGTGTTTATGGCTGTGTGCTTTTACAGTTATTCCTTTTGAGACTAATAGACAAAAGTCTACTCCTCAGAGACCCCAGAAGTGTGGCAGCCTCCACCTGAACACAGATCAGAGGGTACATTTGGGCCCAAGCCTAGATCCATTGGAAAGATTTGAGTTTTAGGTGGCCTTTCTCAATTCCCATGAGACTCATGGCTCAGACCTGAGAACCTGGATCCCTAACAGGTACACACAGCTGCCTTGAGCATTGTGGTATATTCAACAGGAAGACTGAAAGATGCTTGGTTTGGTTGGGTCTGGGTGGTGTATTGGCCTGGGGAGAAGAAAGAGTTTGTTGACAGACCTGATGATAGCTCATAATGGTGTCCTGGCAATGCCTAGGAGACTGATAGGTTGGAGATGCAATCACACTGCCTGGTAAGCAAGGTGGCAGGAGGCATGTAATGTTTCTCTTTTGTATCTGTCCTTCCACAAAGAGACCTGGGCCGCCTGACACTGAAGGTGAAATTGGGATCCTGGATCTTTATAGGCACTGTTGTCGATGAAGTGTGGCAGAATTCACCTGAACCAAGATGGTATGGAATCTGAAGTAACCAGCCTGGATAAACTAGCAAGTTTGAGGATTTTTGCTGAATTTCTCAACTTCCATCAGAATGTTGTTTCAGACCTGAATAACTGGAGCCCTCACAGGCACACAAAGCGGCCTTGTGCTTTGCCCTTTTTCCATTGCAAGGCTTCTTCTGCCAAGAAGGTTAGCATTTCTGTGTCTAGAGCCCCATTGAAATGAGTGGTGATATTTGGTGAAGTAGCTCCCAACTTCCGATGTGACCAAAGTTCTGTGACACGACCACACAGCTTCACTACATCCCAGTTTTCACCTGAGGCATTCTTGGCAGTCCTCCTTGTCCTGGAAGTTTGGATTTCAGCTGGTTTACCAAGTATCAGCACACCCTGTTCTTGCCTGACAGGTCTAGTGATCTCCGAGATGGGCAGAGTCAAGGAGAATTCAGCAGGATATCTGGGGAGGTCCAAGTCAAAATGTCCTAGCTGAGCCACAGGAGGGCAGTGTCTAGTCCCGGATACCAAGTCTGTTTTTTGTTTGTTTCTGTAGAAGTTTGTGGCATGGGTTTTCTGGAGCATTCCTTAGGACCTATACATCAACTTCTCAGCTTCCCAGGTGCCCTGACTTGAATGGAATTTCCCAGGGATTGCAATAGAGGAGCTCTTTGTTTTGTGACCCATGGTCCTGGATCTCCCACCCACTCCCAACCACACCTTCACCCCTGCTGAGAATCTCCTTAACTGCCTGCATGCCCACAAGTTTCCTAGCCTGTAACCAATGCTGCCAACTTGGAACTTGTATTCTTTTTTTACTCAATAAAGGTCATACAGAGTTGTCCAAGGGACCAAGTTACTTTACATTCTTGGTGCACTATTGTCATCAGGTACAATTATTTTGCAGATTCTGCGAGCACATCCCTGTGTTTCAGTGTACAGAGCCAGCCCTCTAAGAAACACTTCTGGGTCTTGCTAGAGAGGGATGACTCAGGTACACTGACGTCCTGTCAGCCCTGGTGTGTTGTGGGGAAAATCAGGGTGCAGTTGATCCTTGTCCCACAAGGCTAAGTCCTGTCACAGTGCTGGCCCAGCACCAAAGAATTTTGCTCTAAGGTGGAAGCACAACCTCCCAGGTCTTGAGGCTGCTGTGTCTGTCAGGATTGTTAGGATCATCTTGCAAGTTACTGTATATCTGGTTGAATCAGCATTGAGGAAGGGAAACTTATTCCACATGCCAGTGTGCACATGGCCACCCACAATCTCCAGAGCTTTTGGATGAAGCTCACCAAGACGCTCACACCGCTCACTTCCAGGAACCATACATGCTACAAAGAACCTTTTTCATGTCTGTGCGAAAATTCTCAGGGCAACACAGCCATCATTATCATATGTGTTTTATCCATTTTATTCTCTTCCTACCGTCCTCATTCCCTCCTCGCTCATCTTTGTCTACCTCCTATTCTCTATGACTTTCTTTTTCTTCTGTTCTTTAAATTTTTTCATCAGAAATTAGGTTCTCTTTGAGCTTGGCTAGAGATGGAATTCAGGATTGCTGACCTGAAAGAAAGCATTTCTGCTCCAGAACCACATCCCTAGTACCTTAAAATTTGTCTGAGTTGCACAACCATGGACATATGCATCCTCTTTTTTGGGTACACAGGGCAAGTAGCCCAAAACATTCCTTAGGCTCACTACACCCTATGTGACTGCTTCTCAGTAGAGCCATCTTCTGCTTAGAAGAAGTCATTTACGTTGTTCTGAGCAGTGCCAAAAGTGTCCAGGCAGGCAGTGTACCTTGCTGGCAGGTTTGGCTCTCCATGCCTCCCTTAGAATACCTCCTACTGTGATTCTCAACATCCAGGGAGGAAGTATACTTGTCAATTTGCCTGATTTGTACACCTTACCTCTCATAAAGGGAGAAGACCCAGAATGAAGGGTCAAAAAGCACTTTTATCTTGCTCTTCCCTGTCCAGCGATATCTTGTGCAAGAGTAATTAATTAGAAGGGGCTCAAAAATTAACAGGTGGCAGAATCTAGGGTCCAAGAAGACTGTGTGTGTCTGTGTGTGTGTGTGTGTTTGTGTGTGTTCATACTTGTTGAATTCACTGTTGAGGAATCTATGCCCCAGAGATCCCTGATAGTGCCAGAAAATATGCTGAGTGAAGCAGTCATATTTGTCATTTCAGAGTTGTCTGTTAATGCCAGGTTTCTGTAGGTGAGGACCTTTAGTTTTCCAACCCTCAGAACTAGCTTAAGTAGTCATAATATCTGGATGTGTCCATGTATTGCTGTGACCAGTTATGGCTCAGTTAATGAGACCAGTTACATGGCAACAGTATGAAAGGTGGCAGGAACAGTTCTGTGGAGTGGCTGCCATGGCACTTCTGAGAACTCAAAGCACTCACAACGTGAGGGAGCTCCTTTTGCAGCATCAGAGCAGCTGACTTCAGGAGCTTTGACAGAGAGGAAGAAATGGAAAGAAATGTTGGGAATGTCTCCATGAGGCAGGAAAAATGGTATTTTTCTAGGGGCCGACGTGGACAGTCTTACCCCATGGAGTTGCGTCTCTATAGACTCTCAGCCCATGAAAGGAAGTGTATAGCCATGGTAGTGAAAATAATTTCCCAAGTGAACCTGGTATATCATGTATTTTACAGACAGGCCTAACTTCTCAGGATGAACTGACTATGACTGTACATATGGGAGAGGAAAATAGATGGAGGGAGCAAAGAAAAGAAAGAGAGGAGACAGAGAGTGATGGAGAGAGACAGAGATAGAGACAGAGAGAAGGAGAGTCTCTGTGGAGCTGGTGGGTGATTTTTGAGATTGTTGCTATTTTTGCCTGCATCCTGGTGGTCAGAACCATTCTCACATGACATCAGTATGGCCAGTTATTCCTATTCCTTGATTGTAGGACACAGGAGAGAAAGGAAGAAGAGAACTTGAGAGTTTCCTATGAGGATGCATGGCTGCAGATTGCTTCATGCTTTCTGGTGGGACCAGTACAGAATGTATGTTTTCCCTTGTATCTATTGGCCCATTGGTACCACTAGAATCTTATCAGAGAGCTCTGAGTTTGATGTGTTCTTTGCCTTGGCCATAGGTAGGATGGTGTCCACAGAAGACACAGAATAATAGAAATCTGAGAATGACTTGTGGATTTAGAGAAAGAAAAGATAACCTGTTATCCTGACTGGATCCTTTTGGGGGGTTTGTTAGGCTGGGGAGAGGAGATAGGTTGGGACTGACTTGGAGATTGCTCATAATGATTGCCTGCCAATGCCTTGGTTGTGGAACCATGTCCATGCCCTGATAGGCAAGGTAACAGGTGAGATGTAAATTTTCTCCTTTTGACACATCCTTGTCCCCACAACAGGGTCCTGGACAACCTGTCTGTACAGGCAAAGTGTGGCTACATCCACCTGATTGGCTATGGCAGGTTAGGGACCAACCTGGATTCATTCTCAAGAAGATTTGAGTTTTTTGGTAGCCTTTCTCACCACCCATCAGATTTAGTGCTTAGACATGAACAACTGGATTCTCACAGATACACACAAATTCCTCTGTTTTTTTCCGTTGTCCTTTACTGACACTTCTGCTAGGTGGAACGGCGATTGTGAGCCTACATCCTGACTGAGGCTTGTGGTTTTCTTTTCTGAGACTTCTGCCTATCTTTCCATGCACGTAGAGTTTTGTGATACTACTACCTTACTGACTTACCACCCCAGGGCCTCCTAGGTAGGGCCTTCTTGTCAGGGGGACTTGACCTGGAAGCTTGGTTGTGGCCATGGTCACAAAGTTGCAATACACCCAAATCTGGAGGGGCAGTTTTAGTGAACATTCTGGTAGGTCGAGTCAAGGAGAATTCCCTAGGATCTCTGGTAACACCCAAGTTGGGATGTCCTGGTTAGGCTACAAGAGGACAGTGTCCAGCCCTTGTTTCCTAAGTCCATGTTTTTGTGTTTGAGGCCATTCTCCTATGTTTCAGATTGGCAGGGGTATTCATAGCATTCCCTTCAGTTTCTAGGCCAAATCTTCTGTACCTCTCCACACCCTTGATTGAGTGAAGTGACTCAGGACATTGAAGGTGAGGAATTCCTGTGTTCTGGGTTCTGTGACTCACAGATTCTGAAAGTACCACCCATCCTCATCCCCACCCACCCCTGTCTGAAAGCCCCTCACCTAGCTGCATGCTTACATAACCTGGTAGCATCCTCTGTGGTGGACTGCATCTAGAGAACCATCTCTGGGCCAATCTTGGTGTATGAGTTTAGCTGCCTCTTGGAGTCTAGAGGTAGCTGGTTATTGTTGTATTTTTGCAAAGAAAAGGAGAGAGGGAGTGGTCCCATGGCATGAATTATTTGGCATTTTGATCCACAACTATTGTTATGTGGAAGGGATTTCCATGTCCTGCAAGTGGGTATCTGAGCTTCTCTGTACAGTTCCAGCTGCCTAAGCAGCACCTCTGTTCCTGGACGGACAGGACTGGCTTCGGTCTCCTGCAGCCTTTTTGGCCCAAGTGAAGGGTGTGAGAAAGCAGGATCCAGGGGATCCTTGACTCTTGAGGCTGAGTACTGCCCCAGTATAAGCCAGGTGACATGAGGGTTGTCATGCACCAAACAGGAAGCACAGCCTCCCAGGTCTTGAGGTAGATTTGTTTGTAGGCATTGGGGATCTCTTTGCAAGGGACTCTGCAACTGAGGCTTCATTTGGCTTTAGGCAGGGAAACTTATTCCACATGACAGGCAGGTTTCATTGTCACCCACTGGCACCTAAATTTCAGGTGAGCATCAACATTAGCAATCAGACTTCTCATCTTCTCATACCCGCACACATTGCCAGCATCTCTTCTAAGCTGTGATCCGGTTGTCAGGGCCACATACCCATTGTGGTCCTGTGAGTTTTATACATTTCACTCACTCCCTACCATCCTCTTTCTCTCCTCTCTCCTGTCTTTCTGCCAGATCTTCTCTCTTTTATTCTTTTCTTTCTTTTGTGTTCTCTTCTGAACTTGTCTGCATGTATCTATCAGTGGTCATTTCATAATTGTCTGGGAAAGACAGGTTTTTTTTTTCTTAGAGAAGATGCTTCAGGGTGCCAAAACTAAGCACTAGCTCATGTAGGCATACTGTCTGGGTCTTCCTTGGATTGTTGTGAGTTCTTGTGGCTCAGTCAATTAGACCCAGGACATGAATACAGTATTGAATGTGACAGGACCACTCCCTGGGAGTTACCGGTCTGTCACACCTGAGAACTCAATTCAGGTCCCGCCTGAAGGACCGCCCTATGAGCATCAGAGAGGCTGCCTGAAGGATGTGTGACAGAGAGTGAGAGATGGAAATCAATGTTGCTCTGTCTCCTGGAGGCAGGGAAAATGTTCTTTGTAGGGGCTGTCATCCCCATGGAGCTGGGCCTCTGTGGGCTCTCAGCTCATGGAAGAAATGGTTCCTTTGGGATAGTGCAAATCATTTCCTATTGAATAATGTATATCATCTGGTATCCAAACAGGCATATCTGTCCTGGATGCACTGGCTTTGTATGTATACATGAGAGAGGGAGATAGAGAGACTAAGAAAGAGATGAGACAGAAGGTGATAGGCAGATAGATAAGTAGATAGATAGATAGATAGATAGATAGATAGATAGATAGATAGGTAGGTAGATAGATAAGATAAAGATACAGATACAGAGAGATTGAATGAGAGGAAATTTCCTGTGAAATTGTTGGTATATTTTCCTGGACCTTGGTGATCAAATCCATGCTTTCACATAACAGCTTTATGGCCTCTCACTCCTGTTACTTGGTGCTAGGCCAATGGAGAGAAGGGGAAAAGAAAGCATGATAGTTTTCTGTGAGGATGTCTTACTTTGCTATGAAGTTGCTATTTAGGACAGCTGTGTGGTTGAGCTAGGGGCATCCTGGTGGGACCAGTTAGGACAGTGTATTTTGTTTTGTGTCTCAATGCCAGTAGATCAACTTGAATCACTTCAGAAAGCTCTGAGTTACCTGTGTGCCTATCCCTGGCCACATGAAGAGATATGTTTTCAGAGGACACAGAATGATCCATATATGAGAGCACCTTGGGGATTTTAGAGAAAGACAACGTTGCCAAGTATCCTGAGTGGTGCCCTCTTGTTTGTGTGTAGTGTGGATTGGTTGTAGGGCTGGGGAGAGGAGATAGGTTATGACACACCTTGACATAACTCATAATGGTTGCCTGACAATGCCAGGAGACAGTTATGCTTGGGTCTAAGCCCACTACCAATAGGCCAGGGGGTGAGTGGGACGAAATGTCTATTCTTTACATATATCCTTTCCCCACAACAGGGTCATGCACTGCCTGCCTCTTCAAGTGAAGTGTAGGTGGATGCTTCTGGCTTCTGGTGGCTGCTGCTATGGATGAACTTTGGGAGCATCCTCAGAACTCAGATGGAAGTTTTCCTGAAGGCTTTGATTCATGTGCAAAAAGATGAAAGCATTTGGGTGACCTTTCTCATCACCCATTTGACTCAGGGTTCAGACCAAAGAAACTGGATCATCACAGGTACACAAAGACGCCATTTTGCTTTGCCATTTGTTCATCAAGGGTGTCTTCTTTCGCTATATTGGAAGGCAGTTCGATGCCTTGGATCCCAATGAGGTTAAAGCCTCTTCCTGAGGCTTCTGCCCTCCTTCCCTTGTAAATGCAGCTATTTGATAACACTACCTTGCTGCTGTATGGGCCCAGCTTTAGCCTAGGATGGCTTTGTTGTCAGGAAGCTTTTACCTAGAAGGTTGGTTATTGCCATGGTCAGCCAGTGTCATCACACGCAAGTCTGGCCTGGAAGCTTTAGTGGTCACCTTGGTGTGTGGAGTAAAGTAGAATGCAACAGGATTTCTGGGCAGGCCCAAGTCAGAATGTCCTTGTTTGGCCACAAAGGGGCAGATTCCAGTCCCTGGCACATGAGTCTATTTTTTGTGTCTGAGTCGTCTCTTCTGTGCTACAGATTGTCATGTGATTTCTGGAGCATCCCCTTAGAACTAGGAAGCAGTTTCTGAGCCTCCTAGCACACTGAATGGAGGAAAGTATCTCAGTGAAGTGCCACTGAGAACCCCATGGTCTGTGCCCACAAGGGCTGAGCCTAACAAACATCCATAACCCTGTTCCTGCCCTAACCTCCACCTTAAACCCACTCACCTACCTTCAAGCCACACCCACACAAACTTTCTTCTATCTCCAGAAGCTGATTGCCTCTAGAGAGCCAGCCGAGATGACTAAAGATGTTGAACAGTTCTTTGAGTATTTTTCAGCCGTTTGAGATTCCTCTTTTGTGAATTCTTTGTTTAGATGTGCACCTCACTTTTAATTAGGTTATTTGTTTTGTTGACATGTAGCTTCTTTCATTTTTATTTATTTTGCCCATTTGGTCTCAACTGTAAGTAGAGTTGGTGAATATCTTTCCTCATTCCGTAGGCTGCAGTTTTTGCCTATTGACAATGTCTTTTTTTTCCTTAAAGAAGCTTGTCAGTTTCATGAGGTCCTCGTATTAATCTTTGATCTTAATTTCTGACCTTGTGGTGTTCTGTTAAAAAAGTTACCTCCTGTGCCACTGCTCTCAAGTCTATTCCCACTTTCTCTTCCATCAGATTGAGTATATCTGTTTTTATAGTGATATCTCAGATCCACTTTGACTTGAGGTTTGTATTCAGTGATAGATATGGATCTATTTGCATGCTTCTACCTCAGACATCCAATTAGACCAGCACCATTTGTTAAAGCTGCTTTCTTTTGTCATTGTATGTTTTTGGCTTCTTTATCAAAGATCAGATGTCCCTAGGTGTCTGGATATATGTCCGGAAACTTTATTCAGTTCCATTGTTTGTCATGTGTGTTTTTGTGTCAATACCATTCAGTTTTTATTACTATGTCACTGTAGTACATATTGGGATCATGGTTGTTGATACCTCTAGAAGTTCATTTATTTTTCAAGATTATTTTAGCTATCCTAAATTTTTTTGCTTTTCCATATGAAGTTGTGTAATGTTCTTTTCATATCAAGAAAGAATTGTATTGTGATTTTGATAGGGATTTTATTGACACTCTTGATGACTTTTAGTGAAATGGCCCTTTTTACTATGTTAATACAACCCACCCAAGAGAACGGGATATCTTTGCATCTTTTGAGATCTTCAATCATCCTCTTCAAGGATATAAAGCTTTTGTCATTCAAGTCTTTTACTTGCTTGGTTGCCCAAGATACCTTATGTTATTTGTAGTTCTTGTGAAGAATATTGTTTCTGTTATTTCTTTCTCTGTCCATTTGTCATTTATATATAGGAGGGCTACAGAATTTTTTGAAATTATCTTGTATCTAGCTACTTCACTGAAGTTATTTACTCTACCTATAGGAATTTCCTAATCCAGTTTTTGAGGTCATTTATATATAATATAATATCATCTGCAAAAAAGATATTTTCACTTTTTTCTTTTAAATTCATATTCCCTTGATGTCCATCTGTTGTCTTATTGATTTAGCTAGAACTTTAAGTGCTATAGTGAATATGTAAACATGGATGGAACATTCTGGTCTTCCTCCTAATTTTAGTGGAATTGCTTTGTATTTATTTCTCTTTCCATTTATTATATGAAATTTCTCTCCATTTAATTTGGTGCTTGCAGTAGGCTTGGTGTTTATTGCCTTTATTAAGTTTCGGTATGGCCTTTGTATCCCCAGTCTCTCCAATGGTTTTATTATGAAGGGTTGCTTCATTTTGTCAAAAGCTTTCTCACAATCTAGTGAGATGATCATGTACGTTTTGTCTATCAATTTGTTTATGCAGTGTCACTTCATCATAAATCACAGTCGTAAAGTACTGACTGATTTTCATATGGTGAACCATCTCTTCATCTCTGGGATCAAGCCTCCTCAATAATGGTGAATAACCTTTTTAATGTTTTCTTGGGTGTGGTTTGTGAATATTTTTTGAGTACATTTGCATCTATGTTCATCAGAGCCATTGCCATATAATTCACTTTCTTTGCTGAGTCTTTGTGAGGTTTGGTATTAGCATAACTGTGGCCTCATAGATTGAGTTAGTCAGAATTCATTCTGCATCTATTTTGAAGAATAACTTGAGGAATTTTGGTGTTAACTCTTTAAATGTCTGATAATTGTGAGCTTAAATCATCTGGCTCTGGCCTTTTATTGATTATAAGTCCATTTTTGGCCTCTTGTATTTCCTTGAGAATTATAGTTGTGTTTAAGTTATTTATCTGATCTTGATTCAATTTTTGTAGGTGGTACCTAACGAGAAAATTTTCATTTCTTTTGGATTTTACAATTTTGTGGAGTACATTTTTTAAGGTATGACCTATTGATTCTTTGGATTTCTACAATGAGTATAGTCATAACCTCCTCTTTTCTGATTTTATTGATTTGTACATTTTTTCTCTGTCTTTTAAGTAGTTTACCTAGGTGTTTGTCTACCTTGTTGCTTTTGTCAAAGAACCAGGTCTTTGTTTCATTGATTCTTTGAATTGTTCCCTTCGTTTCTATTTTGTTGATTCCAGCCCTAAGTTTGAATAATTCTTGACATCAACTTTTTTGGGTATAATTTCGTCTTTTTGTTTTAGTTCTTTCAGATATGCTCTTAGTTTGCTAGTATATGAAGTCTCCACTCTTTTCTGGTAAACACTTGGTACTATGAATTTTCTCTTTATCATAGCTTTTATCATGTTGTAATTTTGGGTATGTTTTAGAGTCATTTTCATTGAATTCAGGAAATTCTTTAATTTGTTCCTTTATTTCTCTCTTGACCCACTTGTCATTAAGTAGAGAGTTTTTGAGTTTCTGTGAATTTGTAGGCCTTCTGCTGTTGCTGTCGTTGAAGTTGTGCATTAATCAATGGTGATCTGATAGGATGCCGGGGGTTACTTCAATTATCCTGTATGTATTGAAGATTGCTTTGTGGCCAATAATGTGGTCAACTTTTAAAGAGAGAAGAGATGTTGAGAAAAACATGTATTCTTTTGTCTGGGTGAAACGTTTTGTAAGTATCTGTTAGGTCCATTTAGTTTATAACATTTGTTAGTGTCAGTATTCCTCAGTTATTTTTTTGTATGGATGGCTTGTCAGTCGTTGAGAATTGGGGTATTGAAATCTGCCACTATCAGATCGTGAGGGTCTCCCACTATCAGTGTGTGAGGGTCAATGTGTTTATTTAAATTTTGCATTGATTCTTTTACAATTGTTGGAGCCCTTTTACAAATTTTAGGGGCATAGGTGTCAAGAACTGCAATGTCATCTTTGTGGAGTTTTGGTTTAATGAATCTGAAGTGTCCTTCTCCATGTCTTCTAATTAATTGTGGATATTAGAAATGGCTACAACAGCTCGGTTCTTAGGTTCATTCTCTGGGTAAATCTTTTCCCAATGCTTTACTCTAAGGTAATATTTATCTTTGTTGTTGAGGCGTGTTTCCTGTATGCAGCAGAAGGCTGGATTCTGTTTTCAAATCCATTCTATTAGTCTATCTCTTTTTGTTGGCAATTATGAATCTTGACACCATTAATCTTGAAGGATGTCAATGACCAATGATACTTAGCTCCTGTTATTTTGTAGTTATTGTTGATGTGTGTGTGTGTGTGTGTGTGTGTGTGTGTGTCAATTCTTTTGAATTTGAGGCATGAGATTATTTCCTGTGATTTTCTGATTGTAGTGAGTCTCCTTGTTTTGGAGTTTTTATTTTACTCCCTTTTGTGGGCGGGATTTGTTGAAAGGTATTGTTAGAACTTGATTTTATCATGAAATATTTTGATTTCTCAGTGTATACTTGACAGTTTTGCTTGAAATAATAGTCTGGGCTGGCATCTGTGTTCCCTTAGAATATGTAGTTTTTCTGTTTACGGTTGGACATTATGGTATCCATCAAGAAATTAGGTGTAATTTTAATAGATTTACATTTGTATGCCATTTGTTATTTTCTGTTATAGCCTTTAGTATGCTTTGTTGTTCTGTATGTTCAGTGGTTTCACTTGTAAGTGGCAAGAGGACTTGCCTTTCTGGTCCAGTCTAATTAGTATTCTTTAAGCTTCTTGTACTTTTATAGGCATCTCTTTCTTTATATTTGGGAAGTTTTGTTCAATGATTTTGTAAATCTATAAAGTTTCTGAGTTATCTAAGTCCTGTTATGAACTAGCCAACAGTCTACCACCTGTACTAATTCTGTACAAAATTGAGTTTGTTTCCTGAAACTTCTCTTTGAAATAATTTTTAAATATCCTGTCATCAAGCTTAGCAGCTAGAGCCTTTATTGCTGAAAGAATGCACTGGCTCTTTTCTGGGAGACGCTTCCCTTTGGATGTTGCCCACATTGGTGAGTGTCTACATCTGCAATTACTCGGCTCTCACCGAGCCAACCTATCTAAATCTGAGGGCAACATTTGTTGGATGTACAAGCACTCATAATGTTGCGCAGAAATCAGATAACAGCCAAGATCAAACAGCTGCAAGGAAATCAGCTTCCTTGGCTCCACAACTCTGAATTCCCATGGTTCGCTGCTGAAAATAGAAGTCTAATTTACCTTTCAATCACATCTTCCCACTAAAGATTTCACAATGAAATAAATGGCAAAAATGCTGGTGGTTAAAAAAATCTGATTTCACAATAATTGAACACCATTTGTTGTCATGACCATATGCCACTGAGACAGTGAAGGTGGCTACATGTGGTTTAAGACTAGTAAAAGCTAGACAGATAAAAATAGAAAGGACCCTAGGTATATATCCAATATAGAGACACCACATGATATAGATAGCTGAGGGACCTTATATGTTCAAGTACACTGGAAGGAGAATTTTTTTAATATAAAAATATGCACCTCCGTTCTCATTGTTTGGATTTATTCATTTATTTATTTACTCGTGTAACATGGCATCATATATTCAATACTGGCCTTCACTTTATTATGTATATGCGACCACTCTTGAAACCCTGATCCTCTTACCAGTCCCTTTCCAGTGCTAGGGTTAAATGTATTTTCCATGATACATAATCAGGTCAGTGCTGGGGATCAACCCCAGAGCTTTGTGAAAGCTAGGCCTGCACTGAGCTACCTGTTCAGCTCACATTTTTGAATCATTTTTTTATGAATTTACATTTTGTTTATGTGTGTTTTTCTGAGTGAGCATGTGCCATAAGTATGTGATGGAAGAGACCAGAAGTGAGCTCCAGAATCCCTGCATCTGGAGTTACAAGCAGTTGAGAACCAAGTATTGTTGGTGTTGGTAACAAAATTTGGGTATTCTGGAAGAGCAGAAATTATTCTTAACCATTGAGCCACCTTTCCTGGCCCATCTTCTGACTCTCAATGCCCATAGTATACTGGATATTGAACTTGTAGGCTGGCTTTAATCTACAGCCAGATGAACATCAGGCCAAATGACATTTTCTGTGGCTGATTTTATTTATTTTTTGTTGGTGTCTAGTTTACTCTAAGATGGAAGTGAATTTTCCACCTAGCCAATTTTCCAAGGTCAGATACTTGGTGTGTAGCAGGGGGAGGTGTGAAGTCTTTAAAACTTACTATATCCTTCCAAAGGACCAGGCATGTCCTTGCTGTGAGACACAGGTCTATTTTATAACTCATTTTGCAGTAGAAAATTCAAAATGATAGATGAAGGAACGTTGTGAAATACAGTGAAAAATACTTTCCTTAATTGATAACTGTAGGACACACCTAGTAATTCCACTTATACTTCATTAATGACTACATTAGTAAGGCAGAGTTGGTCATACTGGTACTGTCCACCTTTCCATTCTGTATAATACAATATCTCTGTTACAAATTACTATTGTTGACAACATTATTGAGTGTGGAGTTTGTTTCCCATCTTTTCAGAGCAACCATAGAGATATCATAGATAAACACTTGATATGAAAAATATAGACACTAAATATACTGGTATAATCTTCTCTGTTTGCTAAAAGGAATTCTATAGATTCTATTATCATCTCAATTCTAGATGCTATTTATTCTGAAAACATTGAATATTGGCATTTGATAAAAAATATACTCAGGTTACATAGATGTATCAGCACTTGAGAGCACTGATTAGTCTTCCAGGGAACCTCAATCACCTGTGTACATCTATGCACCTGTGTACATCTATGCACAAGCAAACACTTTCCCCACATGTGTACACACACACACACACACACACACACACACACACACACTGGTTTGGATTGAGATTAATAGTGTTTATAGGAAAAAATCTGGGTATTTTCTCTGTGTATCTCAAACATACTCCTCTTCAAGCTGTGGTCTGATAATACTTTTTTGAAGATGAACTTTCTCTCTTTTTTGATGCATCCTGTCACTAAGAATTTCTATATTTCCTTTCTTCATTTAAGGAATACTTCAAGTCCACTTATTTCAGTATGTTCACTTACATCCCTGCTCTAAATTGGGTTTGGGAAGAAGGGCTGTTTGGCATAGAAATAGGATTTCTGGCACATACCACCTGTCTCACCCTTTAAACTGAGCCTATTTTAAAATTAAAGTATTATGCATTATTACATTTAATTTGTATTAAGAGACTCTAACAAGCTGTGTACATTAAACTTTTATTGGATATAGAATCTTAATATGTAGGCCTAACTTGTCTGGAATTCCCTATGTAGACCAGGTGGCCCTGAAACTCACATAGATCCATTCCACTGTGCCTAATGACTGCAGTGACATGGGCCACCTCAACTCTAAACACTGTTGTCATTAGGTCTCTTAAATGTTAATCATTCCCTTGCATTCATACCCTCCACTCCCCTGAAAGTCATGAAGCCCGGGTCTCTACTCACTTTGTTTCTGAAAATAAACTTGAATTCCTGATTCTTCTGCATTCGCCTCCAGATTACTGCAGTTCAAGCAATTCCATCTTGCCTAGGTCCCTTTAATCTCTCTTCACATCAGTTTTCTCACTTCCTTTCTTGCCGTGAAATAAATCAGGGAAGTTGCCCTTCGGCATACTTTACCTTCTGAATTAGACTGAGTGCTTCAGCGCAATGGTGATTAACTTGGTTCCTATCCAGTATGTTTCTTATTAAGTATCAGTTGGACACTGACTTGCTTAATTCAATGATTTGCAGAAACATGATTTCTTAGGTAACTCTTCTCTGAATTATTCACATCAGTAGGCATACAGTATCTTTATTTATTCCTTCATTCACCAGATGGGTCCCCATGTGGAGAGTCCAATCCAATATTCTTAAAGATGTTGGTTCATCCTCTACAAACAATTACCACAAAAGTCAAGATTTCCAGGAGGACAGCTGCAATCAGTTTAATATTGCCTTGCATGCATGGTTTTCCCTGTTAATGCAAGCCTTCTACTCAAGGTGATTTCTAATGAGGGATGGAAGATGTAGACTGAGGCCTATTTGTAATCCATCCTAGGGGCTACAGTTCAGAGAACCCCTGAAGTGACAAGGGGTCATGTGTACTCAGTTATTTCCCTGGGGAGGAATCCAAGATTTAAACAATGAAGAATAAATGGTAGAGTGTGGCATGTATGCACTTAATGTACAACAGAACATCTACTTCTTCTCCTTCCATTTATTTGTCTATGGTAGATTGTCCCATTCACTCACAACTATTGACAGGTGCCCAGGTTGGTGCTTGTATAACAGAGAAGAGGAATCTGTTCAAGTGTGCTCTGTTGGCTTCTCATGTGTCTGAGCGGAGAAGATCTTTGATTGCTAAACATGTGGCCAGCAGCTGATCTGTAAATTTAGTTCCATAGCCTGCTCCTGGTGAACCTGTGAGAAGTTTGACATGCAAATTCTTCAGTTGTCAGCAACACAGAGGCTCCCTGAGTTCTGATTGTCACAGAGATAGGACAGGATTTCTCTAAGGAAGCAAGACTTTGGCCTTTTTCTTTGGGCATCACAAGAGATCTCAATACTGAAGAGATAGCCTCTGCAGATTCAGTTGTAAAGGAGGTGGATTTAGAAGGCCTGTTGGATTATGAAAGCATTCTCCAAATGAAAATGCCAATTTCCTAAGATATCAGAGATAAAAGTCTGTCCTGCTTTCTTGTGGCAAAAAAGCTATGGGAGCATGGGAGCTTCTGAGGATGGATGTGATTTTATGTATTGTGTGTGTATGTGTGTGTTTCTGTTTTTGTGTGCTAGGAGAAGTATTCAAAACAGCATGTGCTATGCATTGTATGAGTTTTAATCCTTGGAAGACGTCTGTCTTCTGATTAGTAGCAGAGAGCACAAGGGGTAGATCTGGTAGTGAGGCGAGTTGCAAGGAGCTGGGAGATATGGTGGGAGGGGGAAAGATGTTCTGCATGTATTATATGAGGTAATAAAAACAAATAGAATACTTGAAAACATGCAGAATGAATGTGGTGCAAATTTAGGTGTCAATAAAGATGAGAAAGTTTTTCTTTTCCGCAAACTTTTATAATAAAACTAATTTCTGGTGGTAAACCGAGTTTACTTGATCTGCATCTATTTTAAGTTCTATTTATTAAATCTATGCTAAAACAAAAAGAAGAAACATACAAATACCAACTTCACTGAATTGCACCTTGCTGCTTGGGTTCAGTTCCACTAATAAAGGAAGATATCTGGGGATATGACGAACTTGGTTTTATTCGAGATGGGAACAGCTGAGTAAGGTTAAAGCACAAGAATCTTGTTTAGTCTCCAGTCTGGTGGTATTGGAGCAAGAAATATATCTAAGAGCTCACCAATAGAATGAATGGCATAGTAATGCATCAACTTGGTTGTATGATATACTAGTGTTTGTAGGAAAAAGTGTGATAGGAAAAATAAGTAGTTCCCAACTCATTAAAAAATATGTTTTGTGGATGATCTAAAGACATATATACTCATGTGTCATGAGTAGGTGGGGTATTAGTAGCAGTAAGAACAGTAGGAGATTGTGATAACCTGTGAGATCATAATGGTTGCCTGGAAAACCCAGTGAGATTCTTGTGGTCCCTTCTCATCTGGACAACAAGAATGGGACAGGTAAGTTGTAATGTTTTCTTTGGATATGTTAGTTTTCAAGATCAGTGTCCACTACAACTTTTCATTTCAGTATATGCTAGTGGTGATTCTTCCCCTCAAGCCTCAGCCCAAGCCCTGGAATCTGCCCTGGAGATTGCAGTAGAACCCAAGGCAGGGATACCTGATGCCATAGGTACAGTCTGTGGAAAAGCTAATCAGTATGGAGTAGGAAGCTAAGATGTCCATAACAGGGTCAGTTTTATATTGGGAAAATTTCTTCAACAAGATTTGAAGGTATTCCTTACATTAGTTACTTGTTAAGGGGCTAGTCATTCCTTCTTGAATGGAAGCTGCTCATCTTCTTCTATCTGAATGTCTCTAAAAGCCTGAATTCACAGTGTCATTACCACATGAGAAGACTGCACTGTGGCTCACACTTGAGCCTGGTGTCCCAATGACCTCGGAGGGTCCTTTACCAATGTTAAAGTCAGGGTGTTGCAGTTGCATGTTGAATAATCTTGATTTGCCTCCGTTCCCTGAGTCATTGTTTTTTTTTACTGAGGTTTCTGGACTCTATTTCTGCTAAGTATTGGGTTCCATTCTCTCTATTGATGTTGTGTGGGGTTATTAAAATGGACCATTCCACGTAACTACTTTCTCAGTTACTTTGATATAAGAATTCTGTACAACCTTTATTACTACCTCCCTCTCCTTTATTCTCTCTGGGAGATTCATCTCTTGCCATTGTAGCCTAAAGTAATGACTGTGTACTCAGTTGGGATGCATTTGGTGGGCAGCAATTTGAGGTTTTGTTCAGAGGAGGGACCAGTATGTGGCTATAATTTCAATGCATCATCTGATTCCACATAAATTCGTGTAGTGAGCCAGAATGTTTTAGTGATGAACAGTTTTTCTGGTTTTCACATCAGAGCATGAGATGAAGGGAGACTGCTTCCTCTATGACAGGACATGTGGACATTTTATCTTAAGATTTCTAAGGAATTAATACATCATGACCTTCTTGTTTAGTTCAGTCTCCCGAGGCCAGGAAGTGTCTAAAAAAACCTTACCAAGTACATGAGTAAAAACAATCTGTCAATTTCATTGTTATCCCTGTTAGAACTGATGTACAAGAGTAGCAGCCCAGTCATAGTGTTTTTATTCAGGTTGGACAGAAAAAGAAATATGGGACATTTGGAAGCCCAGGGACCGACCAGTGCTGAGGCCGGAAAAATGACTCCACAGGCATGGTTATTCTCATATTCTGGAAGGCAGGAGCCACCCAGCTCTCACAGCTCTTTGTAAGGAATGCCCTATAGGAAGTTATCCTGTCATTCACTAAGTCAGGCATCACACAGCTCTTGCAGCTTTGAGGCAGGGAAGTCTTCCCCACCTGAGCTGGAATGTTCCAATGTAACAACTCCTGTCACCTCTGCTCTGAGGGGAGAGCTTCCTTAGTGTTGCAGCTCCAAAGACATATCCTAACCTAACTGAAATGTTCAAGCTGAGTTGACGTGTTCTTCTCTGCTTCTTCTCTTCTCTTCTCTTCTCTTCTCTTCTCTTCTCTTCTCTTCTCTTCTCTACTCTTCTCTACTCTACTCTACTCTTCACTGCTTCCTTTCTTTTCACCTTTTCATGGCTGCCTCCACTTGGGAGAAAGGCCACAGTCAAAGTTGTGCTTCCTAAGGAGTAGAGTACAGAGTGTTGCTCACTATGTAATGTCCCTGGGGTGAGGAGCAACCCAGAGTGGCCTCTGATTGTAGATTTTTTTTGCCTTTACATGGCCAGCCAGGAGAGGATAAAGGATCCCAGCTTAGAGCAATGAGTATTAGTTGGGCCACTTCTTTCCTGATTTCCAGGTTGGGCCCCCTCATCCAAATTGGAGTGGGGATCCTGATAGTCCTATGGTGAGCTGTCCTGTGGTGGTCTGAAGTCCCAGAACTCCCCAGCGTAGCATAGCTCGACTTCCACAATGGGGAAATTTAGTACCTCCACAGTGGTCGTCTGGAAAATTTGTCTCATGGTGATCACAAAAGGTTTGGCTTGTGACCCTGAATCCCTTGCATAGTATGAAGTGAGCTAAGCAGCATCTCCAAATGGCAAAAATGTCCAAATCCAGAGGTGGCACCACCAGAGGAACCTCAGGGACAGGAGCGGTTGGTGAGTCATGGGCGCCCCATCATGCTCCAGCCTGAATAGCCATGAATGCATGTGAGTAGATCCATGGATCAAGACCCGTCCTGCAGACCGGGTAATAGGCAAGGGGGTGAGGGTCTTCTGAAGCCACTTACTCTCGTGGGAATTGCTTTGCTGCCTCCTTTCTTGCTGCGCTGGACAGGGATGCAGCCCACCAATAGGCCTGGCAGGCAGTAGGGTGGCGTTGTCCACGGGAGTCCACTGGGAGGAACGTGAAGGGCAGAGACGGTGCCCCTATGACCTCCCTAACTGAGCCGTGGCCTCTTCCACTTATCAGGAAGATACCTGGGGATATGAGGAACTTGATTTTATTCGAGATGGGATCTTAAGATTTCTAAGGAACTTAGTACATCGCGACCTTCTTGTTTAGTTCAGTCTCCCGAGGCCAGGAATTGTCTAAGAAAACCTTATCAAGTACACGAGAAAACACAATCTCTCAATTCCATTGTTATCCCTGTTAGTACTGATGTACAAGAGTAGCAGCCCAGTCATAGTGTTTTTATTCAGGTTGGACAGAAATAGAAGTATGAGGCATTTGGAAGCCCAGTGACTGACCTGTTCTGAGATCGGTAAAATGACTCCACAGGAATGATTATCCTGATATTCTGGAAGGCAGGAGCCACACAGCTCTCACAGCTCTTTGTAAGGAGTGCCCTATAGGTAGTAATACTGTCATTCAGGAAGTTAGGCATCACAGAGCTCTTGCAGCTTTGAGGCAGGGAAGTCTTCCCCACCTGAGCTGGAATGTTCCAATGTAACAACTCCTGTCACCTCTGCTCTGAGGGGAGAGCTTCCTTAGTGTTGCAGCTCCAAAGACATATCCTAACCTAACTGAAATGTTCAAGCTGAGTTGACGTATTCTTCTCTGCTTCTTCCCTTCTTTTCTCTTCTCTTCTCTTCTCTTCTCTTCTCTTCTCTTCTCTTCTCTTCTCTTCTCTTCTCTTCTCTACTCTTCACTGCTTCCTTTCTTTTCTCCTCTTCATGGCTGCCTCCACTTGGGAGAAAGGCCACAGTCAAAGTTGTGCTTCCTAAGGAGTAGAGTACAGAGTGTTGCTCACTATGTAATGTCCCTGGGGTGAGGAGCATCCCAGAGTGGCCTCTGATTGTAGATTTTTTTTGCCTTTACATGGCCAGCCAGGAGAGGATAAAGGATCCCAGCTTAGAGCAATGAGTATTAGTTGGGCCACTTCTTTCCTGATCTTCCAGGTTGGGCCCCCTCATCCAAATTGGAGTGGGGATCCTGATAGTCCTATGGTGAGCTGTCCTGTGGTGGTCTGAAATCCCAGAACTCCCCAGCGTAGCATAGCTCGACTTCCACAATGGGGAAATTTAGTACCTCCACAGTGGTCGTCTGGAAAACTTATGTCTCATGGTGATCACAAAAGGTTTGGCTTGTGACCCTGAATCCCTTGCATAGCATGAAGTGAGCTAAGCAGCATCTCCAAATGGCAAAAATGCCCAAATCCAGAGGTGGCACCACCAGAGGAACCTCAGGGACAGGAGCGGTTGGTGAGTCATGGGCGCCCCATCATGCTCCAGCCTTAATTGCCATGAATGCATATGAGTAGATCCATGGATCAAGACCCGCCCTGCAGACCGGGTAATAGGCAAGGGGGTGAGGGTCTTCTGCAGCCACTTCCTCTCGTGGGAATTGCTTTGCTGCCTCCTTTCTTCCTGCGCTGGACAGGGATGTGGCCCACCGATAGGGCTGGCAGGCAGTACGGTGGTGGTGTCCACGGGAGTCCGCTGGGAGGAACGTGAAGGGCAGAGACGGTGCCCCTGTGACCTCCCTAGCTGAGCCATGGCATCTTCTACTTATCAGGAAGTGGTGCCCAGAGTATCGTGGCTGGGGTACTCAGGCTCATTCTCCCCTGTCCACTGGCTTCTGCTGCCCCTTGGGGGCTGGAACCCAAGCTCGTATGGTGCCTTGCCCCAGCCTTGATCTGTGACAGGCTCCATCCTCTCTTGCCTGGATGCCTGTGAACAATTGCAGCCATGAGCCATCAGGATTTAGGCCAGCCTGCCCGGTTCCTCAAGAGGACCTCTTTTCATGAGTCGAGTCCGTATCTTACCTTTTACTTAAAACGCTCTGGGCCCATTCAGGAACATGGCTGACAATGTTGTCCAATGCGAGCTGGGTCCCCTGGGCACTCAGGGGTCAGTGGCCTTTACTGAGCCCCTTGTGCCTTCCTCAGCTGGGTCTCCCTAGTGTAGCATGGGTAGGGAAGTCTTCTGAATTTAGGCACAGACTTCCTTGCTGACTTCTAGATGCCCTCTGACCAGGCTCTTTACCAGTGGTTGAAGTCCTTAGTTGGGAGACACACTAATAGAATCCATGATGTTGGACCCCAGAAGGAGAACTGAACATTAGTTTGTTGAAAGTCAGAGGAGGTCAAAGCTCTACTGTAGCAGGAAGCAATACTTCTTGAACATCATCATCCTCTCCATCCTAGACACACCTTAGGTATTAGGATTGCAGAGAAAGCCTGGTCTAATAGGAATCAGTCACACTTCACATGTTGCTAAATTCCTGCTGCTGTGTTTAGCCTATAGGAGTTGACTTGGCTCCTTCAAAAAATTTCAGAAATGATGTGGTGGTCCTGATTTATCATAGGCATACATCAAAGGAGTGTATGATGCCAAAATGTTTCCAGTGCGATATCTAAAAGTCTCATAGACATTTAGAATCCGAGCATTCACTTCCAAAGTTGGCAATGAACTTAGTTCCTACTGGCAAGCAGACAAAAGCTAATAGCAAGGGAGTTAGCGTTAGGCACCTGTCCTAATGGAACTCACCACAGATTGCAGAAGTAATTAATCATGGGCAGTGTAGGAAAAACACTTTCATCCAAGTAGAGGGCTTGGGGAGATGGAAGGAAAGAACAAAATAGACTATACACATGAGACAGTTTGGAGAGTAAGAAATCAAAGAAGAAGAATACTTAACACCGTCAATAGTTTGTTTCCAGTCATGGAGAATTAACCAGTGGCCTTATGAATGCAAGCCTGTCCCTGATCCAAACCCCCAGTTCCTGAGTTTCAAGGTAGAATGGTCAGAGTTGTTGATCATTGTGAGATGGAAAACATGCAGGAAAACGAAAAAAGAAAGGTATATTTTTCTTTGGGTAAACTTCACATGAGGTTTTCAGAGATCAAATAAAAAATCAGGTATGATAGAAGGTGAAAAATACTTCAAAAATTTTAAAAACATGCAATTGTCATGTGTTCTCAGTGGGCTGACATTTTTTTGAATTGCTATTGCATCAATTTAATTTAATGGATGTTGCATTCTGTAACAGAATAGATTGTAAGAGGAAGGCTTTTTTTTAAAATTAGAACTCCGGATCTCATGTTGGACAGACTAGCCTTGAGTTTCTATTAACTGGTTTGAGGACACCGTGCTGCATTGTTGTTTGGCATAGATCATAGATATTCTAGAGCTTTCCCTTTGGAGTTTTAAGCAGCTTTTGCACCTTCCATGTGCCCATAATTGAGAGTTGCATCTTAGGGAAGTACAATAGTGTAGCCCCTGCATTCTGTTACCCATAGGTCCTGAGCCTTCCAACCATAATTTTTTCTTCTGCCATCCCAACAGGGAACACCCTCACCCACTTGTATACCCAGACAACCTTGTTGGGATGCACTGTAACGGACTGCACATAGAGAGCTACCCCAGATCACTAAGGATGTTTCACATTTCTTTAAGTTTCTGTTCTTTAACTATTTTATTAAAGATTACATAGAATGTGCAGATTTCTTCACATATAATGCCCATTTTAACTATACCAATCCTACCAAACTAGGAGCATGGGCTGTCTTTGCATCCTGTGTGCTCTTCTTAATTTTCCATCTTCAAGGAAAAACGTCTTTGTCATTCAAGTTTTCCAGTTGCTTCATTAGAGACACCGCAATATACCTGGTGTATTTTGTAGGTTTGTAAAGGTGTTGTTTCCCTTAATTCTTACTCTGTCCATCTGTCATTTGTGTATATGGGAAGTAAAGACTTTTTAAGTTAATCTTGTAGTTAACCACCTCATTGAAGATGCTTATCCGCTATAGTTGTTCCTTTTTAGAGTACTATTGAATATGTATGTAGAGAGGGGACAACTGTTTCTTGTTCACGATTTTAATAGAATTATTTTGACTCTGTCTCCTTTTAATTTGATGTTGGCAGAGTTCTTGATAGAAATTGCCTGTATTATGTTTAGATATAGAATGCATCTCCCATCTCTCCAAGAGGTTTATCATGAAGGAGTGTTAGATTTTGTCAAAAACTCTCTTAGGATCTAGTGACAAGACATAATTGTGTGATAGGAATAATAAATAGATATCAACACATAAAGACACTTATAACCTGTGGAAAAAGTAAAGAAGTTCATCCCGATATGTTATGAGTAGTTGGGATTTTAGTAGCACTAAGAACAGTTCTAGACCATGACAACCTGTGAGGTCATGATGGTTGTATGGAAATCCCAATGTGATACCTATGTTACAGTATCATCTGGTCAACAAGCATGTGGCAGCTGGAATGCAGTGATTTCTTTGGCTATGTTACTTTCTCAAGATTATTATCCTCTACAGTTTTTCATTTCATTGTATGCTGGCATTGATTCTTCAAATCAAGCTATAGCCAAAGCCTTAAAAGATATTCTGGAGATAGCACTAGAACCCAAGGCAGGAATACTTGATGACATATTCTTTGGTCTGTGAAAACACTGATCACTATGGAATAGGAAGCTAAAGAAGTCCAAGGCAGGGTGAGGTTTCCACTGTGTATATTTCTTCATGATTTGAAGCTATTTCTTAAAATAGTTCCTTGTTAAGGATATAGGTATTGTATCTAATATGGAAACTGCCTAATATTGTCTATCTGATAGCATCTACAAGCCTCAATTCACAGTGTCTTACCATGTGGGAAGAGTGATTATATTGTGGCTCAAAGTTGAGCAGAGAAAATGGTCTTTTGCTCTGAATATCACCAAATATCACAATAGTGAGGAGTAGTAGTAAAGTCTCAGTAGTTAGGTGTTTTATATATGAAATGTACTCCCCACATGGTAAGTAAAATATCCAAGTAATCCAATTATAAATGTATGTCCTTCTTAAATATTGCAAGGTAAAGTGGTGCCTTTGTTCTTGTGAGCATGGATGTCATTTTATACATCATATGTGAGTGGGATGTGTATACATGTGGCTGTGTAAATGTATCTATGTGTTTGCTGGAAATAGAATTCAAACAATTAGTTTTTCTACAGATTTGCACCATGTTCATGTGGTTCACATTCTACAAATAAGACAGAAGGCGTTGATATTGTTTTCATTTGAGTTGAAAGAGGGTGAGTAAGGCAGAAGCATAATAGTGGTGTTGGTCTCCAGTATTGCGGAGTGAGAACAGGAGAATCCAAATTATAGATAAGTTCCTAAATATCTACTCATATGGTAACTCGTTTCTTTCAATTAAATGTGTGCATTATTATATGCATAGTAGGTAAATATATGGCAGTAAATGTCAAAGAACCTACCAGTCCTAGACAGTTTTATGCACTTTGGAAAATATTAGTAAGTATAAATTGATGTGTCATAAGTTGGTGGGGACGCTGTGGCATGCGGACCTGTATATGATGGTGATAGAGTATGAGATCATCATTGCCTACCAACACAATGACATGCTCTGGGTCAAGTCTCATGGTCAAAACAGGCATGGAGCTTCTGTGATGTAGTATTTCTTTTGTTCCTTTTACATTCCTAGGATATATATTATAGGTGAAAAGCAACAGGATATTCCTGGTGAAATATTGCCATGAATCAGAATTGTGTTGGTGAAGCACACACTGCTTCCTTTTCGATTCATTTTGTTCCTTGAGATGAGGGCGGTCTGTTTCCTCCAAAACATGACAATGGTCCATTATATCTTTGGGGATTTATGGTCTTTTGACTCCGTTAAGCATTGCCATCACCTGAGTCATGCAAAACTCTAGAATTCTTGTCCTAGCTGGGTAAAATCACATTTTCTAGTGTCCTTGTGGTTTTGTTTAGCAGGGAAGCAAAACAGGAATCACCCAGGAGTTCATATAGGGCTTTGCAAAGGGTGACCTTGCCTGGGGTCATTTCTTGTCTTCCAATCAGAAAACTGAGGGATCCAAATTTGACACAGCACCAATCATAGTTCCAAGCTGCTTTCTCTGATCGCTACACTCTCTGAAAGCACATTTCTTGGAATATACACCACAAAATACATAATCCAACATTTCCAATCATCAGTCCTTCTTTTCATTCATACATTCTTATTCCATTTTTCTTTCCTATATCCATTCCTACTTAACAATTTCCCATTATCATTTATTTTTTCACTCACTCTCATGGGTATTTCTTCCTCATCTTTCATTTGCTTGTATTCCTTCTGTATTTCCTTTTTTCTTTCTTTTTTCCTTTTTTGTATATTTAAATGTTTTCTATTAGGAGAGGTGTAATGTTACAATTCATTTACCTATCTGTCAGGCATTGTTTTTGAAAGAGAAACTCATGTATACTACTACCACACAGAGTTAGGAGCACTGTACCTTGATTTGAAGACTAGACATCATGTACAGCTAAATGATGCGCATTATCCAAAAGTAAAATGATGTGTTATTATTCATGGTGAAAATTACAGAACAGGGACCTCCATGCATAGATAGAAAGGAGATTCAAAACAAATGAAATAGTAACAGTTCCTTTTTTGTACCATACCTAGGAAATAGGATGCCTGAAATAGTTGATTCAGTTTTAATCTGATGTTACTTAACTCCATCTTTGTCATGTTCCTCAGGAAGAATGCCAGGATTGAGATGAAGAGATCCCTTGTAACATCACTTTTTAGGTCATTTGTTCCTCCTTGGCAAGTTGCTCCCTAATTACAGGTGGAAGAATGTGTATCAAAGGACCTAATTGTAATGTAAAATTGAAACTGGGGTTGAGGAAGCTCCCAAATTACCGGGCAGCATTCATGACTTGTTCTTCATGTAGTTTGGAATGCAAGCCTCAGAAGGTGAGGGGAGGGAATATGCTATGTATGTTGTAGATGTAGATCACCACCTCTCCTACTTATCCCCTTAAAGTTTAAACAAGATCAAGGATTGTTATATAGTAGAAGCCTCATACAATCACAACTCTGAAGTGGAGCCTATTATGACACACGTTATACAGTGCAATGATAACAGTCATGTGCTGTTATTAGTGGAATTTTCTATTCTCATTACTGTTCATATAAAATCATTAGTTAATTGTAATCAATGGTTGTGAATGGACGTAAAAATGTCCATGAAATGTCGAGTGTCAATGCATACTGTATATTTCCCCTATAAACAAAGCCATGCCACAAAATATAAGTAAGACATGGCAAATGGAATCGTGTATGTAGTTGTTATAGGACAGTACATCTATTACTTTTCCTCTTATTTTAGAATAAGGAGTGATGATTGGTCTATGGCACATTCTCATGCAGACACAACCATCCTCAGGATCCCAGAATAAATCTGGTTATCATGCAGGGATCACAGAATTAAGTACATTCTTTAATCAGTAAAATTGTCTATTCTTGTGTCTGAGAATATTGGCTGATATTGGCAACTGTGTGAACAGCATCTGTTCAGTGAAATCAATTACTTACCCTTCTCCTTGTGAGAACTTGGAACATATCTAAATATACATAACAACATAGCGGCATGGGCACCCGCAGGCCAAGGGGTCAGTGGTTGGGAGGGAGTGTCCCAGGGCAGTACTGCATGGGCAGAAGAAGGCCTGGAAGATAAAATCCCATTTCCTTTGAGCAGACCTTAAAATATCTTTTCCTGTCCTCAGGAGGGAAACTCTTGTGTTATTCATTCCCCTCATCCCGCTGTCTCTCTTTCCAGCAAAGCCACATACAAGGAGCATTTAGTGAATGGTTTCCTTGAATAAAGGATTGGATGAACGTATTGAGGGATAAATGTAATCTAGTGGAGTGTTGATGAAATCCATGCCTGTTTTCACAGCCCAAAAAATGCATAGGGAGCTCAGGAGTCAGTTAATATGTCAGTACAGGACTAATTTACTTTTAAAATTTGAGGGTCTCTGGAAAAAATTCCATGTGGTTTTCTCTCAGTGTGAAAATTGTTTACTCATCTATGTCGTAAATGTGGATTTTATTACCACTGTTTTTTTTTAAATAAAGTCATAAAATTGTTTGCTAAAAAATAGTTCTATTGAGTAAAATAGATTTCATCCAGGAATTCCTCACTTCTGGTGCAAGAATGTCTTACTTTTACCAGTTAGTTTGGCTTCTCTCGATTCCTAGCAGATTTCACTTCTTGTTACCTTTTTTAGAGAAATTACTAATTTGAAGATATAAAAAACAGTCAACAGTGATGCTAAAGCTAATTTAAATATTTTGGGTGTTCTTTTAGTTTAGCAAGTGTATAGAATGTTATTTAAACAAGACTATAAAACGTAAACTCAGTTAACCATTTTAACAAATTTATTGTTTATTTTTTACCAACCATATGATTTTTATTACTAGGGCATATATAAACAAATGGTTTTTACTAATTGCATCTTGGATCATTCATTTCTACCTCATGTGGTATTTTTATTTTTTTATTATTTTAGGAAGAATTACCTTAGCTACTTCTTGAGGGGGGAAAACAGAGATAGTCTTAATGAATTCATCCAATGGTGTTAACTTTGTATTTGCAAATAGTATTTAGTATGATCTATAAACATGTGTATTGATGAATTCTGATTTAAATTTCCAAACAAAAGGTAAATTTTCATTTTGCTTGATTAGTAAGAAACACTTAAATACAGCCTGTGCCTAAATCTATTGGCAAGAAGATTTGAGGTTTAGGTGGCCTCTCTTAATTCTCTTTAGACTCAGTGCTTATACCTGAGTACCTGAAACCCTCACAGGTACACACAGCTGTTGTGAGTTTTGGCCTATGTTCATTAGATAGAATGAAGGGTGCTTCTTGGTTTAGTTGGGTCTGGGTAATTGCCTGCGGAGAGGAAAGGGGTTGTGACAGATGTGGTGTTAGCTCATAGTGGTTGCCTGGCAATGCCTAGGAGACTGATAGGGTGGGAATGCAAGCCAACTGCTTGGTAGGCAAAGTGTCAGGAGACATTTAATGTTTCTCCTTTAGACTTGTCCTCCCCACAACAGGATCCTAGGCAGCCTGTCTCTTTAGGTGAAATTGGGTGCTTAGACCTTTATAGCCCATGTTGTGGTTGAAGCATGGCACAATTCACTTGAACCCAGATAGAATGGTAGGTAAAGGATCCAGTCTTGATCCTTGGGCATGTAGATTTGAGGTTTTTGGCTCTTTCTGAACTTCCATCAGACTTATAGGTCAAACCCAATCAATTGGAGACCTAACATTTACACTTAGTAGCGTTGAACGTTGCCCTTTCTCTTTTGAGAGGTTTTTACCAAGAAGGAAAGCAGTTCTGAGTCTAGAGCCCCATGGAGATGGGAGATTGTCTTTGTTGTGGTATCTGCTCAACTTCCCGTGTGACCAGATATCTATGACACCACCACCTAGCTTCCCTACAGATCAGCATTAGCCTGAAGCTGTCTTGGCAGGCCTCAAAGCTTTGATCTCAAAGCTTAGACATCAGCAGATTCACTGAGTGTTAGCACACCCAATTCTTGCCTGAAAGCCTTAGTGGTTTTCCAGAACGGCAGAGTCAAGTAGAATTCACCAGGAACTCTGGGAAGGTCCAAGTCAAAATGTTCTGATGTACCACAAAACGGCAATGTCTTGTCCTTGGTCCCCAGGTCCTATTTTTGTTTGTTTCTGAGGATGATACTCTGTGGTACAGATTGTCGTGGGTTTCCTGTAACATTCCTTAGGACCTATACCACAACTTCTGTGTCCTCAGATTCCCTGAACTGAATGGAGTATCTCAGCGTAGAGAAATTAAGAATCCAGCTTGTTCTGTGACCCACAGGTCCTGAACTTATCACCCATAAACACCTGAACCTGCACCCCTGCCCTGAATCCTCTTATCTACTGGCATGCTGATACGAGCTTTCTAGAATCCCCTGTAGTGGACTGCAATTAGAAAGTAATCTCTCTCCAAGCCTGGCCTGTAAGGTAAGCTGCCAACGTAGACTCAGTAGTCATTTTTAGGTTTTCTGGGTTTTTTTTTGTTTTTGTTTTTGTTGTGTTGTTTTGTTATGTTTTGCTCAAGAAATTCCATACAGAATTGTCCCATGGCACAAGGTAATTGACATTCTTGGTGCATTACTGTCATCAAGTCAAATTGTTTTGCAGGTCTGCCAGCCTTGTCCCTGTTTTTCAGTGGACATGCCCAGCATGTTCCTTGGTAGACAGTACTATCTCCAATCTCCTGCTAACCTGTTGTCCCAGGAGAGCTGTAGGAAAAAGCAGACTCAAGGTGGGCCTGCCACACAATAGGCCGAGCACAACATGGTTTGGCTTGCTCCAAACAGAAACCATAGCCTCCCATGTCTTTAGGCTGCCACCTCAGGATTGTGAGTATTTCTTTGCAAGGGTCTTTGTATCTGTGAATGAATCTGGGTTGATAAAGGGAACATAATATACATGCCATTGTTCACTAGTCTGCCCACAATCTCACAAGGTTTTGGATGATGCTTACCAATAGCCCACAAACCTTACATCCAAGAACTACACAAGCTGAACATCATCACTTCAAGTCTGTGTCCAGTTTCCCTGAACAACACAGCCTTTTTAGTCCTATGTGTTTTATCAATTTTACTCCCTCCCTACCATCCTCAATCTCTCCTGTTAATCATGGTCTGTCTCCTAGTCTCTCTGACTTTTTCTTCTTTGTCCTCATTTCATTAATGTTTTTGTCAGAAATTAGGATCTCTTGTAGTTTGGCTGCAGGTGGGGTTCAGGGATCCTGACATGAGAGACAATATTTCTGTTCCAGAGCTCTATCTCTATCACCCTTAAATGAGTTGAAGTGACAAGGACATTTGGATCCTCCTTAAGGATAAAGGGAGAAATTATCCCATGACATTCTGTATCCTTGATTCAGTTCCATTGATCCTCATGTTTGTTTTTAAGTAAATACCATGCTCCTTTCACTACTTTGGTTCTGTAATACATCTTAACATCTGGGAAGTTGGTACCTCCAGAAGTTCTTTTATTTTTCAGGATTACTTTTGTTATTCTAATTTTTGTTGTTTCATTTTCCATATTGAAATGGGTATTGCCTATATAAGGACTGTAGAGAATTGTATTGGGATTTTGATAGGGATTACACCAAACCTGTCAAATGCTTTTGGTAAAATGTGTATTTTACTGTGTAAAGCCCACCAACCCTGGAGCATGGGATATCTTTCTATCTTCTAAAATCTTCTTCAATTTCCCTTTTCAAGGACATAAACTTTTCTGACATTTAAGTCTGAAACCTGGCTAGTTACAGTCATCCGAGATACCATATGTTATTTGCAGGTATTGTGAGAGGTGTTTTCCTGATTTGTTTCTTGGTCCATTTTTCATTTGTACATTGGAGGCTAACACATTTATTTTGACTTGGTCTTATAGGTTTTCACTTTATAGAAGGAGTTTACAAGTTATAGGAGTTATCTGGTTGACTTTGGCTGTTACTTATATATACTATCATATTATATATATATATGTACGTGTATACATAGGTGTGTGTGTGTGTGTTTGTGTGTGGGTGTGTGTATATACATATATATATATATATATATATACATATATTTCTTACTTTCCAATACATATTCCCTTGCTGCCCTTCTTCTGTCTTACCCCTTCAAGGTTGAACTTCATATACTCTATTGAGTAGGTATGGAGAGAATGGACAACCTTGCCTTGTTAATGATTTTAGAGGAATTGCTTTGTGTTTGTCTCCCTTTAATTTTATATTCCCTGTAGGCTTGCTGTAAATTGCCTTTAGTATATTTAAGTATGGCCTTTCTATCCCATATCTCTCAAAATATTTTATCATAAAGAAGTGTTGGATTTAGTGAAAATATTTCTCACCCTATAGTGAGATGATCAGATTTTTATGTCATAGAATTCATTGAATGATTTTCATACAATTGACTACACAAGAGAACAGATGACAGTTTCTTTTTTATATTTAATAAAATATAAATTAGAGATAATGCTACTCACTAGGATCTTAGGGAAATCCTGTGAACTAGGGTACTTTAATATCTGATAAATTTGCAAATTTTGGTTTTGTGGATGTAACCTTCTGTATATCACTAGATGATACTTTTCTGATTCAGATATTAACACAACAGTGCTCTGTATGGAGGCACTTGCCTGAAATGCTTCCACTTATGAGGCAGAAACTGGAGGGCCAGGAGTTCAAGGACTGATATATATGAGAGCTTTTCATGAAAACAAACAAATATTTGTAAAAATGCCATAAACAAGGAGAGAAACAGATATAGGAATGATTAACAGCTTTGAATAAGATAAGATATTTCTAGATACAACTGAGGTGAGAGTAAATTAACTAAGGTGTGGGAACATGTGTATTGTTATGACCCAGTGGCCAAATATTTCTGAGCTTGATCCTTTGATACAGGTACAGTTACTTACAGGTCTGAGGCACAAAGCTCATTTCCAGCTAGAAGTTCATGATCAGCCTGGATTCCATAGAGAACTTATCAGTGAAAGCATAAATTAATACTGTTGCTAGCTTTATAGCTCGAAGTAGGGAAAACTCTCTCACCTTCAGTGTTCTATTTGTTCTTTTAAAAAATATTAAATATTGTATTATTTAGTTTATTATTCGTTCATTCTTCTCTGTATTCCTCCATTTATATGTTCTATTATTTATTATTTATTTACTCATTTATTTCAGACACCGTGTCTCTTTGTACCCTTGATAGTGTTGAAAGTCATTATGTAGGCAAGGGTGGCCTCAAACTGTCAAGAGACCCAACTGCTTCTGCATACTGAGTGCTGAGATTAAAGGAGCATCCCAAAAAACCCAGCAGGTGTCAGTTTTCTCACCACAAGATGGTATTACACAGCAGCTTTATAGGATTTTAGGGAATACTCCATAAATCATAGCCATTATTTCATGGAGGAAAGAAGCATACAGCTATTTGAAAATATCAAACAGAGTAATGTATCTTATGCAATGCCTTTGAGGAATCTGTTGGCATATTTTAAAAGTTTTAATTGAGTGCTCTTTACTTTTTTCTTTTAAAAAATGTGGAAACGTCATGATTTTGAATGTCAGTTTGCACAAGGGACATGCTCATCATCTCTGTATCATTCCAGATTTAGTATATGTGCTGCTAAATCACGCATTCTGTATTTACTGTATTTAAAATTCCCTTCGGGATAGGGTCGAATTGAGGAGCTGACTATTGACTATGCTACATAATGATCTACGTTTGTTTTTCTTAATGATGGAGGTCTGCCAATAGCCTAAGATTGACTTTGTCCCTTCCCCCCAGAGTTACATAGCAGCTGGTAATGCTACTTTGCAGCTGCAGAAATCTATTTAGTTCAATCCCACCTCCTGCCACCCCATGCTTAGCAACAGTGTTAGCTGATGGCATCACATATACAATAATGATTCAAGTGCTGTCAGGACATATAGTGCGAAGCACTGTTACGTCACAGTATCTGCTGATGTAAGGAGGAATTCATCCCTTTGCCTCATTAGCACTTGTTTAGGCCACACAGTTTGACCTTCTTAGAGGACTGTCCTGGTGACAGAAACAATTATCTGGTCCTTTTGCCTCTAGGTCACTGGTTCTTCTTGCTGAGCCCTATTCTTGCCTGGCTATCTGGAATTAGCACTATGAGGGAACTCAGATGCCACTCTGAGCAGGCTCCCTAATGTTCAGGAATGTTGTGGTATTTTAAGTACAGGAGATAGGCCTGAGGAAATAATAACTGTCTTGAGGTATGGGAGTAAATTGTGGTCTCTGGCGTGGGGGACTGGGAGTTACAGATACCTAAGGTGAACTATGTCTGGGGTTTGGGTATTTTTGGGTCTTATGTTTCCCAGAAACTGGGACTGAGATTTTGGCATCCCTTCAGCCTCAGGTGTGTCGACCTTGATTGTACAGTTCAGGGCTTCCACGGGATGTCAGGGCTGGTGGTGTCTGCAAGGTTCTGGTTTCCTTTTCTTCAGCTTGTGTTTTAATTCCTCCGGAACTCACTAAGAGAAGCAGCTTTTGCAGCTTCTCAGTAATTCTAACCGATGCTAAAGTACTCGGCCTCTGAGGGTAGGCATCACATCTGAGGCAGATAGAAGCCTTGGGACATGAAACTTTCCTATGTGTCTTCATGTGCTGGACACTCAATGAGTATGTGGGGCTCCTGAGCTTTTCTTGTGACATGGTGATATACTGGTTCAAGAGAGATTTTACGACTCACTGTTTCTCCTGGTTTTGTGGTGGTAATAGACACAGGATAATACTGTGATTCCCAGGGAACTGAAACCTGAGTTTGAAAGCACTATGAAACAATTTCAGGAAACTGCCAATCCTGGAGATTCACAAGATGACCCATACTTTTCTTCTCTGGAGCATTCCCAGATACAGTGATGTGGACAGAAGAAACTTATTTCTGGTAAGGTCAATAATGGACTGGTCTCCTGCAGTTGGGTGGGATGAGTATTCAGATCCTGGGAACCCAGGTATTGCCACACTAAGGGCCTGTGGTTCTGAGTCCTAAGACTTGATCTGTGAAAAACATGGAATAGTGTGTGTTGTCGTTGTGAATCATTACTGAATAAGCTTTCCCATTGGTTTTGTCCCATTTTTTGATGATTTTTCGGACAGTGTACCATTTTTTTTTTAGGAAAACTGTATAAAAGGTGTTCTATTTATTTCTTATTTCTTAATTTTTTATTTCTTTATATCTTATTCTTTCTTTATTAAAAATGCTTGCATTAGCATTCAGCTTCTGTTAGCACTCCTGATCCCATTTTTTTCTGTCTTCTCTAACTTCTCAACCCTTGGTCTTATCTCTCTCAGGAAACTGACACTGAAACACAACCTTCAGGTCTAAGAACAGGGATGCCAAGGATGGAGGTAACGGTATATCCTTAATTTAGGGATAAATAACAGGATCCAAGCTAGAGGTAAGGATAATGCAAGAGACAGAAGATGTGGGGCTAAGTAACATAGGGTTACAGGATTCTAAAGAGCTCTTTATTTTTCAAAATTTGATTCATTGGCTTCTCTATTTTGCTATCTGTAGTGTATTGCTAAAGAACTTAGAAAAATTCTATTTATTGTAAGGAGTTTTGGTTGTGATACCTGCTAAAGAACCATTATTTTGTTTTCTTATTTGAGACATGACTATTTTTTTCCTCTTCACCAATCAGGTTGCTACTTCTGGTTTTATGTACTCACATATTTTGTTCATCAAGAGAATAGTTTTTAGTATGAGAAAAATCATTGTCTCAGTATTCTTGTGTCTTGGTCTTTGAACTCTGAAATATCTTTTGTTTGGTTATGTTTGTAATTCAATACAAATTTTCATAATTTTTGTGCCTGAAAATATAAGAAGACATCCTCCTTCTCATTCTGAAAAAACTCATAATATTCCCAAGAGAGCAAGGCTTAAGAAATTGAGAAGGGCTTCTTCTGGAAAGGCATCAGGATATCATTCAAATGATTAAATTAACTAGTTTAAATCTGAATTATATGTTTCTTCAGAAGGTGGAGGCATTCATAATAATTTGTGGGATTTTTCTTTTTGAGACAGAGTTTCTGCATTGTAACACTCATGTCTCAACACTCACTGTGTAGATCAGGCTGCCACCCAAATCACAGAGATCTGCCTGCCTCTCCTTCAAAGTTCTTTAATTAAAGGTTTGTACCACTGCCACAGGACTTTGTGTGGAATTTTATATGTGTTCCCTTATTTGTACTGGGGACTTGGTCTGAATTAGTTTCTCTTGTGGGCCTTAATTCCTGCGATAAAACCAATTTCTCTTTCGTTTTTCCAGATTACTGGGACTATAGGCTCCTTTCACTCCCCACTATTATGGTTTCCTTTGTCTATGGAATGGAGAAAAGGAAGCTTCAGTTGTTTTTTTAAGCCTCATAGGTGTTAATGTTTGTATTCAGTGGCATTTTGTTTTAGCCCAGTGTAAATATCTGAGATAAATGTGCTGTTTGAGATTGTCATCAGTTATTGCATGTGTTTAAGTCCTCCCTCCTCATTAGAATCCTAGTAAATTTTTTAAAAAATTAATTTCGTGGGGCAAGAATTTTAGACGTCTCTCACCCCCTCATGTTTTTAACATGTTGTTGTCCCTTAATTCTTCCTCTTCTGCCTCTTGTTTCAGGGGTAGCAGGCTGTGTCAATTCATGCTTCTTAAGATTCTTTTCTCTGTTTCTGTCTTTGCACACCTTCTCTGGATGTGGATTGTGTGGGTCTTTTCCACTTGAAGCCATGATGTATGAATAAGGAACTTAATTACATGCCTAAAACTGGATATATGGTTGCCAAGACCTATAGTGGCTTGGAGCCAGGGACTTAGGGTCATCGCAGATTTAGATCCTGAGATCCTTGATCTTAGCACCCTATAGGGTTTTTTAGTCCAAATGCCATTGTGTGCTTACTATGTGCCACACTCGATATATCCTATTTTTCCTTAGTGAGACATTGCTTGATCAATTCCCTATTGCATTTATATTTCTATACAATAATATTTCCTGACATTTTCTTTTTTTCTCTTCAAGTAAATTGTATGTAAGATGCTATATTTCTTTATTTAGGTTTGCCTAGTTTTTAATTTATTTTAGGAAGTAGGCTTATGTGATTATTTGACTATTTTGTATATACATAACACATATACTATTTGTATATAATACATATTCTATATTGTGGTCAATTGAGTATCATCCATTTAATTCCTTCCCTACGATACACATTCTCTCCTGTCTCTCTTAATCTTACTCCTGGTGTCCCTTACCTTTTTCTCATCCTTCCTTTCATGTTTTATTTTCCCTTTTCTGTCAGAAATTGGGTCATCAATAAACTTGGAAGCAGGTGGAGTTAAGAGACACAGGCTTGTCAGAAGAGGTTTCTGCTCCAGAGCCACATCCCTGAAACCCTACATTGATCTGGAGTGATTGCCATAGACATATGCATCTGATTTTGTGTACAAGGAAAGCAAGTAGCCAAAGACAGTCCTCTCCCTCATGGTGACTCTTAAGAGAATAGCCCCAAAATGACCAGTCACATCCTGAACCATTGAGGCAGATTTTGAATGTCCTATGCCTCCTCTAACAAGCGCCAACAACATTGAAATCACAACACATGTGCAGCAAGGGTAATCATCGATTCTCCTGACTAGGTTACCTTGGTTCTTATCCAGGGAGAATACCTAGTGTCAAGGGTTGAAAAAAACACTTTTTCTTACTATGCCCTGTCCTTTGATATCAGTTGGAAGAATAATTACTTACCGGAGGCTCTAAATTTTGCATCCATTTGAATCTGGGGTCCAAGATGATTGTCTGTGTGTATTTGCGTGTGTGTGTGTGTGTGTGTGTGTGTGTGTGTGTGTGTTTGTATCTAGTAAATGTGTGTGAGTTTGTGCAGTTATTCCTTTTGAGTCTACTCGTCAAGATTCTACTCCTCAGAGACTCCAGAAATGTGGCCACATCCACCTGAACATAGATCCGAGGATACATGTAGGCTCTGGCCTGGAGCCATTGGAAAGATTTGAGTGTTACGTTGTCTTTCTTAATTCCCCTGTGACTCATGGCCCAAACCTGAGAACTTGGAGCCATAACATGTACACAGCTGCCTTGAGCATTGCCCTATATCCAATAGGAAGGCTGAAAGACTCCTGGTTTGTTTGGTTCTAGGTGGTGTATTCGCCTGGGGAGAAGAAAGGGGTTGTGACAGTCCTGATCATAGCTCATAATGGTCAACTGGCAATGCCTAAGAGACTGATAGGTTGTAGATGCAACCGCACTGCCTGGTAGGCAAGGGGGAAGGAGGCATATAATGTGTCTCCTTTGGATCTGTCCTTCTCTTCACAAATGACAAGGGCAACCTGACTCTGCAGGTGAAATTGGGTCCCTGGATCCTTATAGGACCTATTGTGGATGAAGTGTAGCAAAATTCACCTGAAACAAGATGGAATGGCAACTGAAGGAACCAGCCTGGATACATGAACAAGTTTGAGGTATTTTTGCTGAGTTTCTCAACTTCCGTGAGACTCAGGGCTCAGACCTGAAAAACTGGAGCCCTCACAGGCACACAAAGCATCCTTTTGCATTGCTTTTTTCCATTGCAAGGCTCCTTCTCCCAGGAATGGTAGTAGTTCTGTGTCTAGAGCCCCATTGAAACGAGTGGTGGTTTTTGGTGAGGTATCTGCCCAACTTCTCATGTGATCATATTTCTGTGACACCACCACACAGCTTCCCTACATCCCAGATTTCACTTTAGGCATTCTTGGCAGGCCTTCTTTACCTGAAAGTTTGGATTTCACCTGGTTTACCAAGTATCAGCATACCCAGCTCTTGCCTGACAGCGCTAGTGATCTCTAAGATTGACAGAGTCAAGGAGAATTCAGCAGGATCTCTGGGGAGGCCCAAGTCAAAATGTACTAGCTGAGCCACAAGAGGACAGTGTCCAATCCTGGATCCCCAAGTCTCTTTCCTGTTTTTTCTGTGGAAATCTTTTGCATGGGTTTTCTGAAGCATTCCTTAGGACCTATACATCAAATTTTTGGCCTTCCAGGTGCCATGAATTGAATGTAATTTCCCAGGGATTGCAATTCAGGAGCCCCTTGTTCTGTGATCCACAGGTCCTGGATCTACTCCCCGTTCCTACCTACACCTTTATCCCTGCCAAGAATCTCCTTACCTACCTGCATGCCCACAATTTCCTAGCCTGTAAGTAATGCTGCGAATTTGGAGTCTGTATTTTTTTTTTACTCAGTAGAGATCATACAGAATTGTTCCAGTGCCTAAGGTACTTAACGTTCTTGGTACTCTAGTGTAATTAAGTAGAACTATTTTGCAGATTCTGCCATCACTTCCCTGTCTTTCAGTGCTGAATCTTGCTACACAGGGATGACTCAGTTCTACTGTAGTCCTGTCGGCCCTGAAGTGGTGTGGGAAAAAAACTGTAGGAGACCACCCCCTCTAATAATGGAGGCAGACTGACAAGTAGGAGCTCGGTGCACATAAGTTGGCCCCTCTGGAATTTCCTTGTTCCTTCTGCTTGCCTCAGTGCTTAAGAAATTAATGATCTTCTGCTTGCTTCAGTGCTTGAGAAATTAACAACCTTTCATAGGATTATGAATTAGATAATTAAAGGACATTCTGATAAAAACCACACAATGTATCAAGATCATTTCACTCTGTGTCCTCAGGTTCACCCCACTGTAACTGCTTCTTTGTCCCTGCCCTTTAAGAACCCCTGTAAAACATTCAATAAACGAAGCCTACACAATTTCCTTGGCCTCCGTCTTTCTCTCCCCGTCCAATCTCTTTCAGGTTTGGATGGTCCTCCGGGAGACCCACTAATTACTGGCCCCGCAGGTCAGGGCAGATTGGTGCCCAGATGTGGGGCTCGAGTCTCTGACCCCAGATTGACGAGGCCCAAAAGGCCGTGCGCATGGTAGTAGACGTCATCGGTGGTAGGAGCTGACAACGAAAAAAGACTTTGGCTTCACCGGTTCCAGGCTGGTCTTGTGACCTGCGAGAAAATGCCTTCATCGGGTAAGATTCCAAGATGGGTCAAGGTTTGTAGAGAGAAGTCTTGTTCGTTAAGCATATCAAGACTTCTCTCAGGGAGAGAGGGGTAAAGGTAAAAAAGAAAGATTTGATTAATTTTTTCATTTTCATGAGTGAAGTTTGTCCGTGGTTCGGTATAGAGTCATCTTCTATAAACCCAAAGAAATGGCAAAAGGTTAAAGATGATCTTAACGACTTTTACATAACAAAAGGACCAGAGCGGGTCCCAATTCTGGTATTTAATTATTGGAATCTTGTTAGTGAACTTCTTCAGTAGCCTAATTCTTCAGGTATAGTTGCCTCTGCTGAAGACTATATAAAACCTTTGTCAGTTTCCACTTCCCATATCACCCTTCATTCACAGGGACTAGAATCCTTTAATAATTCAGTCATTCTTCTGCCTTCCTCTGACAAGCCATTAACGGACCTGGGGGCTCACCCTAAAGTAAAGCCACAACCCCCTCCTCCGAGCCCTTGTGAGGTTCCCCATAACAAACTATATCCAACCCTCAAAGATTTAGAAACGACTGTAGAAAAGAAAAAGGTTTCATAGAACCCTCAGCCACACAGAAAATAAAAAAAGGTTTAAAAGACCTACAAAAATCAGTTTTCTCTTTCCCTGTGATGGATCCAAAAGACCAGGATTGTGATTCTCTTACTCCTTCAGAAGGGGAAGAACTAGAGGAAGAAGCTGCTCAGTACCATAATCCTGACTGGCCTCCTCTGATTTCAAGACTGCCCCCCTATTGTCCACCAGTTTGCAATCCAGCTATTACTTCTGTGCCCCCCCAATAGCTTCTTCAGAACCTACTCCTGATTTGCAGATTGTTCAGCGAAACCTTCAAAAACAGGTTTCAGATTTAAATAAGGTCCTCAGTCTCCAAAAGGAGCGTGCTACATTACTTTCATAACTCTCCTCCTTACAAAGCAATTTGGCCCAGCTTGCTTTAACAACGTCAGTTGTCACTCTGATAAAGAAAAAGACCCAGAAAAGCAAAGATCACTCATCAGCCCCCGGAGTTAAGAATGCTTCTAAGCCGCTATTAACCTTTTCCATAGTCAAAAGAGGCCAAAGCCATAAATCACAAAAGGAGGGTCAGGACACCTCAGAGGATGCAGAGGCAACCTCCCCAGGGGAGGAGGGTGAGGAGGAAGAACCTCAAAATCAAAGCCAGGATTCTGATGAAGGGGACCAACCTGACCCCCAGCCAGGCCCCGAAAGTTCTCAGCCAGGCCATGGAAACCTCCACTGCCTGCACAAGCCCACCTCACTGGTGGCCCCAGGTTTAGGAGGATAAAATTTAGACATTTGAAGTTCTTAAGCTCTGCAGTGCACCTTTATGGCCCTACTGCACCCTTTACCATGGCACTCCTAGATTCCCTGGCACAGGGCTGACTCCTGATTCCAGGAGAATGGTATACCCAGGCTGTTCTCACCCGAGGTGATTTTTTTGCGTTGGAAAGCTGAATTTGTGGATAGGTGACAGTCCTTAGCCAAACAAAAAGTGGGATCCAACAAAAGGGAAGAAAGCAGGTGGACAACAGATAAACTCACAGGACAGGGCAAATATATATCTGAGGACAGACAGATTAGGTTTTCAGCGGGTCTACTCTCTCAAGTAAAAGAGGCTGCATTGGGGGCCTGGAGAGCCTTGCCTGGCAAGGGCTCCTCTACCACCTCACTCTCAAAAATTGTACAAGAAACTCAAGAGCCATATAGTGACTTCATTGCCCAGCTTACAGAAGCCACAGAACGAATTATGGGGCCAGAGGAAACTGATAGTAAATTTATAAAAACAACTGGATTTTGAGAATGCTAATGCTGCGTGTCGTGCCACTTTTCATGGAAAAACCAGAAATGAAAGCTTAGATAATTTTATTCGGCTTTGCACAGACGTAGACCCTCTTTCCTATTCAGTCTCAAAATCGGTTAACCTGGCAATAGGTGCAGCTTTTCAAGGAGGAGGACAGCAAGGTCGTGTCTGCTTTAAGTGTAAATCACCCGGACATTTTGCCCGAGAGAGCCCTGAGGCTTTTCAACAGCCCATGCCAAATGGGACTACTCCCTCAAAGCCTGGGTTTCCATACGTTTGCCCCAGGTGCAAAAAGGGAAGACATTGGGCAACTAAGGCAGACCTTGATTTTACTAAACTTCGGCCAAAGACAGGCTTGAGCAAATTATGGGGTCATCCATGACGGGAATAGGGTACCAGCGGTGTGGAAATGACTGGCACTGTCCTTTATTCAGGAAGGTCCACCTAAATTGCAGTGGTCCCTTCAGTGATGAAGGACAGGCATTCCCACCTGGATGCAAGATACCTAGCCTAAGACAGATGCCTCATTTTGTTATAAAGATAAGGGGGAGATGTAGGAGACCACCCCCCCCTAATAATTCAGGCAGGCTGACAAGTAGGAGCTCGGTGCCCGTAAGTAGGCCCCTCTGGAATTTCTTTGTTCCTTCTGCTTGCCTCAGTGCTTAAGAAATTAATGATCTTCTGCTTGCTTCAGTGCTTGAGAAATTAACAATCTTTCATAGGATTATGAATTAGACAAAGGACATTCTGATAAGAACCACACAATGTATCAAGATCATTTCACTCTGTGCCTCAGGTTCACCTCACTGCAACTGCTTCTTTGTCCCTGCCCTTTAAAAACACCTGTAAAACGTTCAATAAACAAAGCCTACACAATTTCCTTGGCCTCCATCTTTCTCTCCCCGTCCAATCTCTTTCAGGTTTGGATGGTCCTCGGGGAGACCCACTACTTACTGGCCCCACAGGTCGGGGAAAAAACAGGGTCCATCTGATTCTTTTCGCACAAGACTGAGTCCTGCCACAGTGCAGGCCAAGCGCCACAGAATTTGGCTTGGTCTAGTCTGGAAGCAGAGCCTTCTAGGTCTTAAGAGTTAGTCCAGGATTGTGAGGATCACCTTGCAAGTGAATGTGTATCTGTGGTTGAATCAGCATTGAGGAAGGGAAACTTATTCCACATGCCTGGTGTGTGCACAAGGCCACCCATAATCTCCCTAGTTTTTGGAGGATACTCACCAGTATCTCACACAGCTCACTTCCAGGAACCACACATTCTACAAAAAACCTTTTTATGTCTATGCCCAAATTGTCAGGACAACACAGCCATTATTGTCATACGTGTTTTATCCACTTTACTTCCACCCTACAATCCTCATTCCCTCCTTGCTCATATTTGTCCTACCTCCTATCTCTCTCTGACTTTATTTTTCTTCTGTTGTTTAAATGTTTTCATCAGAAAATTGGATTCTTTTTCAGTTTGGCTGCAGGTGGTGTTCAGGATCACTGACTGAAAGAAAGCATTTCTGCTCCAGAACCACAACCCTAGTACCCTAAAAGTTTTCTGAGTGGCACCACCATGGACATATGCATCCTCTTTTTTGGTACACAGGGCAAGTTGCCCAAGACATTCTTTTGGCTCACTACACCGTATATGACTGTGTAGTAGCAGGTTGTGCTGAGCAGTGCCAAAAGTGGCCAGGCAGGCACTGTACCTAGTTGTCAGGGTTAGACTCCCTATGCCTTCCTTAAAATGCCTCCTGCTGTGATTCTCAACACCCATGCATGAAGCATACTTGTTGATTCTCTTGATTTGTTCACCTTACATATTACAAAAGGAAAACACCCAGTTGGAAAGATCAAAATGTACGTTATATCTTGCTCTTGCCTGTCCATGATATCTTGTGGAAAGTAATTAATTAGAAGAGCTCAAAAATTAACAATTGGCAGAATCTGGGGTCCAAGAATACTGTCTGTGTCTTTGTGTGTGTTCATTCTTCTTGAGTTCACTATTGAGGAAATGTATGCCCCAGAGATCCGTGATAGTGCCAGAAAGGTTGCTGTGGGTAGCAGTCATAATGGTTATGACTTGGGACTGGGAATGTTGTCTGGGAATGTCAGGTTGTTTTGTGTAGGAGAGGACCTTTAGGGCTCCACCCCTCAGCACAAGCTCAAGTGTCATAATATCTGGATGTGCCTATGTAGTGCTGTGACCAGTTATGTTCAGATGATGAGACTAATTCCATGGCAACAGTGTGAAAGGTGGCAAGAACAGTCCTGTGAGTGGCTTCCATGGCACTTCTGAATCTCAGAGAAGTTGCATCATGAAGGAGCTCCCCTTTGCAGCATCAGAGAGGTTGATTCCAGGAGGAGATAGAAAGCAATGCTGGAATATCTTCATAAGGAAGGAAAAATCATCTTTTTCTATGGCCTACATTAACAGTCTCATCCGCATGAATTGGGTCTCTAGGGATTCTCAGATGATGGTAGAAGATACTTCTGGTAGTGAAAATCATTTCTCACGTGAACCTGGTATATCAAGTGATTTCTAGACAGGACTTCCTTCCCTGGATGAACAAGACTATGACTGCACATACGAGAGTAAGATAAATGGAGGGAGCAATGGAAAAAAGAGAGGAGACTGAGACAGAGAGCAGAGACAGAGAGAGAGACAGAGAGAAGAGAGAGAGAGAGAGAGAGAAAGGAAGGAAAGGAGGAAGGAGAATATGAATATGGGATGTGTCAAAAACCATTCTCACATGACAGCCACTTATTCCTGTTCCTTTGGTTGTAGGCCACAGGAGAGAAAGGATGAAGTGCCTTGAGAGTGTTCTTATGATGCAGGGCTGCAGATTGCTTCATGCTTTCTGGTGGGACCAGTCCAGAATGTATGTTCTCCCTAGTATGTATTAGCCCAGTGGTTCTACTTGAATATAATCAGAGAGCTCTGAGTTTGATGTGTTCCTTGCATTGCAATAGGTAGGTGTATGTCCACAAAGACACAGAATAATATAAAACTGAGATTGACTTGAGGATTTAGAGAAAGAAAAGAAAAGCAATTATCCTGAGGGTTCCTGTTGTTTGGGGGTGACGTGGGGTTTGTTAGGCTCAGGTGAGGAGATAGGTTGGACTGACTTGGAGATAGCTAATAATAGCTACCTGGCAATGCCTTATTGAAGAAACAAACCAAAGCCTGGTAGGAAGGCAGCAAATGGGATGTATGTTTCTCCTTTAGACACATTCTAGTCACCGTAACAGGTCCTGACAATCTGCGTCTACAGGAAAAATGAGGCAACATCGCCCTGATCCCATATGCTGGATACCTAAAGGAACCAGCCTGGATTTAATTGTCAAGAAGACTTGAGGTTTTTGGTAGCCTTTCTCATCACCCATCAGACTCAGTGCTTAGACATTGCAACTGGATTCTCACAGTACATACAAATGCCTCTGGTTTGTCCTTTGTCCATTACTGATGCTTCTGCTATGTGAAAGGCAATTCTGAGCCTAGGTCCTGATTAACACAAGTAGTTGTCTTTGTTGTGCCTTCTGCCTCTCTTTCTATGTATGTGGAGTTTTGTGATACCACCACCTTACTGACTTTACTACCCCAGGGTCTGTGAAGAGGCCCTTCTTGGCAGGCTGCCTTGACCTGGAAGATTGGTTGTGGCAGGGTCACAAAGTGTCAACACACCCAAATCTGGAGTGCAACTTTAGTGGTCAGTCAGGTAGGTGGAGGCAAGGAGAATACAAAAGGTTCTCTGGGCAGACACAAGTTGTGATGTCCTGGTTAGGATACAAAATGACTATGTCCAGCCATTATTTCCCATGGCCATGTTTTTGTGTCTGAGGCTACTCTCC